>CM069906.1:92162703-92449775 GCA_036172215.1 Camellia granthamiana
CATCACCTTTGGAGAGGTAACACAATTTTGATTCCCGAATACACAGCTTTTTGTCTATTTGTCTATTTTGCTGACTTAGGCATCGGAGAGGTATCCGGCACACACCCGCCGGCTAGCTCACGTTTGTGTTTTCAGGGAGTAAAGCGACGTCGTACGGAGGAGCGCAGACTTAATCAACAGGATTATACAAGAAAGAATATTTCTTGCTCATACACATGGCTAGTGAATGTAAACTACAAAACAAAGCACAGAATCAAAAGCAAATCAAAATTTAAATATCCTATAAGATTTCCTCACGTTGTCCATACAATTTAATAAATCAGCTTCACTACTCCTGAATCAAGAGTCAATGTTGTTGGAATAAACTGCAATATTACCAGAAACAGAAAGTAGGAAATTAGGAAATTAACATGTATTCCTCAATCTCTCTATATCATCATGGAGACACATTAATGAACTGACCCAACCTAGTGCAATTCAAACAAAAGAGCATAAATTTGCTTCCTTATCTCAATTTCATCTTTTCTTTTTTCGTCTCTTTTCTATCTTAAATGAATTCTTCTAAATAAGTGAAGCATTTGTGCTACACAAAGTGACATTTGGATAACGGTATTGAATGTGTGTTCGGCATGTATTTAGATATTCACCCAACAAGCTTGTTGTACAATTCTGAGTTTTCCATAGAGCTATGCATAAAACTCCCATATTATGCATGAAATGTTTTATGTGATTCTGTAAATCCAATTTTATCCTGTAAAATTAAAGAATAATAATAAGAAATATAAATCACCTTGTTTGGCTCTAATTTTTATGTTTTGAAAATTGAATTTTTTATTTTTGTTTTTAGTGAATTTTTTTAGTATTTTAAGTTTTTTTTTTTTTTTTTTAGATGTACCTAACCTTGATCAACCTAAAAGGTAAAATATTTAAAAAAAATTAATAAATATACAACAATACAAAAATATATTAAATTTTCATATTTTTTTTTATATTTTTGGTATTTAGTGAATTTTTAAATTTTTTTTTTTACAAATATTATACTTTTTAATTGTATTTATATTAAGTGTATCTAAAAATTAAAAAAATATATTAAAATATTAAAAAATCAACTAAAAATTAAAAAAAAGGAAAAATAAAAAAAAAAATCAATTAAGAAAATTTAAACCAAATAAGGTGAATATATTTTTTTTTTTTCTTAAAATTGGTAAAAATAAGGTGTCAAAACATACTTTGATATCATAAATTCTATAATGAATTTAGTATTTTAAAATTTTCTAATTTTAATAGTGTGTAATAATATTGTGTTTATAAAGAAAATCTGTATCTGGTTTACTATCAAATGGATCTGATATTGAGTAAAATTTGACATGTTACTCTGTTTGACAGTAACATGTTACTCTATCTCACGATAACATGTTACTCTGTCTCACAGTAATATGTTACTCTAGTGATATTGTCCAAGAAAGAAAAAAAAAATTATATTTTACTTTGTCTACTCAATTATGTGTTTTCTCCTTAAAAAGTTTATGAAGAAAAATAAATTGAGTTGTACTTTTCACCAAACAATGGGCCAACAGAGAGAGGTTTTAGAGATGGTTTGGGATGATCTAAATAAGTGCACTTTTTGACCTTTTGTGAAATATGGGTTGGGTATAGGTTGAGTTTGAAGTGATGTGACTTAAATAAGATGATGTGACTTAAATAGGATAATAACCTTTTGACTTTTTGACTTTTTTAGCGTACCCCAAACAAAACCTAAATTTCCATTGATCCTTTTTCGTATCCTTTTTCGTACCTAAATTTCCATATATAAAATGAAGTACAGGGCTACACTATCTAAGCCAACAATAATTTTTCTTCTTTTTTTGTATAGAAGCCTAATAGCCTAAATATGGAATGCAATGCCTCTATTGCTTAGCTAAAATATATGTTTTGCTATTTATTAAAGCAATCTCAAATGCTTACCCATAAGCAAAGGAAAGGCTGGTAATTCAAATGGCTTTTCTGGTGCACCAACCAAGACGAGCTTTCCATTGGACTTTAACAGACCAAGCAATGGTAGTAGAGAGTGAACTACAGAGACTGTGTCAATAATTCCATCCAAAGTGCCCATAGCAGCCTATATAACTCAACATATCAGTAAACACTCAAGAATCTCCATGAAGTTATAATATCATATATAAGGGAGGAAAAATGGTTACCTGCATCTCATTAGGGTTAGTGCTAATCAGAAAAGAATCCGCACCAAGATGTTCAATAGCTTCCTTCTTCTTGCGAGGGGAGGTACTGATCACAGTGACTTTAAGCCCAAAAGCCTTGGCAAACTTCACAGCTAAATGGCCCAGCCCACCTAGACCCACCACGCCCAAATTCAGACCAGGCTTATCAAGTCCAAAATATCTTAGAGGTCTATAAGTTGTGATCCCAGCGCAAAGGAGAGGAGCACATGCATCAAGAGGCAGATTGTCAAGAATCCGAACCACATAGCACTCAGTAGCAACCATGTGATCAGAATAGCCTCCATATGTCATGGTTCCATCATAGTATATGGAGTTGTAGATGAGAATCACTTTTGGACAGTAATTTTCAAGGTCGTTCTTGCAGCTGTCACATGAGTGACACGCTCCAACCATGCAACCTACACCAACTTTGTCTCCAACTTTGAACTTTTGTACATTGCTACACCCACAATCTCATGCCTACATATATAAATTGTATTCACACACGTATATCGAAGTGTTATTAAATGAGTAATTAGAAATTTAAAATCAAAACATCTTTCCAGGTGTAATTAAAGGAGTAGGATAAAAAATCAATGTAGTAACATTGACATCTTAATGTGAACCAGAGTCAAAAACAGGTGTAGATTTATTAACAATGGCAGAGCCAGAAAAATCAAGAGGTGCAAATTTTATATTTATTTTAGATATAAAAGCAATATATGTGTGTTTGTAGTTTAAAAACTTTAATAAATATCATAAATAATACAACCACCAATATCTATACCATTTGGCAGTTTCATTTGAGGATTCCATTATAAGTGAGCTAATATGCATTTGTAATAGCAGTCTGCAGTGCAAAAAAATGTCCACACGGGTCATGGAAACTGAAAGAATGAGACATTGTCACGTGATAGACTAGCAAACAACAAAGCCAGCTCTAGTTTTTTTTCACTTGTTCTTATGTCCTCCTTCCAATTCGATTACACATGGGAAAAATAAGTTCCATGAATAAGCATTGCATCTGAATTCCTAGTGCTTTCCACAAGTAATAGTGACAAAGGTATGTTGAGTTGAGTGTATGAGAGAGCACCATTTTCTTCACAAATTCTTTTCAGTTATAGGACAAGTTTGCATACACAACTACACAATTAAGTACACTTGTTGAATTACACCAATAAATCTCGAATTATCAGTTCTAATTTCTATAAAATTCTACTGATTGTATCAACAATTTAAATATGAAGAGACTAATACAAGGATCAGCATCAGAATCCTCCAAAGCACAAACTAATACACTCCAAGAAATATATTACAGAGGGGTTTTTGGAAACATACCCGGGGACAATGGAGTACTTGGAGATGCCCCATTCGTTCTTAACGTAGTGAAGATCGGAATGGCAGATTCCACAGTACAGAATTTTGAACCCAACATCTTCATCCCCTGTCGCCCTGCAACCATCATCGTCAACATCATCATATCCATCACTGTCAACATCCTCCACAACAATAAAACCCAAACTAAGAGCATCTCCTTGCTATAATGCCCTTGCTATTGTTATAATTTGACAATAAATAGTGTTATTTTGCCAAATTATAGCAATAGTGCTCCAATGGTCATTTGCTATTTTGGCAAATCTCAACTAACTTTCCCTCCAAGTTTGTAGATATTGTTTGGATATAGGTTTTTTTGTGATTTTATTTTTGTTTATTTTTTTGTCTTTTGTAACCTTTTTTTAACTGTTTGTAAAAAAAAATTATATATTTATATTATTCCCAACTAGACAAACATAAAAAATG
Source organism: Camellia granthamiana (assembly GCA_036172215.1). NCBI lineage: Eukaryota > Viridiplantae > Streptophyta > Magnoliopsida > Ericales > Theaceae > Camellia > Camellia granthamiana. The sequence goes on from CM069906.1 coordinate 92,166,723, forward strand.
AAAAAAATAAATAAATAATTGGAAAAAAAAATTAAATATAATTCACCCCATCAGAAAACATATCATTACATATTTAATAAATTTTTTTAACTACACATAAAAAATGAACAATCACCAATTTTTTTAATGTCATTGATGTCTTTTTATTATAATAAAAATATCTTCATTTAATGTCAGTTAATGTATTTTATCTTTTCATTTCCTTCATTTGAAAAAATATATTTATTTTTTCATTATACTTTATTGAAAAAAATTGAATTATTCTAAAAAATAGTCAACATTATACATTACAAAAATAGTATTACATTCTTTTGTAGAAAATACACAAAAAAATTATTTGAAGATAGTTGTTGTCACAAAAAATTATTTATTTATTTAAAAAAAAAAACAAACAGTGCACAACGGCTGTTTTCAGTGCAGAGGGGAGATCACAACCGTCCACATCTATATGTTCAATGGTTGAGATGATTCTCTAGAATCATCCAACCCTCTCCCTCTCAACCTCACACTATCTTTTCTCTCCCTCTCGAACCGATCTCTCTCTCTCTCTCTCACTGTCTTCCCTCTCCCTCTCCCCCTGTCTTTCCTTTCAAACCGATCTCTCTCTCTCTCTCTCTCTCTCACTCTCGCACTGTCTTCCCTTTTCCAAACCAATCTCTCTCTTTCACTCTCGCTCTCTCGCTCTCGCATTGTCTTCCCTCTCCCTCTCACTTTGTCTTCTCTCTCCTCATACTGATCTCTCTCTCTCTCTCTCTCTCTCTCTCTCTCTCTCTCTATCTCTCTCTCTCTCTCTCTCATTTCGCCCCACATTTCCTCTCTCTCCCTCTGTCTCTGGTACGATCTCCATCTATATACATACTCATATATATATGCTTTGATTTTTTGTTTATTTTTCTAGTTGTTGATGTGGAGGTGATCGCGATTTTTCAAACTCAAGTCTCGCGATGGCGTCAAACTAGATCTTCAACGAACTCAAGCATCTCCATATCTTCAAAGAACTCAGGTCTGTACTTCCCGATTTTTCGTAATTATTTATTTTGATTTTTGGTTTAATTTTTGTTCATCCTATTTTTTTTCATCCAACTATTTTTGTTCATCCATTGATTTTATTTTGATTTTCAAGCAACTCAAGCCTATTTTGGTTTGGTTTATTGTGATAATATCCATCTAATTTTTAGGGAAATTTGGCTATAAACCCCCTTTACCTTCCTTTCATTGTTAGAAGGACTAAGAAAAAAATTATACTTTCTAAACCCCCTCATAATTATAAAATCTTGCATAAAGGACAAAATTTATTATTTAAATATTTTATCAGACTATTATACCCTCACATATACACAATCCAGATGCAAAATTTATCTTCTCTCTCGTCTCTCACTTCTAACCCTAGCTTCCTCTATGGCCGGAGCTGTGTCATTCCTAAGCTCCGACGATCTCTCTCTGCATCTTCTCAACTCTCCTCCTTCAACTCTCCTTCAACTGTTCATCTTCTATCTCGTCTCTCTCTTCTAACCCTAGCTTCTTCTATGGCCGGAGCTGTGGAGAACTTGCAAATCGCGCTGATATATATATATATATATCTGTATATATGTGTGTGTTTGTGTGTTTTGAGATTTGAATTCGAATATATATATCTACATATTCCGATCTGTAATCTATATATATATCTATATATGTGTGTTTTGAGTCTTGAAGATCGGAGATTTGAATGATTGCATAGATCGGTCCATTTGATTCGAACTAAAAAGCTCAAAGATTTAAAGTAAAATCTGAAAAATCTGTGTGTATGAAAAATCTCAAGATTTTTGAAAGCTCAAAGTTTCAAAAATCTAAAAAATCTGTAAAATCTGAAAAATCTAAAGAATCGGGGTATGAAAAATTGAGATTTCTCTAAAATTTTCAGATTATAGACTGGATTCAAGGATTATAGGCATGATTCAATGTTTTTCAGGGTAAACATCGATTGATTCAAGGATTATAGGCCTGATTCAAAGCTCAAAGCTCAAAGTTCCATCGATTTTTCAGAGTAAACATCAAATTTCATTTGATAGAACCAGAGTATTGCTCTGTTTTTTTCCTTTGACAGAACCAGAGTAAAATTTTACTTTTATACAGAGTAAAATTTTACTTTTAGCTTCAGAGTCTCACAGTTTACTTATTTTTCAGAGTAAAATTTTACTTTTATACAGAGTAAAATTTTACTTTTAGTTTTAGAGTGTAAAATTTTACTCTCATTCAGAGTAAAATTTTACTTTCATACAGAGTAAAATTTTACTCTGAAATACATAGTGAAAATGTCTTAATAGGAGAGCTGGTAGATATGAGGGTAATATAGTAAAAGAAACAAGTTTTAAAATATCAGGGGGTTTTGAAAGTACTTATATAATTCTTGTCCTTTTGAAAGAGAAATTAGATAGTGAGGGGGCTATGACCAAATCCCCCTAATTTTTACATTCTATTTTGATCGACTGATTTGGTGATAAATGATTTTTAAAAAAAAAATTAAGAGAAACCGAATTTGGGTTTGTCAAATTTATTCTGAAATTTGTGAATTTGGCAAAAAAATTGTAAATTCGGTTTGATTATGATATTCGAGTTTGATTATGATTTTTTTGGGTTTTATACTGTTTCAAATCTGTTTCTTCAACTGCATTTGGTGCCAAAAATCTGTTGAGATTTGCTAATTTGGCAATTTTAGCAGCTGCTATTCAACCTGCCAAATTTGAGAACAGAAATGGCATCTGCTATCTTTGACAAGTAGAATAGCATGCCATTGGAAACCCTCTTTTTGTCATTCTTGTCAAATTTTAGCTTTGACAAGTTGAATAGCAGCTCCATTGGAGATGCTCTAATATTGTTTGGATCACCAGATGAGAAAAAGAAAATGAATGATAGTTGTCTTTCGTCTAAATGACCAAAAAAAATAAAAACTACGTTTTTTCTCACAATTATATTTATCAGTCCAAGTGATAATAGGGATCCCAAATAAATTATCAAATTTTCTACCAAATTTTGTGTGAGTCTCACACTCATGCAAGAGATTTGGTAAAAAACTATACCATTTTCTTATCAGTCCGCTTACATTCTCTAATTCCACCCCAATGATGTGGTCCCACACTTCTCTCACCCATTTTAACCCCTCTAATTCCCCACATCATTGGGTGAAATTGGGGACAAAATTAGGAGATGAATCATTTTTTTATATTTAAATTGGGATATGGGTGACATTTTTTTTCTTTATATATTTTGCATTTTAACGAGCAGTCTAAGTATTATGAAAAAGTTCATAATCTCACCACTTTGGTGAGAAATGAAATCTATAATTTATAAATAGAGTATTATGAAGGGTTCTCTTTCTTACAATATGTCACTATTTTTCATCAATTCGCGCCTCTTAAATTCCCCTTCTCTTTATTTCTTATCAAATCAGTTGATCCAAATGATTTTATAAGCATAGAAATGATTATAAACTCCCCAAACAAATTATTCAACCCAAAAAAAAAAAAAAAAAGTGGCAAGAATTAGGAATTGGCAGCTGTGACGAGGGCCGTATCGACGTCGGTGGGCTTTCAAGATCTTGCTTGATTTGATGTACATTTTACTTTCCGGACTACATCTTCAAAAAGATCAATATGTTTCTTATATCGTAATTGATTTTTTTGGACAAATTTATTTTTTATTTGCTTGTTTGTGTTTTTGTTTTTTTTTTTTTTCTGTGATGAGGGACGTATCGACGCCAGTGGGCTTTCAAGATCTTGCTTGATTTGATGTACATTTTACTTTCCGGACTACATCTTCAAAACGATCAATATTTTTCTTATATCGTAACTGATTTTTTTTGGACAAATTTATTTTTTATTTGCTTGTCTTTGTTTTCGTTTTTTTTTTTTTTTTTTTTTTGGTTACAGGAAAATCCTCCCTACCCTCTCGCAGGTCCAAGGCAGCGCCCCTTGCAGAGATTACCAGGGTGTCCTGTTAGCCGTTCCGAGTGAGGAGACTATAACCTGGGAATTTGCCCCGACCTCCCAAGACAAGCTCTGCTTAAGTCAGGACTCGCACAGTGGGGGAGCATTGAACCCACACCAAGTGCTGATTAGACAATTTGAGGTCCAACCTCCTAACCAACTGTGCTTTGCCCAGGAGATTGGTCCAGGGGAAAGGGGAATTGAACCTGTGACCTTGGGGCTTAAACCCCAAGTCTTAACCACAATGCCACCCACCCCTGGGTTGTATTTTTTTTTTCATTTTGCTTATATGGGGTGTTTTGAGAACTTCCACAAAAGCTAATTTTTTAAATTTTTTACACAAAAAAAATTACAAAAAAAAAAAAAAAAAACCAACTTTTTTAACACAAAAAGCCCAAAAATCACAAAAAAAATAATTTAAAAAATATTTTTTAATCAATTTCCCAAAGCACCACATGGTTTTGTGACCCTTCAGTCTTTGTTTCTATGTTGTTGTTTTAATATAAATATTTTCCAAGTCAGAAATAAATAAAATAAAATAAAAAAACCCTTACCTCCTGGAGAAGTTGAAGGCAGACAGAACTCCGGATGGGTCACCGGCAGCCCATCCAAATGCCTTAGCAGGGTGCTCTGTTAGAATTAAAAATCCGATTCATTTTTGTTAAACAAACCTTATAATACAATCATGTTCCAATTAATTAATAATAAAGGCTATACAAGCTGTAAGAGAGGCTAATTTGAACCCACTAAATTATTTAAGCCCAATAGCCCAAGATTAGTGGGCCCGAATTTATCGCAAGTCCAAGATTGGTGGGCCCGGATTTATCGCCATCAAACGGGCTGAATGGCTCTAAGCCTCGAAAGGGTTCGGATCCGCGAACCTAGAGACTTACTCGGGCCCGGACTCGAAAGGGCATTAAGCAAGCCTAAAGATCCAAGGCACTCGGACTCGAAAGGGTTCGGATCCATGAACTTAGAGACTTACTCGGGCCCGGACTCGAAAGGGTATTAAGCAAGCCTAGAGATCCGAGGCACTCGGACTCGAAAGGGTTCGGATCCACGAACCTAGAGGTCCGAAGCACTTGGCTTCGAACGGATTCAGATGCAATCTAGAAGTCGCTCCGTTAATGAGTCCCAGAACACTTGCGGGCTCGGAGCTTTCCGGGATCTACGTACCAGAACCATTGGCGTAATGGAGTCCGAACAAAGGACCCGATCCTGAGGATGGTGAGTGGAGATAAATTCACTCTTCGGTTAAACTAGCCTATACTCGGGTCGAGGTGGCACGATCTTGGGGGTCCCTGAGACTCGACAATATTTGCGGCAGGGCGTTCTCTTGAACTACCCCTGACCCTTATGCGGCAGGACGTCCTTTGGGACTACCCCTGACCTTTTGGGATGATTGGGGATCATTGGTTAGGTGTGGCTAAGAAGAAGGGTTCGCCGAGGGATTGATCTCCTCTTCGGGGTTTTTCTCATCCTCGGAGAGATCACCTCTTCGGACAAGGTGGTTAGAGAGAATATCCCCCCATGTGCCTTGCACATGGGCTCCATCCTACATCATGAGGTGTCTATAAATAGCACCCACCCATAGCTTTACAAGGGATGGATTTTGGAGAGATGACTCTTGGAAAAGAATTAATTTCCCATCTCCATTATCAACCTTGAGAGTGAAAGTGGGAGATCCATGGGAGAGCCTTGCCATTATTCTCTCTCTAGCCATTTTGCCTTCTTCTTCACCCAATCTCTTATCTCCATCATCTCCTTTACTCTTGTGTTCTTGAGTTGAGACTATTGAAGAATCTAAGCCTCTCATAATATTCTAGAGAATTCGAAGTTGTTCTTCAAAGATATTCGAATTTTCCAACTACTTTCTTGAACCCTCTCATACATTTTTTGCCCCTTGCGTGTATGAGAAATTGTAATTTTCTCGGACATGCATAATTTCAGCCATGCTTCGCATTACGTCTTCGTGAATATTTGGTCTTTACAAAGTCTAACGATAAAGTCGAGGATTCACCGTAATTTATAGATAAAATCGACAAGTAAAATTTAAAAATAAATAAATAAATAAATATCTTCTTTTTTTTCTTTTTCTTTTTTTTGAACCTTTTTTTTTTTTTTTTTTTTTTAAAGAAAAACAAAACTTGAATTGTTTAATGCACCACCCACCAAACCTTGACATTTAATTAATATGGCACCTGCTCAAAGAAAATAATGATAATAATTCTTTCCACCTCCAGAAACAAATAAAATCAAAAGCTTGACCACCCCTTTTTTTTTTTGTGTAGCCTTGCTTGGGGCCCACGCAGCTTTTCTTTACCACTTTGATTCCAATTTCTTTTCTTTCTTTTTTTTTTTTTTTTTTTTTTGTGGCCAAGTAAAAGTTAGGCCCCTTTATAAAAATATATATATATAGAGAGAGAAGAAAAATCTGAAACCCACTTTTTCTTTCTCGTTTGCCCATACAGCAAATCCATCTATATGGATATAAATAAATAGTATATCCGAAGGAATATTCACGGAATCATAGTTCTCATTTTTTATTTATTTAAAGAAAGGGCAACAACCCTAATCAATAGCCTCCCTTTTCTTCTTTGTTGCACAGCGGCGTCTCTGTCTCTAATACGAGAGACCAAGCTGTTTCTTCTTCAAGAAAGTTCTGGTTCTACAATAACAGGGGCCGACCCCAGCTGCTTGCCTTTATGAGATCTCTTCTTCTTCTTTTTTTTGTTCTGTGCTTCATCTTCCTTACCTCACTAATGAATTTTTTTTTAATTTATTTGCAGGAGATCAAACTCCAAAGACCCATTTCGGCACACTGTCTCTCCAAATTGAGATCACCCAGCTTTCTTCTCCAGCAAAGCAGAGGCTATCATGACCAGCTGGTTGTATACCTACTGAGGACCACCAACGTTTACATGCCAGCCATCGTCGCAGCTCTACCTACTGTGCATTTGAAGTAATAAAGAATCAGCTTCCAAGTGGGGTCTTATATCAGTTTGCCCCACTTGATATACCTGCTGCCATGGATGCTTTTCTTGGTCATTGGAAGCCAAATGCGATCATGCTAATGGAGAGTGTACTTTGGCCAAATCTGATTATGTGTGCCTCCAAAAATGGTATTGCATTGGCATTGTTAAATGCTCGGATGTCTCAGCTCCAACTGTCACGAACATCACGGCCCAGTCGTCGTCTTGTCCCAGCTCCAACGGCTAGCACCGACGCCGCTACTACTGCCGGCTTCGACTGCCCAGCTTCATCGCCAACTCACAATCAGCCTCTCTACAACATCACTACTCCTCTGCGTCGTCACATCCGACGCCGACCTTGACTGCCCAGCTACTCCGGAGCTCGGCATTGGCTTCCAGCTGCTACCACATCACCGCCAGCCTCGGCTGTCCAGCGTTCTTCCTCTTTTTTTTATTTGTTTTAAAGCTTTGAATCTGCTGGTGCTTGCTTTAGATTGAATCTGCTGGTGCTTTAAAGCTTTGACCTGCACCTCCTTGAATCTGCATACTGTCGCTGGTCTAGTGATGTAGATTTAATCCATCTGTGATGCTTCAGTTTTTTTTTTACTTTGTTGCTTGACAAACTTTGGGCAAGAATATATATATATTGATTATCATATATATTTTTTGTTTAGAGCTCGGATTACCCAGATTTTTGTTCTGCTTCCACGTGACTACATTGTCGTGGCCCCAGCTTCTGTCGGCCTCTCGCTGCTCCAGCACCGACCAAGCCACCATCGGCCTCTCTCTGCTCCACCTCCGGTTACTGTTAGCTTCAACAGTTCCAACGCAGACCACACACGTTGCCCTCTCAACGTGACGTGTATAGTTGCCGACTCCGCTACGACATCCCCGTTATCTTCGTCGTCAATCATCCAGTGCCGACCACGCCGTTGCCCATTCAACGTAACGTGCGTGGTTGCTCACTCTGCTGGCTTCGGATTGTCCAACGCCACTCACACACGCCGCCCTCTCAACGCGTCGTGTGTGGTTCGGCCTAGCACGGTTCAGCTTCAATTTGCACTATCATTCATCTCTTTCTTGATCAATGCTGCCTTAATTCTGCTTCCTCAAATCTGTGGGTAAGTATTTTGAAATTCTTCTATAAATTTGTGGGTAAGCATTTTTTTTTGAAACTTCTGAACTTGAGATAACCCCCCCCCCCCCCCCCTTCTTATTGAATCTTGATTTGAATGAGAAACATAATCCTAAAATTCATGTTTTGGAGCTTGACCTTGTATTGATAAATCTGACATAGATAGAGTATTAATGTGGCAAATGAGGAATTGGTGTTGCTACTGAAAATTTTGTTAGGCTTGCTCGTCTTGAAATTTGTAGAGTAAATAAATGTTGTTGCAAAAGAAATCCGAGGAAATAAGTCTCCCATATTGTATATAAATCTTCTTGTCGGATAATTGATTGATGTTGCTCCGAGAATAGTGAAACCCGATATTGAGCTTTATATACTTGATGAATGAATTCCTGATATGCATATTCGGTGAATGTTTCGCTTGGAAGAATAAACTAATGTAACAGAGAATAAGACCGTATATTGATGTGTACTGATTTTGTGGACACTCAGAGGAAATAAAATGTTGATGCCGAAATTTTGTTTGAACATTGTTGCTTTATGTTGGCTTGAGAGGAACCGGCCCGAAGAGACAAAATCTTGATCGTTGCATTTTTCATGAACTCGCTCAGAGGAATAAAATTATTGCAGCTTAAGTAGATCATTATTATTTGTTGATGTTGCCCATTCTGATAATGCTTGAATCATGATCTGAAATTGATATTGCTCATCTCATTTGTCGGTTTTGCTATTTCAGGCAAATAAATTTTTGTGCGAAATCCACGACCCCGAGGTCTTCAGAATCTTCACTAATGAGAGCAAGGGCTATCCTTCGAAAGTCTGAACGAGAGCAAAACTGTCCCTTAGGAGTCCGAAAGTAGCATACACCTTACTTCGGCAAGAAAGATCCCTCTGGACGGCAACCGAGTCTACCAAGCTTGTACCAATAGAAGTAAAGATTGTCTCTCAGAAGTCCGAGCAGAAGCAAGGCTGTCCCTCAGAAGTTCGAGCGGAAACAAGGCTATCCCTCAAAAGTCCGAGCAAAAACAAGGCTGTCCCTCAGAAGTCCGAGCAGAAACAAGGCTGTCCCTCAGAAGTCCGAGCAAAAAACAAGGCTGTCCCTCAGAAGTCCGAGCAAAAACAAGGCTGTCTCTCGGAAGTCCGAGCAGAAACAAGGCTGTCTCTCAGAAGTCCGAGCAAAAAACAAGGCCGTCTCTCGGAAGTCCGAGCAGAAACAAGGCTATCTCTCAGAAGTCCGAGCAAAAAAGAAGGCTGTCCCTCAGAAGTCCGAGCAAAAACAAGGCTGTCTCTCAGAAGTCTGAGTGGATGCGCACTTCTATTTCGGCAGCTAATGGAAGCAAAGGATATCCCTCGAAGCTCGCACTGACGGAAGCGAGATCTGTTCTTTGAAAGTCTGAGGCGGAGAACACACTCTACTTCAGCAAGAAAGATCCTTGAGGCTCGCACTGATGGAAACGAGGTCTGTTCTTCGAAAGTCAGAGTGGGAGCACACACTCTACTTCAACAAGAGAGATCCTCGAAGCTCGCCGAGTGGGAACACACACTCTACTTCAACAAGAAAGACCCTCGAAGCTTGCACTGATAGAAGTAAGTGCTGTTCTTCAGAAGTTTGAATAGAAGCAAGAGATGTCTCTCGGAAGTCTAAATGTATGTATACTCTCTTCTTCGGTAATCACTGGAAGCAAAGGTTGTCCCTCGAAAGTCCGAGTAGGAGCATACTCTATTTCAACAAGAAAGATCCTTGAAGCTTGAACTGACAGAAGTAAGGGCTATTCTTCGGAAGTCCGAGTGGGAACATACATTCTGCTTCAACAAGAAAGACCCTCGAAGCTTGCGTTGATGGAAGTAAGGGCTATTCTTCGGAAGTCCGAGTGGGAGCACACACTCTACTTCAGCAAGAAAGACCCTCAAAGCTTGCATTGATGGAACCCATGGCTGCTCTTCGGAGGTCCGAGTGGAAGTACACTTTTGCTGTGTCAAGAAAACTCCCTTCAGGTTAGTAACTGAGTCTACTATTCCTTTTTCTTCTTTGAGGGGCAACGAAAATTGAAAACTGTTTCAAACAACATAACACAATGAAGATATACAATGTAGAGAAAATAATTTCTAATAGAGATACATAATATGGAGGAAATAAATTCTTCATAACATAAGAAAGATAGAACTTCATGGACAATGCAGTAAATGCAAACTGTAAATGTCATAGATAGACTTCTTCTGTGGAATGTTGACATTTGCCCCTAGAGTTGTAAGATCATTTGGAAAGCTTTCACCAGTTGCTCGGGTTGTGGCCATCATGCACCATCATAGCCATGTCTTCTAAGATATCCTGGGGCTCTTGTTCTCTGAACTTTATCTCATGTGCTTCGACTTTCTTTCTAAAGATCTTCTTAAGCATCCGGCACTTTTCTGTAGGATGTCCTAGTGATTGGTGGAAAACACAATAATTAGGACCCTCGCGGTCCTTCTTCGGCAAAAGCTCTTCGACATGAGGCAACTTCAGTTCTCCATCTGCCACCCATTCTTTAACTAAGGCCTTCACCTCCTCAACACTACACGGAAAAGGAGTGTCATCTTCGCAGTATTTCCTCTTCTGACCTCTGAATTCCTCCCCCCGCGACTTTCGAGTAGAAGACGCAGAAGCCGCAGTGACAAAAGGTCCTCGGGATGACTTGAAGCTGGTTTTATAACTAGTCTCGAACCCGATCTCCTGAGACTGAGGTACATTGATGTTCCGAGATGCTTCAATTAGTGCCGAGAAGGTGGGTAGCTTGTGATTAACAAGCAACATCTTGTACCCGTTCAATGCCCCTTCAACACAGATTTGGACCAAGTAGCTTTCCTCCACAGCCTCATGACAGTCCACGGCTTTGTCTTGGAACCTCTTCACATATTCGAGAATGTCTTCACCCTCCTGCTGCTTTTCCTTACACAGGGTAAGTGTGGTCACTTTCTCGGCCACTTGAAAGAATTTGGCTTGGAATTTGTTGACCATCTCCTCCCAACTTCGAACAGAGTTTGGGGCCAAGTTAACGTACCAACTATATGCTCGGTTGGTGAGGGACTTGGAGAATTCTCTCAGTCGGAGGACATGATTTGAACCATGAATCCCTAAAGTCTCGATGAACCGCACAACATGTTCTCGAGCATTTCCTTGCTTGCCATCGAATTTGATGAACTTTGGCACCGTGTACCCCTCTAGGTATGGATAACTCAACATCTCGATAGGGTAAGGCGGCTTGACATCCGGATCAGGCAAAGAGGGTAAAGTCATCTTGCCCCGTTCAAGATCGAACATGGCTTGCACCTCGGCGAGAGTGAGAACTTGTTGAGGGAGAGAACTTGATAGTGGTATTCCTAGAACTTGACTTGAAGACCCGAAGACCGAGCCTGGAGCAACTTGGCCATTTGGGTGTTGAGAATTCATCATCGGTGAAGACACATAACGATATTGGCCATCGGCACCTATGGACACGCCATTTGGTGATGGGACATTGCATGGGGTCCCATAAAGTCCATTGTACGCCATGGCTCTATCGGGTTGGGCTTGCAAACTCGGCATCGGAGCCAAAGGAGACCCACTCGGTACATGAGTAGAATTTACAATTGGTGGAACAAAATTAGGCATGGATGGAGCACCATTTTGTAGAGAAATTTCTGTAGGCCTTCTTTGAACTTCCACAACTGCTGGAACACCATTCGTCATGCCAGAAACTCTTCTAACCACCGTTGGACCATGGATCAATCCTCCAGGTGCGTGATTTTACGCTCCATGGGCCGCAAGTTGGCCATGACTTGTTCCTCCTGGCACTTGATTCTGCACACCATTTTGTACAACTTCAGGGAGAATTTGGGGTGGATCTTGATGGTTTTGACCATTTCCAGCATTGCCATGAAGTTGTTGATGCTTGTCGGTGCCGACTTGACCTCCATTTGTTGCTGGTGGTGCAAAATTCGAACCCATCACCAACATGGTGTGGGTGAGATTTTGAAGGGTCGTGAGAATCTCTTGTTGAGTATGTTGGAGTTCTTGAATGGCTTCAAGGATGAGAGGTGAGTCTTGAACTTGAGTCCTTTCATCACCACCATTGGAAGAGCCTTGTTGATGAGTCTCATTATCTGCCATTTTTGCCGGTGTTGTATGAGTTCCAGATCTCGTTGAAACCATTAACCAATCCGCCTCCCCAGCGGAGTCACCAAATGTATGAGAGGGTTCAAGAAAGTAGTTGGAAAATTCGAAGATCTTTTAAGAACAACTTCGAATTCTCTAGAATATTATGAGAGGCTTAGATTCTTCAATAGTCTCAACTCAAGAACGCAAGAGTAAAGGAGATGATGAAGATAAGAGATTGGGTGAAGAAGAAGGCAAAATGGCTAGAGAGAGAATAATGGCAAGGCTCTCCCATGGATCTCCCACTTTCACTCTCAAGGTTGATAATGGAGATGGGAAATTAGTTCTTTCCCAAGAGTCATCTCTCCAAAATCCATCCCTTGTAAAGCTATGGGTGGGTGCTATTTATAGGCACCTCATGATGTAGGATGGAGCCCATGTGCAAGGCACATGGGGGATATTCTCTCTAACCACCTTGTCCGAGGAGGTGACCTCTCCGAGGATGAGAAAAACCCCGAAGAGGAGATCAATCCCTCGGTGAACCCTTCTTCTTAGCCACACCTAACCAATGATCCCCAATCATCCCAAAGGGTCAGGGGTAGTCCCAGAGGACGTCCTGCCGCATAAGGGTCAGGGGTAGTTCAAGAGAACGCCCTGCCGCAAATATTGTCGAGTCTCAGGGAACCCCTAGATCGTGCCACCTCGACCTGGGTATAGGCTAGTTTAACCGAAGAGTGAATTTATCTCCACTCACCGTCCTCAGGATCGGGTCCTTTGTTCGGACTCCATTACGCCCATGGTTCTGGTACGTAGATCCCGGAAAGCTCCGAGCCCGCAAGTGTTCTGGGACTCATTAACGGAGCGACTTCTAGATTGCATCTGAATCCGTTCGAAGCCAAGTGCTTCGGACCTCTACGTTCGTGGATCCGAACCCTTTCGAGTCCGAGTGACTCGGATCTCTAGGCTTGCTTAATACCCTTTCGAGTCCGGGCCCGAGTAAGTCTCTAAGTTCGTGGATCCGAACCCTTTCGAGTCTGAGTGCCTCGGATCTCTAGGCTTGCTTAATGCCCTTTCGAGTCCGGGCCCGAGTAAGTCTCTAGGTTCGCGGATCCAAACCCTTTCGAGGCTTAGAGCCATTCAGCCCATTTGATGGCGATAAATCCGAGCCCACCAATCTTGGACTTGCGATAAATTCGAGCCCACTAATTTTGGGCTATTGGGCCTAAATAATTTAGTGGGCTCAAATTAGCCTCTCTTACACAAGCAAAGACATACCTGTAGACGTTTGAAACGATCGCTTGCTTTTGGCTGCGTAGATGATGAATATCTTGCTTAAAGATGGAGAGCAAACACAGTGAGACCACTCTCTTTTGTAATTACTTCATAGCTACTAGAAAATGGGAAAAAAATAAAAAATTGCACATGTCAGTACTATCATTTTCTCTCATTGAATAATAGTAGACGAAGTCATTTTCAGCTCTTTTAATACTTCTATTTTTCAGGTATTGAGAGCGAGAGAGTCTAGAGACTTGAAAGAAGGGTACTATAATAAAGGAAAGGATGACGTCATTGATTACGTATGACTAGAGACGTACTTATCTGATGTCGGTGGGGTTGGGTGCTGTTTGGAGGGAGTCCGGATCCCCTCTTTGCAAGGTCTCCTTGCAATCCTCCTTGCAACGGCTGAGATCAGCCGATGCACATCCAACGGCCATAAAATAAATAAATAAATTGAATTTTCACTTTCCCGCTCTGCTATACAGGTTATACAGAGTATACACCTCAATCTCACTCTCACTCTCACTCTCACTATCACTCTCACTCTTCTTCACTCTCACACTCACTCCTCCTCCACCGAACCCAGCCTCACCAGCGACCACTCCTGATGGCGACATACTCCCAACGGCGACCCACTCGTAAACCCAACCCACCGCTGTAGCCCTAATTTTCTTTGCTTCGTGAACCATAGCTCCACCGCAACCACCATCGGCTGGAGCGAAGGAATTTGTTGAGGAGAATGTGGGTTTTCAGGCTATAGATGAACCAGGTTCGTCCTCGAAACACTGAAATCAAAAGGTTAGGGTTGTGATTGATAAAATAGATTTGAAATTTGAAAATTAGGGCTTTCAAAATTACTCACTCAAAATTAGCGTTTTCAAAATTACTCTTATGCAGATTGATAAATAGTATGATTGATAAATGTGGTTGTAAGGAACATATATGCATTTCGGAGCCAAATTATGCAGATTGATAAATAGTGGAACATATATCATTAAAATGTGGAACTACAGCAGCTAAATTTTGAAATCATATATGCATATTGTGGAATCATAATTATACAGATTGATAAATAGTATGATTGATAAATAGTATGATTATGCAGATTGATAATTATCAAGATGCATAATTTTGTGTAACATGTGTGATTGATAATTGAATTGACATTGAACTTCTATGTTTGTAAAACTGCATATGAATTGACATTGAACTGCTATGTTTGTAAAACTGTCATGTTTGTTCAGTTTGAAACTGCTATGTGTGTTCAAATTACTGAAGAAAATGACCTCTGTTCAGTTTTAATCACAAATGCTATGTTTGAAACTAAAGAAAATGACTGACATTGAACTGCCATGTTTGTTCAAATGCTATTAACAGTTTAGTCTGTGTAACCTCTGTTCAAATGCCATTAAACATGGCAGTTTGAACAAATACAATGTTAACAGTAAAGACATACACTCTGTCCCTCAAATTCAAATAGAATTGCTATTAACCCTATCAAACACAAGCATAGCATTAGCAACATAGAATTTTATTATGGAACATTTTGGAACATAGCATTATAGAACATACACAAATAGATGTTTCTCATGTATGCAGATTTAAAAAATGGCTTCTTCTTCTAACATTAGCAACATAAGATTACTACCGACGTTGTGCAATTGTGGAAGAACCGCTGCCGTATATATTGTAAGAACCAATGAGAATGGAAATCAAAGGCGTTTGTTCTTTGTTTGCCCATCAAAATATGTAAGTATGTATTGGAAATTTTAATCCTTTAGTAGTCACATT
The DNA here is from genome assembly GCA_036172215.1 of Camellia granthamiana. NCBI lineage: Eukaryota > Viridiplantae > Streptophyta > Magnoliopsida > Ericales > Theaceae > Camellia > Camellia granthamiana. The sequence continues at coordinate 92,181,969 of CM069906.1, forward strand.
AATATTTGTCTTATTCAATTAACTAATTGTCATGCATTGTAGAGTAACACTCACACTCCCCATTGCAATTACTTCAAGTTCGTGGATGAAGATAATGAAAACGTTACGTCCAGAATCCATTCCAACACTAGAGCTTGTGATGCTATAATAGTAGAAGACTTTAACGATGTAAGGACGAGGCTTCATGACATGGAAAATGACTATGGTCGAAGGCTTGAAAGGATAGAAAATAATATCAAAGCGATGGTGTATTTCATTATATTTTCTATCATTTTGTACTTTATCATGTAACTTTTGTACTTTATTGTATTTTGGGAAATTGAATGGAAGTTTCTACCATTTTTGGGTTATATTGTACTTCACGATGTGACTTATGTTTATGGAATGACTGTAATTATGATATAACTTATATAACGTACTTAATAGCTTTATGGAATGAATTTTATTATGGAATGACTGTGTGGAATGAATTTTATTATGGAATGAATGTATGGAATAAATTTTATAAGTTATTATGATGTAACTTAGAATTTTATTATGGAATGAATTTTGGAAAACATTGGTCTCATTGTTAGAGCTTTGTGGATGCTATTTGGCAGATCTATGGATGAATTTTGTGGATGTTATGCGGATGAATTTTGTGGATGCTTTGTAGATGAATGAATTTTGTAGATGCTTTGTCACTTATCTGTGGCCTGTTATCTGTTGCAGGTTTGTTTCTAATGAACAGATTTGGCAAATCTATTATCTGTCAACTAGTATCTGTTTGTCACTTATCGGTGGCCTCAAATATTATCTGTTAACAAGTTTAAAGCAGATTTGGCAGATCTGTGGATGCTGTTTTTTGATGCTTTGGTTCTAATGAACAAGTTCTGTTATCTGTTGCAGATCTGTTTGGCATCAAAATTGCATTTGTATTGCATCAAAATTGCATCTGTTATCTGTTGCAGATCTATTTGGCAGATCTGTTGCAGATATGTGGCTGTTATTTGGCAGATCTGTTTGGCATCAAAATTGCATCTGTATTGTATCAAATTGCATCAAAATTGCAGCAAATTGCATGTAAACAAAATTGCACCCACATGTAAGGTATTTGGCAGATCTGTTGCAGATCTGTGGCTGCTATTTGGTATCTAAACAAAAATGAACATCACCCAAGCATCTAAACAAAATTGCATCAACTGGCAAATATGTTTGGCATCAAAATTGCATCAAAATTACATCTAAACAAAATTGCACCAAGCATCTATTTGGCAGATCTGTTGCAGACCTGTGTACCTGTTCTTTCACACAAGAAAATCTATGGATGCTATTTGGCAGATCTGTTGCAGATCTGTGTACCTGTTCTTTCACACAAAAGAAAATCTAAAAATTTGAACACACACATTGGTCCATTTAAAAATCAATCAGAAGAAAATGAAGTATAACATCAAGTGTAAATTAACATCAAGTGAAGTTTGCTCACATTGGTCCATCTAAATTAGTACATTGGTCCACACATACAAGCCATTAACATACAAGCCATTAACATTTGAACACACATGTACACAAAATTTTCCAGCAAGCCATTACTTTACAAGCCATTTGAACACACATACAAGCCATTACTTGACTTTCCAGCAACAGCACAACTTGAACACACATACAATAGCAGTTTGAACACACATTTTGAACACACATACAGCAGCAGTTTGAACATCACTTTCCAGCCAATTTGAACATTACTTTGAACACACAATTTGAACATCACTTTCCAGCCAGCAAGCCATTTGAATACACATACAAGTCATTACTTCACTTTCCAGCAACATCACAATTTGTGCAGCAACATCACTTTCCAGCAGTAGTTTGCTTCACAATTTGAGCTGCTATGACTTCACTTTCCAAGCCAATTTTAGCTTCAGTTTGCTTCTCTTTCTGCTTGTCCATAGCTTAAAACGGAAAAAGACAAAATTTTCCACAATTTTCAGCAATTAAATACATACTTTAAAATGAATTTTCAGCAAGTAAATACATGTTATGACAGAATTTTCAGCAACTAAAAAACCAGAATTTTCAGCAACTACAAATTAAAAAGGTAGCAAGGACGAACCTGACTACACATTGGACTGTTTGATTCTTGAGAATATCGAAACCCAATGTCATATCCACATGAACCTTGAAGTAGTGACTGGAATGTTGGTTGCGCAGAATACCGTTGAGGCATTGAATTTGGAAAAGAATTTGGCACTACATACATCTCCCACAAATTGTTTGCCTACAACAATGTCATATATTAGGCTTCACAATCATGGTTTGAGTCACATATTATATCCACACAAAAAATACAATGTTAAAGTAACACTTACATGATATGTGGGATACATCAATGGCGGAGGAATATAATTGCCACCCATGGGCAAAGATGGAGGAAGAGGTTGAAGAGGAGGAACATGTTAACGAACATAGATATCTCCTCCAACAGATAATGGAGAAGGTGCAACTGTTGGACTTGCAATAGATTGTGACGAAGCCAAGCTATTAGCACGGGATTTTTTTTTTGAGTTCGCTACCAACGCCGCTTCGAATCCACCTTTTACCCTCCTTTTGCCCTTACTAGTTGCCACATTTTTCTTCAATCCTTTTGGTTGCACAACATGATTCACATCTTCGCAATCCATTTCAAAGCTTTGGGTGTCATCATCATTACTTACTTCATTTCCAATACCAAAATGAGCACTTAACTTGCCTTCAACATTTGCACCTAATTTAGCAAGGTGTTAGCAAGGTGTGCAATACAAAAATCATAAGTTTCTTCAGTTTCAGCAGCTCTACTTGCTAGATCTGTTTGTCACTTATCGGTGGCCTCAAATATTATCTGTTAACAAGTTTAAAGCAGATTTGGCAGATCTGTGGATGCTGTTTTTTGATGCTTTGGTTCTAATGAACAAGTTCTGTTATCTGTTGCAGATCTGTTTGGCATCAAAATTGCATTTGTATTGCATCAAAATTGCATCTGTTATCTGTTGCAGATCTATTTGGCAGATCTGTTGCAGATATGTGGCTGTTATTTGGCAGATCTGTTTGGCATCAAAATTGCATCTGTATTGTATCAAATTGCATCAAAATTGCAGCAAATTGCATGTAAACAAAATTACACCCACATGTAAGGTATTTGGCAGATCTGTTGCAGATCTGTGGCTGCTATTTGGTATCTAAACAAAAATGAACATCACCCAAGCATCTAAACAAAATTGCATCAACTGGCAAATATGTTTGGCATCAAAATTGCATCAAAATTACATCTAAACAAAATTGCACCAAGCATCTATTTGGCAGATCTGTTGCAGACCTGTGTACCTGTTCTTTCACACAAGAAAATCTATGGATGCTATTTGGCAGATCTGTTGCAGATCTGTGTACCTGTTCTTTCACACAAAAGAAAATCTAAAAATTTGAACACACACATTGGTCCATTTAAAAATCAATCAGAAGAAAATGAAGTATAACATCAAGTGTAAATTAACATCAAGTGAAGTTTGCTCACATTGGTCCATCTAAATTAGTACATTGGTCCACACATACAAGCCATTAACATACAAGCCATTAACATTTGAACACACATGTACACAAAATTTTCCAGCAAGCCATTACTTTACAAGCCATTTGAACACACATACAAGCCATTACTTGACTTTCCAGCAACAGCACAACTTGAACACACATACAATAGCAGTTTGAACACACATTTTGAACACACATACAGCAGCAGTTTGAACATCACTTTCCAGCCAATTTGAACATTACTTTGAACACACAATTTGAACATCACTTTCCAGCCAGCAAGCCATTTGAATACACATACAAGTCATTACTTCACTTTCCAGCAACATCACAATTTGTGCAGCAACATCACTTTCCAGCAGTAGTTTGCTTCACAATTTGAGCTGCTATGACTTCACTTTCCAAGCCAATTTTAGCTTCAGTTTGCTTCTCTTTCTGCTTGTCCATAGCTTAAAACGGAAAAAGACAAAATTTTCCACAATTTTCAGCAATTAAATACATACTTTAAAATGAATTTTCAGCAAGTAAATACATGTTATGACAGAATTTTCAGCAACTAAAAAACCAGAATTTTCAGCAACTACAAATTAAAAAGGTAGCAAGGACGAACCTGACTACACATTGGACTGTTTGATTCTTGAGAATATCGAAACCCAATGTCATATCCACATGAACCTTGAAGTAGTGACTGGAATGTTGGTTGCGCAGAATACCGTTGAGGCATTGAATTTGGAAAAGAATTTGGCACTACATACATCTCCCACAAATTGTTTGCCTACAACAATGTCATATATTAGGCTTCACAATCATGGTTTGAGTCACATATTATATCCACACAAAAAATACAATGTTAAAGTAACACTTACATGATATGTGGGATACATCAATGGCGGAGGAATATAATTGCCACCCATGGGCAAAGATGGAGGAAGAGGTTGAAGAGGAGGAACATGTTAACGAACATAGATATCTCCTCCAACAGATAATGGAGAAGGTGCAACTGTTGGACTTGCAATAGATTGTGACGAAGCCAAGCTATTAGCACGGGATTTTTTTTTTGAGTTCGCTACCAACGCCGCTTCGAATCCACCTTTTACCCTCCTTTTGCCCTTACTAGTTGCCACATTTTTCTTCAATCCTTTTGGTTGCACAACATGATTCACATCTTCGCAATCCATTTCAAAGCTTTGGGTGTCATCATCATTACTTACTTCATTTCCAATACCAAAATGAGCACTTAACTTGCCTTCAACATTTGCACCTAATTTAGCAAGGTGTTAGCAAGGTGTGCAATACAAAAATCATAAGTTTCTTCAGTTTCAGCAGCTCTACTTGCTAGTGCTCTAAATGCGGTCATCAATGTCTTATACCGTGAGGCTTGTTGAAATTTCACATCTACTTGAATGTCATTTCCCTTAATGTCCTTCACAGTTTCGGTTCTTGCTTGTTTGGTCCACCTCTTTAGAATGTATTGTGGAGGAACCTCTTTCATCTTCAATATGTCTCTAATAACCTTCAATGAGTAGCAACACAAGATTCATTCCCTTTCAAACTTTGTACAATTACAACCCAAAGAGTCATCCCTCTCCATCTTCACTTTCCTTGCATGTTTGTTAGCAACATCAACAACTGTGTAAATTGTACTAGCATCGCCATATTCAATTGCTTCTATGTCCGATTCAATGGATCGAAAGTACTCATTTTGAAATTCCTCAAAGTTCTTTTTTGTGTAGACATTACCCATTTGAATTAACATTCTTATTGTTGCTTTCACATTTGGCAACCTTTGGCACAAAGCATATCCTGCTTCTAACTCCTTATATCACTTCTTGTAAAGTACCCTTTCGAAATGCATGAAGAATTCATTTAAGTTAAAATCAGAACGAATGTAATCCTTCAAAAAAACATTAAAAGATTCACTAAGTTATGTGGTACTCATTCCCGCAGCCCATGTTGATCTAACATATGGCCAGCCCCATTTTTCTTTCACTGCAAAAGTCAATTTCAACCAATGGTTTTCATGCGCATCATATTTATCAAGCATTTCCGCCCACTCTAACTTCCATTGATTTGCATCTTCAATGTCAAAGAAGAATTTATTTAGTACACCCTTTACCCCCTTATCTTGGAACAAACAATTAACATGTTTTAATGCATTTTGCATCAAACGCCAAGTATACAATCGGTGACTTGTGTTAGGCATAATGATGGGTATGGTTTTAGCCATTGCAGCATCTTGATTGGTGAACAAAGTTTTTGGTGCCTTTCTTGACATAGCCTCTAGAAAATTTTCAAACAACCATACAAACGATTCGGTAGTCTCATCATACAACAATGCTGCACCAAATATAACTGTTTCCCTATGATGGTTGAATCCCACAAAAGATGCAAAGAGTCTATGTTCTTTGTTTAACTTGTAAGTCGTATCAAATGTGACAACATCACCAAATTGGGCATAATCCATGATCATTTGTGCATCGGCCCAAAACATATTGGTTATTTGCTCCTCATTATCTAATTGAAAAGCATAAAAAAAGGAAGGATTTTGCAAAGATTTTTCTTTAAAATAGTGCAACACATTGCCTACTTCCCCATATGCTAAACTTTGTTGTTTTTGGGTTCTCAAATAATTTTTTTGATCTAATTTTGTAAACCCAAGACATTGCCTCCCACCAACTTCCCTACCCATGAGTTCAAAAGACTGGCCTAAACGAAGACCAGATTGTGCCACCAAATCTAACTCAATTGCTTGGGTAGTCAATATCTTTCTTTGTGACGGCAACATGTGGGCACACTCGGGTGATACAAGATCATGGTTATGTTTTTCTTTGAAATCAGTCACAAAAAATTTCCCAGTACCCTTATCTAATTTAACATAAAGTCGAGCCTCACAACCGGTCCTAGTTTCAGCTCTAGAGTTTTTTGCCAATGGGTCTCGTTTGTTAACCTTCCGAAATCCCTCCTTGTTGCAAACCAAAAGTCTACAAATAAGTTGGTTAGTGAACTTGTTCTTCCTACAAAAATCCCTTGTTATGCTAAACCCCATTCTTCCTCCATATGTATTATAAAAATCATACACACTTTGTTCAGAATCAAATGTCATTCCATGTTTTGGCTTCCAAGCACAATCATTCTCAGGTTCCATATCCATATCAAAATACAACTGAAAACCCATATAAATAAAATCTTAGCCACATAAATAATATATTTATTTCATAGACAAAAGAAAACAAGAACAAATCAATTAAAGTGTCTAAGAAATGAGAACTACACAAAAGTTATGCAATTAAGATCAAATAATAAATCAATTAAAGAGACAAAAGATATGCAATTAAGATCAAATAACAAATCAATTAAACTCGAAACAAGAAATGAGAACCATATGGCCAGCCCCAATTAAGATCAAACAATAAATCAATTAAACTATATAATCCCAAACTCCAACTACTTGGTTCTCTTTAAAGTGTCTAAGAAAAGGTATGCAAGCCAAGTACCTTTGGTAACACTGATTCATGGGCAACAAGAGTCATTTAGTTTTGGGTTGGGTCACTACACAGGGTTTGGCAAACCTATTGTAGCTCAACGAATACAAAATAACATAAAAATACAAATTGTCACCTTTAACACTGAAATTGAATGTATAACAAGTGAATTGAATGTATAACAAATAAAAATACAAAATATTAAATCAATTATAACAAGTGAATTTTTTTATTTGTCTATAGGTTCTGGTTCACATGAAATTGAATTTTGGGAAATTGAATGTATTTCATTGACACAGTATTTTTAACACCGAAAAACCATTGAAATACACAGTGTTGAATGTATACCATTGAATGTATTTCATTGGATGTATTTTTAACATTGAATGTATTTCAGTGGTACACATTTGATTCTGAACAATCATACGCACATTGAAATACACAATATTTTTAACACTGAAATACCATTGACAATGTAAATTGAATGTATTTCATTGTTATTACAGACATACAATGAAGACTATGTTTTGTTTTGTTTCAATTTATGTCTCTGTAATTACAGACAGAGACAACGAGGTTAATCTTCAGCCTATACAGTGTAATTACAATGAGGTTAGTCTTCAGCCTCATTGCAATTACAGACAGAGACAATGAGGTCAGTCTTCAAGCATCAATGTTATTACAGACATCAATGGATTTGGTTTGGGGAGTGACGGCAAACCAATTACAGAGACAAGGACAATGAAGACTAACCTTTGGTCGCTATCGCGAGGGTCTGCTGGTGAGGTGGAGGAGAAGAGCGTGACGGCTCTGGTTTTCCAAGTAGACAGAATCTGTAACGGCGTCAAGAGTGTTTCCCCGTCGTCGGATCTGCAACGGCTGAGATTGGGTCGCCGCCGGTATTGGATCGCCGATGAGGGTGGGTTCGACGGAGAAGAAGGAATGAGTGTGTTTTTGTGAGTGTGATTCCAAACCAAAATCTGTATAGGCTCTATTTTGTGTCTTTGGGCGGAAAGAAAATGAAAATTCAATTTCTTTATTTATTTATTTTTTTATGGCCGTTGCTCAGCTGTTGCAAGGAGGATTGTAAGGAGGGCTTGCAAGGAGGGGATCCGGACTCGTTTGGAGGATCAGGAATCCTCTCCTCTAGTCTAGAGTAGAAGGTGTGAAATGGTGATTTCTATGTTTTTAAAAGAGTATTTGTAATAAGCTCTTTAAAATAGATACGTTGATTATTATTTATTATTTCCTCCATCAAAATAGTTTTTTTTTTTTTTTTTTTTTTTTTTTTTTTTTTTTTTAGAACTTAACTTTTTTTAGTACAATTATTGTACTTAAAAATATTTTAATCTTTTAAAATTACTTTCTGATAGTATATTTTTTTAAGAATATCAATTATCATAATTGTATTTTTTGTGTTGTTAATTAATTTTTTTTAAAAAAAAAAAAGACAAAATAGGAAATTCATATTATTTTAGTCCTTAATTTTTGAAAAGAGACTAATATTTTGGGATAATAAAAAATAGAATAAAAGATTAATATTTTAGGACTGAGGGAGTAACTATTTTAATAAAAGTTTTTAAAATTAGTTATATTTGGAGAGTTTTAAAAGATTCTTTGTACAGCAATTTTCCAAACTTGATTCTTAGCCATAGATTCCAACTCTTCCTTCATGGCATCATACCATAATTTAGAATCATCCATATTCATTAGTGGCTCATTTTGATTTAGAGCTATATCAAATGGATGTGAAAACGGCATTTCTCAATGGGGATCTTGAGGAAGAAATATACATGAAGCAACCTGAAGGTTTTTGTTCTGATAAAGATAGTCACTTAGTTTGCAAGCTCAAGAAATCCATATATGGACTAAAACAAGCTTCCCGACAGCAGTATTTAAAGTTCCACAATGTTATTACTTCATATGATTTTATGGAGAATGTTGTGGACAACTGTATATACCTTAAGGTTAGTGGGAGCAAATACATTTTTCTAGTTCTATATGTGGATGACATTTTACTTGCATCTAATGATTTGGGATTGTTGCATGATACTAAACAATTTCTTTCTCAAAATTTTGAAATGAAGGATATGGGTGAAGCTTCTTATGTCATTGGCATAGAGATTCACAAAGATAGGTCCAATAGGACATTAGGACTATTTCATAAAGCCTACATTGAAAGAGTTTTGGAGATGTAAATAAATAAGTAAAATAAAGAGTAGTGTTAAAACACACAAATAAAAAATTAATTAGATACAATAAAAAGCATTCATTTTTTATACTTTAGCAATAAAAACTAAAAGGTAGCGTTGGAGTTGCTCGAATAATTAAGTTGTTGCCTAACGTGTACAATTCAAGTAAATAAAAATAAAATAAAAAATAGTAAAGGTATTGTTGACGTCATATTTTAATTTTCATGTCGATTGTGGCCAATTAATTGTGATCAAATCTAATCTTATTGTGGCCTGTCAATTCAAATTATTAAATATAGTAACTATATATTCTGTCTATCATACATGTCATATTATATTTATTAACATATTTAGATTTCTCTCTTTTTATATAAAGGAGTCTTGTATACATTGTTATAATATTCAATATAATATTCTCTTTCTTTCTCTTACATATTGTAACATCGTATTAGAGTTATAGATTAAGCTCTTGATGTTCTTTGCCTTACTAGCGGGTGGCAACTTTGCTTTGGCCGCTTGCCGAACCTCAACCCATTCCATTGCCATATTTTCTTTTCAGTCTCATTTCTTGATGATCTCCTCTGTTTGTTGATTTATTTCTATTTCAAATATCTCTATCATATTTTTTTTACTCGCAAATTTTTTTTTTTTTTTTTTTGGTGTGCTTTTGCTTCACCCTGTCTTTCCTTTTACTTCAAATAAGTTATGTGTGTGTCACATTTACTGGTTCGACACCTGTTCTTCTTCTACAATGGTCTAACACGACCATAAACTGTCTCCTAGCATTAACTTTGACCTTTGATCTATTTCAAGCACCCTTGCGCTCTCATTTGAACTTTGCAATATATTTACCTCAGATCTATCCATATTTTATTTATTTTTTAGTTTTGTTTCATGCTTAGTTTCTCTCTCTAAACTTAAATTGGTATCCTTACTTGAATTTGAGGGGGTGTTAAATATAGTAATTATATATTTTGTCTATCATATATGTTATTTTATATTCATTATCGTATTTAGATTTTTCTCCTCTTATATAAAAGAGTTTTGTATATATCATGACAATATTCAATATAATATTCTCTTTCACTTTCTTCGATATTATAACACAAATCATAAATTATTTTTTTTAAAGTGATTATGACCATATTATTATTATTATGCAAGTCATATCTTAATAGGAAAATGCTATGGACCCCAAATGGATTACCAAATATTTTACTAAACCTTTCACATGAGTGTGGGACCTACAAACTTCATATCTATGTGAGTCCCACAGCTATGTGAAAGATTTGATAGAATATTTAATAATTTGATTGGGGTCTCTAACATAACTCATCTCAATGACATATTGTTTGCACCCATTTTATAAATTGTCTGTCGATATAAGCAAAGCAAGCCATGAGTGACACATGATGGGGGTCTTGATAAATCATGAGTTTCAAATTGAATCAATCGTGTGGCAAAAAAAGAGCACAAATAGGACACAGTTATGGTCAATTGATAATGTGCAAATTTTAAGGAATTGGAGAAAATAATCTTCCGAAAAAGTAGAGGAAGTTACTATATTGAAGGATACGCGACTTTGATCTATGGGCAAGTGGTGACGGTTTATGATAAACATTGTAGAAGATGGCACATGAATTAAGAAAGCTGTTTTTGAGAGCCTTTGCCTATAAATAAGAAAAAGAAAACAAGCAAATCAAATCATTCGTACATCGTGATATTAGTCTCTAATTAGGAATAGTCAAATTAGTAATTATAAGAGTAATCAGTGATAACTTTTTTCAACTCCTATTTCTTTTTTTCTATCGAATTGATGTATTTTTTAGTTTTTTATTTTTATTTAAGTTCATGTAACTTGTAACAAGTGATAATTTATTTGAATGATACATATTCTATTTTGTTCTAATTTTTCTTCTTCATTTAACTACTTCTAAAGAAATCTTTAATCTGTTTAAGGTATAAAACTCAACTAAAGTTTAATCTTTTGTGTTTGTTAAACTAAATTTTTACTAATAGATATTAATAGCATAATAGGTATCAAATCAACCGAAAAGACGTGATATATGACTTTAATAGACCTGTTTAAAACTTTGTTTTAGATCATAGTATAGATAATTAGTGTTTCTTTATGTAAATGCATGTATTATATAAATACTTGTTTAACATAGATTTTTTCATAATTTAATTTATGTGTAAAATAAAATTGCATTAACCTTTATTAATGTGTGATAACTACTAAGTGAGATTAAAAGGTAATTTAGGAATATAAATATTCACTTGGCATATGTATAGGCAAGACTTCAAGATACTAAGGCAAGTCTTTAGATAGATATGTTGGAAAATTGATAAAGAGGTAGTTGTGAATTGAAATAGACTCCATTTTGAATGAAATGGTGTAACATTTCATGGTGTCTTTTTGTTTTAAAGGAAGGGTCAAACCTCCATTTGAATGAAAGGGTGAAAGCCTTTCATGGTGTCTCTTTATTTTAAAGGAAGGGTTATGTCCCTTCTTTATACCTTTTCTATTCAAATTGAATAGGTGCTAACAAAGCCTATATAAAGGCAGCCCCATTCCAATTTTGATTGATTTCGAATTTTTTTTTTTCTTTGCCTTCATTTTGCTCTCTTGCATCCTTTATTCTTCATATTAGATTTAGAATAAATTTCAGAGAGTTATAGAACGCAAGGTTCTAGTTCGCCGGACAAATTTGTTTGAAGTGCTACTACAAATTTGTGAAGATCATTGTATCTTGGAAGATAGATGCCACATAACCGTAAGCACCGTAGCGGGGCAAATCTGTCTTAAGGACAGAGTGTCACACACTCAACTTGGTCTTTAATTATTGATTCGGTTCAACAAAATAAATTATGTAAATTTTATTTTATTTTGTTTGAATTATTTCAATATATTTTATTTACACAGAAGATTGTTACAACAATCTTAAGACAGATTCGAATTATTCTGTTTACAGAATTTTTCGTTTGTTTCCGTTTCTCTTTCTTCTTTTAAGAAAATTATTTTTTGTGAATTTACAAAATAATATTCTGGTTAGAAAAACAAATAGTGATTATATGCTATTTGACAGATAGTAGTAATATATTGTCTATTTTCTTTGACAACTAGTAGTACGATACTGGTGTCATTAACAATTCAGAATATATTTTTGTGAAATTTTTTCAGAAATTAATTTTGGGTTTTAGAAATTATTTTCTGAGTTTTCATTACTTAAAATTTTGTTTTAGTATTTTAATTATTGAAGTGTTACAGAAATTAATTTTCTGTGTGAAATTAATTTGGTTAAATAAAATTTTATTTTATTTCCAAATTAATTGAAAAATAAAAGTTACATTGTTGTTTCTTTTATTTTTACAGAATTTAATTCTGTGAACTTGGATTAGTTTTCTGTGTAGAATAAATTTGGTTAAATAAAATTTTATTTTATTTTATTTCCAAATTAATTGAAAATAAAATTTATATTTTGTTTTGTTTCTTTTATTTTAACAGAATTTATTTCTGTAGTTTTGGTTTAATTTGTTTAAATAAAATTTTATTTTATTTTCAAATTAAATGGAAATAAAGTTACAATTCTTGTTTCTTTTATTTTTACAGAATTTAAAATTCTTTTGTTTTAATTTTCTGTGTAGTGTAAATTCTAATTATAATTTTGTTTTATAAATTAGAATTGATGGCTACTGAAACAAATGCCCAAACAAGTACTACTGTGGTGGTTGCAATTGCACCAACCCCCTCACCTATGGTGACAGTACCAATAAATCATGGAGAGAAGCCAGAGAAGTTCTCAGGAACTGACTTTAAAAGATGGCAACAGAAAATGTTGTTCTATCTTACAACTCTGAACCTGGCTCGTTTCCTCCGTGAAGAAGCTCTTATCCTGAAAGAGGATGAAACCGACCGGCAAGTGGTTGCTGCGGTTGATGCCTGGAAACATGTCGATTTCCTTTGCCGGAATTACATCTTAAATAGACTTGACAACACATTATACAACGTCTGCAGTCCAATCAAGACAGTAAAGGAATTTTGGGAATCGTTGAAGAAAAAGTACAAAACGGAAGATGCCAGCTCAAAGAAATTTGTGGTTGACAAATTCCTGGATTTTGTAATGGTTGATTCAAAAACTGTGATCAGCCAAGCTCAAGATTTCCAACTCATTCTGCATGACATTCACACAGAAGGCATGTCTCTCAGTGAATCCTTCCAAGTTGCAGCCTTAATTGAAAAATTACCAAAAGGCTGGCAGGAATTCAAGAACTATCTCAAACACTAGCGCAAAGAAATTTCTATGGACGAATTAATTGTGCGTTTGAGGATTGAGGAGGACAACCGCAATTCTGAAAAGCGGGCTGGGAAGCATCCTATGGAGTCTAAGTCAATTGTGGTGGAACATGCTTCAAAAACCAAGAAACGAAAGTCTTCTGGAGAAAGTTCATTACAAGGGTCTAAAAGGTGGATAATAAAAAGTACAAGTTTAATGGCAAATGTTACATCTGTGACAAAGAGGGACATCGGGCCAAAGATTGCCGTAGCAAAGGCAAAAGTAAAAGAAGAACAAGCAAGAAGTCTGCTCAAGCCCATATGACCGAAGTGGACAAGATTTCCAATGGTGTAGATGACATCAATCTTTCTGCAGTTGTTTCCAAGGCAAATCTTGTCGGAAATCCTAAAGAATGGTGGGTGGACACTGGTGCTACTCGCCATATTTGTACCGACAAAAAGATGTTCACATCTTATTCTACAGTGGACAATGGTGAACAACTTTTTATGGGCAACTCCTCAACTTCCAAAGTTGAAGGACAAGGAAAGATTGTACTCAAGATGACATCGGGAAATGAATTCACTCTCAACAATGTGCTGCATGTACCGAACATTCGCAAGAATCTTGTTTCCGGATCTTTGTTGAGTAAGAATGGGTTTAGGCTAGTATTTGAGAGTGATAAATTTGTACTTACTAAGAATGAGATGTATGTAGGAAAAGGTTACATGTCTGATGGCCTTTTCAAGTTAAATGTAATGACCGTTGTACCCTCAATTATTAATAATATTACATCTTCTTCTTACTTGCTTGAGTCTTCAAATTTATGGCATGGCAGACTAGGATATGTTAATTATGAAAATTTGTATAGATTAATTAATATGGAATGTTTACCTAAATTTGACATTGATTCAAATCATAAATGTGAAATTTGTGTTGAGGCAAAATTATCTAAAACTCTTTTTCATTCAATTGAAAGAAGTACGGAACCACTTGAATTAATTCATAGTGACATTTGTGATTTTAAATCAATTCAAACTAGAGGTGGGAAAAAATATTTTATCACTTTTATAGATGACTGTACTAGATATAGTTATGTTTATTTAATTCGAACCAAGGATGAAACTTTGGAAACTTTCATTCAATATAAGAATGAAGTTGAAAATCAACTTGGTAAGAAAATCAAGAAACTTAGAAGTGATAGAGGTGGTGAGTATGAATCACCTTTTGGTGAATTTTGTAAAGAACATGGAATAATTCATCAAACCATTGCTCCTTACTCACCTCAGCAAAATGGAATTGCTGAAAGGAAAAATAGGACTTTAAAAGAAATGATGAATGCCATGTTAATAAGTTCTGGATTACCTCAGAACTTATGGGGGGAAGCAATACTTTCTGCTAATTATATACTTATAAAGTACCCCGAAAGAAAGTGAATCAAACACCTTATGAATTGTGGCATGGTAGAGTACCATCCTACAAATACTTAAAAGTGTGGGGGTGTTTGGCTAAAGTGGCTATTCCTAGTCCTAAAAAGACTAAGATAGGTCCTAAGACCATTTATTGCATTTTCATTAGTTATGCTAAGAATAGTAGTGCATATCGGTTTTTGATTCATAAATCAGAACATACCGAAATGCATGTAAATACTATTATTAAGTCTCGAAATGCATCTTTCTTTGAACATGTATTTCCAAATAAGACTCGACAAGAGACTAGTAACAATAAAAGATCTCATGATGCTATTACTAGTCAGGATCAAGAACATGATCAAGAACAAGAGTTAGATCAAAGTGAGGAAGAGGAACCTAGGCGTAGTAAACGTGCTAGAATCTCAAAATCTTTTGGTCCAGATTTTCTAACATATTTGTTAGAAAATGAGCCTTTAACTTTTAAAGAGGCTATGTCCAATCCTGAAGCTCCTTTATGGAAAGAAGCTGTCAATAGTGAAATTGAATCCATCTTACAAAATCACACTTGGGAATTGGTGGATTTGCCACCAGGTTGTAAACCTCTTGGGTACAAGTGGATTTTCAAAAGAAAATTGAAAGCAGATGGATTAATTGACAAATACAAAGCAAGACTTGTGGTCAAAGGTTTTAGACAAAAAGAAGGTATTGATTACTTTGACACTTACTCACCGGTTACTAGAATAATATTCATTAGTATGTTAATTGCCATTGCATCTTTATACAATTTAGAAATTCATCAAATTGATGTGAAAACCGCTTTCTTAAATGGTGAGTTAAATGAAGAAATTTACATGGAACAACCAGAAGGTTTTTCTGTTCCAGGAAAATAAAAGAAAGTGTGTAAATTGGTTAAATCATTATATGGTTTAAAACAAGCGCCAAAGCAATGGCATGAGAAATTTGACAAGGCAATGATGTCAAATGGATTTAAAATAAATGAGTGTGACAAATGTGTTTATATTAAAAACACAGATAAAGGTTATATCATTGTATGTCTTTATGTAGATGATATGCTCATCATTGTAGTAATAATGACATAATTAAAACTACCAAGAAAGTGTTGAATAAACATTTTGATATGAAGGACATAGGCATTGCTGATGTAATTCTTGGTATGAAAATTACCAAAACATCAGAAGGTTATGCTTTGTCACAATCTCATTACATTGAGAAAATACTTGACAAATTCAGCAAAGATGATGATTATCTTGCTAGAACACCTGTAGATGTTAATTTGTATCTTTCTAAGAATGTACAGGAAAGTATTTCTCAATTAGAATATGCCCAAATTATTGGAAGCTTAATGTACTTGATGAACTGCACTCGCCCAGATATAGCTTATGTAGTAAGTAAATTAAGTAGATATACGAGTAACCTAGGAGTAGAACACTGGAACGCAATTATAAGGGTTCTTAGATATCTCCGATTTACTCGTAACATTGGGCTTAATTATACTAGATATCCAGCAGTACTTGAAGGATACTGTGATGTAAATTGGATATCGGATACTAGAGACTCGAAGTCCACTAGTGGGTATATCTTTACTCTTGGTGGTGTGGCTCTATCTTGGAAATCTTCCAAACAGACTTGTATTGCTAGGTCTACTATGGAATCAGAATTCATAGCTTTAGACAAAGCAGGGGAAGAAGCAGAATGGCTTCGCCACTTCCTTGAAGATATTCCAATATGGCCAAAACCGGTGTCTGCTATATGCATACATTGCGATAGTCAATCTGCAATAGGTAGAGTACAGAGTCATATGTATAACGGTAAGTCTCGACATATTCGTCGTTGACATAATACCGTAAGACAACTACTTTTAATGAAATTATTTCCATTGATTATGTGAAGTCTAAAGACAACATAGCGGATCTACTAACCAAAGGGTTAGCAAGAAAGTTAGTTGAGAATTCATCGAGGGGAATGGGACTTAAGCATATTTAATAAGAGTTACCACAACGGCAACCCAACCTAGTTGACTGGAGATCCCAAGATCTAGGTTCAAAGGGACAACCGAGTTGTGAAAGACTCAGAATGATCACTGGGGAGTCTAACTCCTACCCATTTCTATGATGAAATAGTGATGTCTGCAGCGTTTTAGGTTAAGTAAAACTTTTAATGATTCTTATATCTAGGTTAACCTAGTGGAGTATAGCAGGATACTCTTCATAAGAATCACCTATGTGAGTGTGAACTGGGCCGGTTCTATGAGATTTGTGAATGGCTACAATTCTCTAGAACACTCATGAAAGACCAGGTTGTTCAAGGCCAAAATGAACACAATAGTGAGAACTAAACTATGTCTTGGGATATACTATGTGAGTTCTATTGTCTTGGTTTACACAAACGGCTGAACAGTTCAAGACATCATATTCACTGGTTAGCTAGCAAATCCGATAGTGTCTCACAAGGGAAGGTTGAAAGCCAAAAGCTACCTATCCTTTGCAAAATATTTCCAATTTCTATACTCTCTGTATTTACATCATGTTGTTGCATTTTCTCTCTATCAATTTCATTTCATGAGGGGGATTGTTGGAAAATTTATAAAGAGGTAGTTGTGAATTGAAATAGACTCCATTTTGAATGAAATGGTGTAACCTTTCATGGTGTCTTTTTGTTTTAAAGGAAGGGTCAAACCTCCATTTGAATGAAATGGTGCAAACCTTTCATGGTGTCTCTTTATTTTAAAGGAAGGGTTATGTCCATTCTTCATACTTTTTCTATTCAAATTGAATAGGTGCCAACAAAGCCTATATAAAGGCAGCCCCATTCCAATTTTGATTGATTCCGAAAATTCATTTTCCTTGCCTTCATTTTGCTCTCTTACGTCCTTTATTCTTCATATTAGATTTAGAATAAATTTCAGAGAGTTATAGAACACAAGGTTCTAGTTCGCTGGACAAATTTGTTTGAAGTGCTACTACAAATTTGTGAAGATCATTGTATCCTGGGAGATAGACGCCACATAACCGTAAGCATCGTAGCGGGGCGAATCTGTCTTAAGGACAGAGTCATTACAACAAAAAGTGTCTTTGGAGACGAAAACTAATGACGAAAATAAATTTTGTCACGAAAGACGTACCTTTTAGTGAAGAAAATAATTTTTCGTCTCCAAATGTCCCATTTTTAGAGACAAAAATAAAATTTCGTCACCAATCTGCATACATAATAAAAAAATTAGGTGACGAAATTATTTTTCGTCATTATTTATATTTTTTTTGTCACTAAAGATTTTCCCGCTAATTTTTCAGATGGTGCCAAAATTTTCAGACTTTTGGTGAGGAAAAAATTGGTCACCAATAATAAAATTATTAATGACGAATATATTTTCGTCACCAATAATTTTTAATATTTTAATATTATTTAGTGAGAAAATTATTTTCGTGACTAATAATTTTATTTTTAGTGAGAAAATAATTTTGTCGCCAAATAAATGGTTTAGTTACTAAAATTTTTTTAGAGGGAATTGAATATATTGGCGCCTAAGATATATCAGTTCTTCTCACACAGATTCCAAACCTCACCCTACATGACCTCACCACCCTATTTCTCTTCTCTCACGCCTCACGCCTCTGTGTCTCTTCTCTCTCACGCCTTACGCTTCACGCTGCCCTCCTCTCTGTTACTGGAGCATCACCGCAAGGGTTAGACAAGCACACCGTAAGGGTTAGCACTACCGTCGCTTTGTCTCAGGTAGGTATGTCCTCTATTTCACCCTCTCTCTCTTTCTCTTTCTGTGCGTGTGTGTGTGTCTCTCTGTCTTCCTCTCTATGTCTCCTTCGATTTGGGGCTAATTATTTTCTTCATTTTGCTCACTATTTGACATTAAACAGGGGAATTTGGGGCTTTATTGGCATCAAACTGGAAAGGGTATGACCCTCTCCTAATTTCTTTTTCTCATGTTTTTTCTATTACTTAAAGGGATCGAAAAGGCATTGGTAGCATTATATAATGGGTTTTATTGAACTAGGATATGATTTTGAATATTGGTATATTAATTTGGGATTTGATTCCACAGTTTCTTTCTCTTCTGATCTTTTGGTGCTACATCAAGTTTTTTTTTTACCTTTGATAATGATCCTTTTGATATGTTTCCTCATTCTCACACATATTGGGTTATCCACTGGTTCATTGGTCAAAATTTTGGTCAAATACTGTGACAATTTGTTAAATTGATTAAGTTAATTTTTCTTTTTAGTAATGAAATCTTAGTTTCAAATTCACACCAATTCAGGGTATCCGAATTCAAGGCTTGAGGATTTTGATTAAGAATTGGATTGAAGGTTCGAACCAGGTTCTAAAATTGGAGCTAAAGCTCATTTACTATGTCAACTTTTCCCCTTCCTCTTGTACCTTACCAAGAAGGGGAAAAAATCTAGAAAGAAGAGAGAATTGTTTTGTACTATGCCTTGTGTTTGTCTTTGTTTATATGTTTAGAAGAGAGAATTATTTCAAGATTTGGATCCACTGTTGTCGAACACTTTGGTACTATCACTGCCCTCTTGCAGGTATGCTTTATATTGTTCATAATAATATTTTGTAATCAGTTTTTTGCCCCACAATTGATGTTTGCTGGAGTGTTCTTCATTAATCACTGGCTAATCTGCTTCTCAAAGAACCTACCATAATTTTCTTTTCCATTCATAATTTATTTTACTAGAAAATGCTATTTGTCTTAGCTTTTCTTTTGTCTATCAGACATAGATTATGTTCCTTTATAGAGCACATCAAACAAGGTATATGTTCCACTCTGTCTTGTGGCAGCAAATCGACGGTTCGTGTTATTGCAGCGTTGATTATACTAGTGACCTGTGCATTTATTGTTTATATATCTACTGTTGTGCCCACGTTTTTGCATTGATCGTGCAAATTCTGAGTTCTACTTGTGTGTTACTTGATTATAAGATATGACTAAGAGATTGAAGTAGTATGTGAACTTGGTGGTGTTGATTTGGTGAAAATTGATGGCCTGATTCCTATAAAAAAATTATTTTTTGGGGCTAATTATGATGATTTGGTAAGTATTTACTGTTGCAAATTATGCTGATTTGGATATTTTAATTTACAATTGGATGAATTTGCTTATTGAGCTAGCAGAATTAAGTTGAAACATTTCTAACTTGGATGCACTATATGCACATTGTTATGTATTTTTTTTAGTTATGGAAATTATTAAATCATATTTTGTTTATAATCAATCATTGAATTTTGAAAGGAAAACAAAATCCTACAGAACAGGATGTTGTTTTGTTAGAGAATGCATCGAAGTAATGGAAAAGAAACATTGACTTGACTTTAAACTGCTCTTTTCATAGATGACAACAACACCACACAATGACAGGAGAATCTATGCCGATGCCCCCACAATATCTTGGCCCTCTTGGTTTCTCTTTGTAGCAAATAGGCAAGTTAACACTCTATTTTGTTGAAAAACATATTTGCTCGGAAAAAGTTACTTTTAACTATGAAGATAATTTATTTTAGCAATCCCCTCAAACCTAATTAAAGAGACATACTAATTTTTTTCTTCAAGGTGCAAGGAAATTTACTTGTATAAATGAATGAAGTAGTGTTGTTAATTATGGCTGCATTTTTTGTAGGCTTCTTTAGAGATTATGGAGTAGATGGTTCTTGGACGGTTGAAAACTTATGGAGTTGGGTTGGTTTTGTTGCGTGTTAGGGTGATATTTCTTTGATAACCAGCATCTCTAATTTGTGCTTTTCGACCTTGCTTGGATTGCTTTTCAATAGAATGCTATTTACATACATATTGACTGTCTTAATCTTGTTTTGCTGATGGGAGGAAAGAAAAAGTGAGCTTTGTTGATGTCATCCCTTGCTTCATATTGCATTTTAGACTCCATTGACAACTTGATTTTGTGTAAAATATTTTTTACACCTAAAGAAGCTATTAAGCTTTCCCGTCTCTCAAGAAGTTTTTGATTTTATCTTTGCAGCCTTATTCTAGTTTAATCATGTTTATGATTAATTGTATGTTACTTTATTAAAACTGGAGTTCTTTTATTTCTATATATATTTATTAATAGAATGGGATTTTTTATTTTTATTTTTATGATACTATCTTTAGAAACACCTAACCCTTGTGGGGGCATATAATCTGTTAGTACACTTCTCCATATCTAATTTTCTTGCAGCTCACATCTCTCTTATCCCTTTTACAATCTTGTTGACATCAATTAAGAACATATCTATCTAGCTATACAGAGAAAAGATAGAAACACAGGATCACATAAACATGATGTGCGCAACATCAAACTAGTTAGATCTTTTCTTCAAGAAATGTGTCTGTTTTTATAGAATGAATGTCTTTGGAGAGATTTGAAAGGGCAAGTGCAATCTCAACCAAATTCATAGACACACATATCTCACCTCATCTATCTTGTTGTCCCGAAATATTCATAGCAATTAGATCATGGCTTCAGGTCATCAAATGATCAAACGGTTGGGATTGTTTTGAGGCAGAACAACAAAGGGGTTCTTCGTCCATCAAAGGAGGGATATGATATGTGTGAAAAGGACTACAATTCAAGCAATGATGTATTTGTCTATCAATATGTAGGAAACAATAGAAAGAACCGCACAAAGAAGATACATCAAGTTGTGGTTGTGCACTAGGTCAAACTTGTTGGATCCTTCTTCAACAATGGTCTTCAATTTACGAACATTGGATGAAGGTTTTTGGGGAGAGAAGAGAGGAGATGGAAACTCAGGAATGACTGTGTATTTAATAATGGGCAGCCTTCTTGTGTTGAGTTGGGTGAAGTAGTGAAGGTTAGGGTGGTTTTATGGGCTAACTCATTTTTGGATGAAGTAGTGAAGGTTAGGGTGGCTGTGTGATCTCATTAAAGTGAGAATGGCTATTTGGTATCCTTGTGTGTGATACAGATCAGCCACAGCAGCCAGCCGCAGCCAAGGCCACAGCAGTCAAGGCAATGAAAACTAGACAGCTACAGCCAAGGCTACAGTGATAAGGTAGAGCAGTTAAGGCCACAGTCTAGCAACCAAGGCCACACCTCAGCAGCTAGCAGCCATAGCCAAGGCTGCAGCTCAGAACAAACAGAGCTGCTAATGCTACAATAGCTGCAGCATCAGCTGCAGCCCTCTCTCATCAGCTGAAGTCTCCCTCTCATTCAAGAACGTGTGAATTGCAAAGCAAGTTGCAAATTAGTTGTTAGTTTGTTAAAGGTTAACTATATGGTTTAGTTAGACAGTTATAGTCAAGTTAGGTAGTTATGGTTATGGTTCATTGTTTTTCCCCCAACAATTTTAGCTTCTTTTTTCTATTGACAAATTCGCAGCTGGGGTTCTTCTCTCTCTTTGCCCTATAAATTGCAATTTATGTGCCCTAATTGATTTTTCCTTGTCAAATGCATTTTTGTTCTTTCTAGATTTCTATTTTAGTGTTAATTCCTCTATTAGTTTCATCCACTAGATCTGTCAATTCAGTTCTGGATTGAAAATCTGGAAAATATTTCAGAAAGGAAATGACATTTTAAAAACTGCATTTTTTCACTTCAATTAATGAAACTAATAGAAGTCACTTCAGTTATGATTTTGTTAGCTTTCTGCAACAAATTAAGCATTCAATGATCATACTGAGAATTCTTAGCAATAAGAATTAGTCCCTTGAGGTAACGGACATTGCTTGTACCTGTCATCGTATTCTTGTTCCAAAAACCTTTACTAGTTTTTCTTTTGTGTCTCAAAAGGAAGAAGGAAAGAGAAAACATTCACTACTCTTATCTATTTTTTGATTTTGAGCTTCTTGAGTTCTGAATCCTTCTGTTTGTTTTGTTGCTACTAGTTTCATTGATGTCTTTTAATCTAGTACCTCTGTTGTGGTGTTGATGGAAGCAACAGGCCTGGAGATGGTGAATTTTGTGTGAATTTTTGTGTTCTTGATTGACCTTTTTGCTCTTGTATTGCCAGCTAGTTTTTGTAGACTTAGTTTCAGCACTTCTAATAAAACATAAATTCTTCTTGATATGGACTGACTAAATTAAGGCCCTAAAATAGCATTTCATCGTGTAATATTTTTCAGCCGATCTTTCAAAGGTATCGACGGCCTGAAAAGGAGTACCAGTCCTCTATGAAGCATAGACACGGCAAAATCAGCGCCGTGGCGGTATCAGACACGGGGACACGCTGGGGACACAGGGATACGCCGGGGACACGGGGACACGCCGGGGACACGTATGGGACACGCCATCTGCCGTGTCCCTTTAATTTAATTGTTTTTCTTGTAGGGGACACACGTGTCCAGATATGGACACGGTGTGAGACACGGCAAGGAGGGAGAGATAAAGGAGAGAGTGTGAAGGAAGAGAGTGAAGAGAGACAAACCTGTCGAAGATCGAAGCTCCAAGCTCCATTAGTCGATCGAAGACCCCAGACGATCGCGATCTGTCTCTCTCAGATCGAAGCTCCAAGCTCCATCAGTTGATCGAACACCTTCGCGATCTGCCGTCTCAGGTCGAAGCTCCAAGCTCCAAGCTCCTTCGCGATCTGCCTTCACAATCTCTCTCTCTCTCTCTCTCTCTCTCTCTCTCTCTCGCGATCGCAATCGAGACCTCGACCTCGACCCTGTCTCCCTCACTCTCTCTCCTTCTCTCTCTCCCTTGCATCTGTGCATTTGTCGTTTTATTTTATCTGAGGGTTTATTGATTATATAATAACTATTATTATTATATATTATATAATAGTTATTATATATTATAACATATTATTATATATTATATAATAGTTAATAAATAAATAAAATAATTAATGTGTATTAAAATAAAAATATTTATAAAAAAATTAAAAAATTTGCCGTGTCCCCTGCCGTGTCTGTGTCCGTGTCCGTGTCCCTATTTTTTAGAAATTGCTGTGTCCCGTATCCGTGTCCATGTCCGTATCCGTATGCGTGTCCGTGTCCGTGTCCGTGCTTCATAGCCAGTCCTCTCTTATATAGAACGACAGGTCACTAGATTTGGTAAGCATCTCATTTGACATATCCATTTCCTTCTTAATTTTCAGTTGCTGCAATGATCTTCCTAAAATACCAATTCTCTTCTGCTATTTTAGAGTAGTTTCCAAATAGATATATATTTTACTCTATATGTAATTTGGTAAATGACTTTCATTCCAGATTTGTAAAGATAAAGATGAAGCTGAGCAATGGTTTATTGGTTTAAAAGCATTAATTTCGCGTGGTAATCAACGGAAGTGGAGAACGGAATCAAGGAGTGATGGTATTCCATCTGAAGCTAATAGTCCCCGAACATACACTCGAAGAAGTTCTCCTTTGAACTCTTCATTTGGTAGTGGTGATAGCTTGTAGAAGGTATAATTTCTAGTTTTGCACACATGCAGAAAGTTCACCTTGAAACACACATAGGCACCTTTATGTAAAAACAAATGCACATGGACATAGTTCTCCTTAAGAATGCTTAAACCGAACTGTATTTTCCTATAATAAGTTTTACTTACTATTTTCCTTTTTGGTTTCATTGGTTAAAGCCATATGTTATTAAAGCTTGTGATTTCATTCAATTCAATTGAAAGATTGCTGGTTGTTGCTTTACACTTGGTCCTCATGTTAAAATTAAAGAAAATCAGAGAAGAACTTGAATGTATTTGCAATTTGATGTAATTGCTCTGTTGGACTGAGCTGTGGCTACAACTGCTGCAGCTGTTCTGTTGTTCTGAGCTGTGGCTATGGCTGCAGCTCTACCTTGACTTGTAATGCTTTAGCCAACTGCCCATGTTATGGATATGTCTGCAGCCATGTAGCCCTTGTGTCCTTCAATTGTCTTGTTGATCTGACCTCCTAAACCTGCTGGTAGTTACATAAATATGGTTGACATTCAGATTTGGAATACCTTATCCTACCCTTAGGACCCATTTTTATTTAGCATTCAAGTTTGTATTTTGTTAGAATTCAAGTAATAACAATTTTATCATAATTAGTAAAAATTACCAAGAAAAAGGGTTAATCACATCCGTTGATTTGTTGATGAATAAAAACTATGGAAAAACAATAACTTCACAAAGAGGGTAAAAAAAAGAGAGATTGAAGTGGAAAAAGATAATTAGATATTGAGCTTAAAAATCACACACAACACCTTTTTCATTATTAATTATACAGTTCTTTTATATGCACAAAATCGGATCAGAGAAATTAACAAGGAGATTGGGATTTGCTTAATCTCTGTCATAAGCCAAATGAAAAGTGACTTTCACACTTAAGCTTGAAAATAGACCTTCGGGGGCCAAAATTGTGCAACAGGCACGGGACGGCCTGGGGAACACCTCAAACACCTCGAGAGGGACAAATTTGAGTTATGGAAACTTACGGAACTAGCACGGGACTCCCGGTTTGAAAATTAAGTCAAAAAATGCACTTTTTCACACTTAAACTTGAAAATAGGCCATCGAAGGCCAAAATCGTGCAACAGTCACGAGACGGCCCAGGAAACACCTCAAACACCTCGGGAGGGACCAATGTAAGTTGTGGAAACTTACGGAACTAGCCTGGGATTCCCGGTTTCAAAACTAAGTCCAAAAACGCACTTTTTCACACTTAAGATTGAAAATAGGCCACCGGAGGCCAAATTCGTGCAACAGCCACGCGACGGCCCGGGAAACACCTTAAACACCTCGGGAGGGACCAATGTGAGTTGTGTAAACTTACGGAACTAGCATGGGATTCCCGGTTTGAAAACTAAGTCCAAAAATGCACTTTCTCACACTTAAGCTTGAAAATAGACCTTAGGGGGGCCAAAATCGTGCAACAGTCACGGAACGGCCCGGGGAACATCTCAAACACCTTGGGAGGGACCAATGTGAGTTATGGAAACTTACGGAACTAGCACGGGACTCTCGGTTTGAAAACTAAGTCCAAAAATGTACATTTTCACACTTAAGCTTGAAAATAGGACACCGGAGGCCAAATTCATGCAACAGCCACGAGACGGTCCGGGGAACATCTCAAACACCTTGGGAGGGACCAATGTGAGTTGTGGAAACTTACGGAACTAGCATGTGACTCCCGGTTTAAAAACTAAGTCCAAAAATGCACTTTTTCACACTTAAGCTTGAAAATAGGTCTTCGGGGGCCAAAATCATGCAACAGCCACGAGACAGCTCGGGAAACAACTCAAACACCTCGGGATGGACCAATGTGAGTTGTGGAAACTTACGGAACTAGCACGGAACTCCCGGTTTGAAAACTAAGTCCAAAAATGCACTTTTCTACACTTAAGCTTGAAAATAGGCCTTCAGGGGCCAAAATCGTGCAACAGCCATGAGACGGCTCGGGAAACAACTCAAACACCTCGGGATGGACCAATGTGAGTTGTGGAAACTTACGGAACTAGCACGGGACTCCCGGTTTGAAAACTAAGTCCAACAATATACTTTTCCACACTTAAGCTTCAAAAATAGGCCTTCGGGGGCCAAAATCGTGCAACAGCCACGAGATCGCCCAGGAAACACCTCAAACACCTCGGGAGGGACAAATTTGAGTTGTGGAAACTTACGGAACTAGCACGGGACTCCCAGTTTGAAAACTAAGTCTAAAAATGTACTTTTTCACACTTAAGCTTGAAAATAGGCCTTCGGGGGCCAAAATTGTGCAACAGCCATGAGACGGCCCGAGAAACACCTTAAACACCTCGGGATGGACCAATGTGAGTTGTGGAAACCTATGAAACTAGCACGGGACTCCAGGTTTGAAAACTAAGTCTAAAAATGCACTTTTTCACACTTAAGCTTCAAAAATAGGCTTTCGGGGGCCAAAATCGTGCAACAGCCACAAGACGACCTGGGAAACACCTCAAACACCTCGGGACGGACAAATATGAGTTGTGGAAACTTACGGAACTAGCACGGGACTCCCGGTTTGAAAACTAAGTCCAAAAATGTACTTTTTCACACTTAAGCTTGAAAATAGGCCTTCGGGGGCCAAAATCGTACAACAGGCACGGGACGGCCCGGGAAACACTTCAAACACCTCGGGACAGACCAATGTGAGTTGTGGAAACTTACGAAACTAGCACGAAACTCCTAGTTTGAAAACTAATTCCAAAAATGCACTTTTTCACACTTAAGCTTGAAAATGGGCCTTCGGGGGCCAAAATCGTGCAACAACCACGAGAAGGCCCAAGAAACACCTCAAACACCTCGGGATGGACCAATGTGAGTTGTGGAAACTTATAGAACTAGCACGGGACTCCCGGTTTGAAAACTAAGTCCAAAAATGCACTTTTCCACACTTAAGCTTGAAAATAGGCCTTCGGGGGCCAAAATAGTGCAACAGCCACGAGACGGCTCGGGAAACACCTTAAACACCTCGGGACGGACCAATGTGAGTTGTGGAAACTTACGGAACTAGCACGGAACTTCCGGTTTGAAAACTAAGTCTAAAAATGCACTTTTCCACACTTAAGCTTGAAAATAGGCCTTCGGGGGCCAAAATCGTGCAACAGCCATGAGATGGCCCAGGGAACACCTCAAACACCTCGAGATGGACAAATGTGAGTTGTGGAAACTTACGGAACTAGCATGGGACTTTCGGTTTGAAAACTAAGTCCAAAATTGTACTTATTCACCCTTAAGCTTCAAAATAGGCCATTGGATGCCAAAATCGTGCAACAGCGACGAGACGGCCCAGGGAATACCTCAAACACCTCGAGAGGGATCAATGTGAGTTGTGAAAACTAACGGAATTAGCATGGGACTCCTGGTTTGAAAACTAAGTCAAAAAATGCACTTTTTTATACTTAAGCTTGAAAATAGGCCTTCGGGGGCCAAAATCGTGCAACAGCCACGAGACGGCTCGGGAAATACCTTAAACACCTCAGGATGGACCAATGTGAGTTGTGGAAATTTACGGAACTAGCACGGGACTCCCGGTTTGAAAACGAAGTCCAAAAATGCACTTTTTCACACTTAAGCTTGAAAATAAGCCTTCGGGGGCCAAAATCGTGCAACAGTCACGAGACAGCCCGGGAAACACCTAAACACCTTGGGATGGACCAATGTGAGTTGTGAAAACTTACGGAATTAGCACGGGACTCCCGGTTTGAAAACTAAGTCAAAAAATGCATGTTAAATTGTATATGTTATGGATAAGATAATAATTGTCTAACTGGCATTTTTCTATTTCTTTTTCTTTTTGTGTTTCATTTTTTTTGCAGATTTGAGATTTGATATGGACGTTGTAGACACCCCATTTTTACCAACCTTAAGACTCAGACGTCACCGATTGAGCGCTTGGTGATGTTGCATATCGTGCTCGTCCAGAGGTTTCAGAGTCTCGGCCGTGAGCCCTGCCTCCGGACTTCCGAGCTTTTCTGTGCCTTGCCTCGGTTTGCGAACCAGGCTCAGTTTTCTCTGTTTCTCTTCCCAAAGGGAGGGAGAGGTCTCGTAGACCATCTCTCGATGGCCGTGGGCTACATTTCGTGGTCATAGGCCATTCTGCCCATTTCGGAGCCCGGTTCCCGGTTTTCGGAGCCGTCAGGCCGTGTGCCTCGGTTCGGGACCACCTAACTATCTTCGTTTGCTCCGATTTTTGGCATGCATCTTATTTACTCCCTTTTTAAGGGACACTGAGGTCCGAGAGACCCACTTCGTGGTCGAACACCACTCCCGGTGCCCAACGGGCAGTTTTTGGGGCCTCGGACTGTGCGTTTCGGCCCCGAAACCTTCATTTTGCATCGGTTTTCGTTCATTTTTGGCAGGTACCTCTGTTTCATCACCAGGAAGGTCGTAGAAGGGTGGGAGGCCAGTAATTGTTCCAGCAACCAGTTATATTCCATCATCGCCCTCCGACGCCCGTTTTTCTCACTTCCAAGCCAATGTTGACCACCTTAAGGCCACTTTCTTCAATTCCAAACCACATATTTGTGTTGTAGACACCTGGGAGGACACCAATGTTACATGGCCGGCCAGTAATTGTCATTGACCCTTTTGAACCCCTCCTAAAAATGGCCTATTCTCTCTCATGTTTTACAGTTGCCAGTTTTGAACCATAGGGTTGTGTTGAGGGCACCTGCGAGGACACCTTTTTGTGATGGTCGGCCAGAAATTCAACTTGACCATTTTGACCCTTGGCCGGCCGGCCATGGGGGGTAGCCGGTCGGCCACCTGCAGCTCCAATAGTTGGCCGGCCTTGTTCCTCAGTGTTGATACATTACAGCTGTATACCTTTTTCCCCCCAAAAATCTGTATCCGGGGGGGGGGGTTTGGAGGGAAACTTGCTACATTTTCCCTCCATTTTTTCCCCCTCTTTTCTCCTCTCTTTGGCCTATATAACCAGCTGCCCAGCTCTGGTTTTAGGGTTACAAAAAAATTGGCTAAGAGCTTTGCATACATATCTCCCTCCATCTCCATCTTCAACCTAAAAAACATCCAACTCCTACACCATTTTCTTCATCACCACCTAGCACCACCACCACTACTTCCATTCCAGTAGCTTGAAGCTCTTCTCAGAGGCTAGGGGGCACCATTTTTCAGTCCAAAAGGCAGCCAAGGGTTGGTCTTCAAGGGTAAGCACAATTCTCCCTCTTTCTAGCTCATTTTTGTGCCATTTCTTAGCCCTCTTTGCTTACTGTTTTGAGCTCCAGCCATAACTGGAAATATCATTTTTTTGAGCTCCTTTTCATCTTTCATTAAGGGTCCTACCCTGTTTGGGACCCCCACCTTGCACTTCCTTCTTTACCCCTTTGTATGCCATCTTGCTTGAGTAGTATTTTTGGCCCATATGTAATCTGTTTTGGAGCATGAGGTAAACTGAAAATAGGCTTATTTTGAGCCATTCTTCAACATTAAAGAAGGGCTCAACACTGTTTTGGACCTCCATATATCACTTGTCATTGTACCCCTCTTAGGTCCCTTTTTTTGCATGATTTATTAGGCTATTGTGTCTCTGTTTTTGGACCTTGATCCGAACTGAAAATGGCCCTAAAATGACCCCCTCTTCATGTTTCATTAAGGGTCTAGGGCTGTTTGAGACATCCTTGGTATACTTCATGTTATAGCCCTCTTGTGGCCTTAATTTTGCATGGCATTTTGAGCATATTTCTACACTGTTTTGGGCTTGATCATCTACTGTAAAAAGCCATATTTTTGGTCCCTCTTCAACATTGTTGAAGGGCCCTAACCTTTTTGGGGCCAGCATATATCAGTTACTTCTTTGCCCCTTTGTTGGCCCATTTCTTGCATGAGTTGTTTGCCACACTTGTATCTATTTTTGGGGTCTGTCATAAACTGTGAAAGGTCATATTTTTGGTCCCTCTTAAATGTTTTAGAAGGACCTTTCTCTGTTTGGGGCCAGCATTTGTGGGTTGTCTCATACTCCTCTCTTGGCCCCTTTTTTTTGCATGCTAATTTAGCCTCACTTGTGCTTGCTGTTTGGCCATGTTTAAAACTGTAAAAGTGCTTGTTTTGGGACTGTCTTGAGTCTGTATTAACACTTCATGATCAAATTATGCATGCATTGCATAGCTATAGGCCATTCCTTGAGCCAAATTTCATGTTTCGGGATTGATCCCATGCATCGAGTGTTGTTTTGCCATGTTTCGGGGCTGTTTGGCATCTCATTTTGCCTCTGAAAATTGCATGATCATATTCCATATTCCATGTTTCGCCATGTCTTGTTAGAGTGGCATTCCGTGCCGTAGGTTCGGTCCTCGGTTTGCATGCACGCGTGCACGCACTTCGAGTTGTCTCATTTTCATCTTATGGCCTCCTATGTGAGTGTGGCCGAGGTCCACTCATGTTGGTGTAAGCCCATTATTGCATTGTGTATGCCATTTCATTTCACAGCATTGTGTATGCTAGGATGTATATTAGCGCATTGTGCTTGCCATGTTACCTCGTGCATCGTATATGCCATTCCATAACATTTTGCATGTTAGGTTGTATCTTAGTTGCATTTCATGCATATCATGCATATTGCATCGTGTTCGGGATAGGAGTTAGCCCGGGCACGGGAAACGAGGTATGTTTCGTACTCCGAGTGACGGAACGTGTCTCAATTCCCCAGTCACCGACACTCCGGATTACCCATGATGGAGTTAGGTTTTGTTAAGTTTTCATTTGCATTCATTCCATATCGAGTTGTGCAACTCGACTCCTCGGCCATCATGCATCGAGATGCGTGATTGGTGGCACGAGGATCGAGACACGTATACATTTGTGAAAATACATTGCTATGCCCCTTTCCTGCTCTCTGTTGCAGCAAAACCAAGAATCAGCAGTCTTCCGAGGCTTGGCGCGCTTTCCAAGAATAATTGCAAAACAGAGGCTAATTGGGGCATCCCAGTGGATTTCCGCGCAAGGCAACCCGAACATGCATCATCCATCATCGGAAGAGGAATCAAGGTAGTCCCTGGCTTGCATGCCAGTTTATTGTTTTCTTAGTTAATTTGTTAATTAATTAGGAATTTGTACATTTTGGACTGTAATATTCTTTTATTCGGGACTGTATATTTATTCGGACCCTCTGCGCGAGGGCATAATTGTAATAAGTGTGCGTGCGTGTGATGTATGTCTTCCAACCCCACGTCTTTCTTCCCTTTTATTTACCAGCTTATGATGGTTAGATTAGGACATATTTCAATTAGCATACAGTATGATAGCATGTTTGCATTCATTCATCTGTCTTGCATGCACCGGGCTCGGCGCACCATACTAACTGCATTTGTATTTCAATTCCAAGTTGAATACATGTTAGCTGTAGCATCGTCATATGCCATGTTTAGAATAGCCGAGCCTGCTATAGTTGCATCTTTGCATGTGTTGCATTAGGCATTTCAGCATATTTAGGATCATGCATGATTTCTAATGAGCTTCTGTTTTGGCTTGGAGTACTCGGTGAGTTTTTATGCTTTAGCATCCTTGCATGCGTGTGAGTGACTGCCATGATAGTATGCTTGCCATGAGGCTATTTGCTTATGTGATATAACTGCCTGAATGCCTGTGGGTGAAGGTTGGGTTATTTGAATTGGGACAATGCATTGATTGTTTGTTTTAAGCCCACTAGATAGTGGCAAAATCATATTTTCTAAGCCCACCCGAGGGTGGCAAATCCACGTCTTAGCCTACCTGCGGGTAGCATCATCAAACCATTTTCAAACAAACAAACATGAAATGTGTTGTTCTAATTCAGGCGATCCAGTCTATACTTGTATGCTGTGCGCATCACGTAGTAATCTAGGCTAATAACCGGAATAAGAACATACAATGTTTTCAAAACTAGATATCACGGTTAGTAGAGGCCGGTCTTTGACCGGGCGAGCGGGGGTGCTCACGAAGTGACCTTCCCCAATCGTACCCAAGTTTCCGAGCCGAGGCAACTTTGGTGATGACGGACACGTGGCCTTTGGCACCGAGTCAGGGTTTCCTAAATTTCCCCATAAAAAATATTTAGGTGGTGACTCTGTATCTGGCAAAGCAGTCCATGTTTGGCACTTCTTTCAAAAATTTGTTTTCTCAAAAACGATTTGCCGGATTTGGACTCTTTGGTTCAAGATTTAGAACCGTGACAATCGAGTCCTTGAACTGTAGTGAGCCCAAATGAACAGAACGGGACCTAACCCTGCCGGGGACGTCTACAGACGTGTTTGGTAATTTGGAGGGTAGATGGTAGCTCATTTTGTGTTTTTGTTCATATTACCTTACATATATTTTGGTTGTGTTGTAAATTTTATATTTTTGTTGGTATTACGGGGCATGTTTGGTAATCCGCCCTTGATATTTTATTTTTGTTGATATTAGTAGACATGTTTTTTGTTGAATATTAGGAGATGTGTTTGGTAATCTGCATACGGTTGATATTATATTTTTGTGGATATTAGAAGACGTTTTTTGTGGATATTAGGAGACATGTTTATAATCCGCATGCAGTTCATATTGTATTTTTGTGGATAGTGCTAAAATTCGATTGTGATGTTTATGAAAATGAATAGATTTTTGTATTGATTTGTAATAGATATTTTATTGAACAAGTTATTGAATTGCGCAGGGAATTGTTACTAAAAAGAAAAAATTTCGGAAGAAAATGGTACTCCTATTTTCAAAATTTTTAATTTTTATTAGTGACGAAATAAAAAATGTCGCTATTAGTTTTCAAAAAACATGACGAATATTTTTGTCACTAATGATATGGTACAAAATAAATAATTTCGTCACATTTGTTGAATATTTCGTCGCTAAATTGAAATATTTGGTGACAATGTTTTTTGTCATTGAATAATTTTCTTTTTTGCTCATTTTAGTAACGAATTTTTTTGTCACCTTAATCCATATCATTGGTGGGGAAAACTTTCGTCACTAAAATATATTTGGTGACGAAATATTTCGTCGCAAAAAACAATTAAAATAAAATATTATTTAGTTTTGGTGACGAAATTGGTATTTTAGAGAACGAAAAATTCAACATTTGAAGACGAAACATTTCGTTGCCAAAAATGAAAAATAGGCGACGAAATTATTTTTCGTCACCAGGTACTTTTTGTGACTACGTATAGGCCACGAATGTGGTGACAAATTTTTTTCATCACCGATCACTTTAGTGACGAAATTTTGATGTTTGAAGACAAAATCAGTCTGTCACCAAAGGCCTTTTTTGTTGTAGTGAGTGTCACACACTCGACTTGGTCTTTAATTATTGATTCGGTTCAACAAAATAAATTCTGTAAGTTTTATTTTATTTTATTTTATTTGAATTATTTGAATTTATTTTATTTATATAGAAGGTTGTTCCAAGATAAAGATCTAATTGTTTCCACAGTAGCAAAGCTTAATGCCAATTCAGGTCAAACATCGCCAAAACTAGTCACAGGATTTTAGATTGAATTTTTTTTCAAGTTATGCTATGAATTTGAACGAATTTGAGAGACTCGTAAGAATAAATTATCACTAGTTGGAACATAAATACTATAAATAATTTTTTTTATTATAAAAATACTCCTATTACAAATTAACTTTTAATTCAAAATTTAAAATCATATGCATTTTTTTATTATTTATTTATTTTTGGGCTAACATTAAGAAGTTGTAACATATTAACTTATCTATGTAAAATAACAAAAATCTTACTTTTTAAACGTATCACTAAAAATGGCAAAGTATATATATATATATATTATAAGAAAATCATAAAGTTAGATTACTTACCATAATTACTCATTCTCCTTTTAGTAGCAGTGAACCCATGCTATACACACCACGAAATGTATTTTTTATTTATTAACATTTTTTTTTTTTTTTTTTTTTTGGGTGTATTCTATAAAAGTGCAAATTGAAATATCAACAAATTCATTTACATCTGTTTGATTTGCTCTTATTTTATTAGCTTGCATTCTTCCAAGATGATCCCAACTAAGATAGATTCTAAAAATAATTACGACTCAAATAGTCAATTATAGCTAATATATAGGGGATTTGGCCAAACTCCCTCATAATAAAATTTTAATGCATTAAGGATAATCACAAAAAAATTTCTTTGAAAATTCCAACACATACCATTATTATCAAAATATTAAATTTTAAAATAATATAACTTTTGATATAGATGCCGGTTTTTAATAAAATTAATATTTTTAAAATTCTTTTATCAAGATCTATCAAATAAGTTTCATGTTGACTATGAAATTCTTAAAAAAAATAAAATTATTACCATCAAAATTGATGTAAACAATAGTAACAGTAACATGTTACTCTAACAATATTGTCCAAGAAAAAAGAAGAAGATATTTTACTTTGTCCTTACTCAATTATGGAGTCTTTTGGGAACACATCAAAAAAGCCAGCTTCTTGGCTTTTTAGCTTTAGTCAAAAAAAGTTAGTTTTTTTACCCAAAACAACCCAGCTTTTTGCCAAAAAAGCCACAAAAAAATCTAAAAAGTCAGCTTTTTACTAACTTTCTAAAACACTTAAGTATTTTATTCTTAGGAGGTTTATGAAGTAAAATAAATTAAACTGTCTTTTTTATTAAACAAGGGTCCAATAGAAGAATTTTTGCTAAATTTTCCATGAGTCTAAGGAATTAACAAATCTAACTAGAATAGTATTCTAGCACTAACAAGTTATTTTTTGGAGAATAAATTGCAAAGCTTTATCTTGGAAAAATTAAAAACCATTTGCGTGGAAAAATTTTAAGTAGGACTAGATGGGTTAATGATGTCAGCTGATGTGGCAAGAGCTCAAACAAAGGTGTCAATGAAATGATATGAATCACTCAGATTAACGGTGCTTTAGATTGAGTAATCCCAATGTGATAAGGAACTACCTAAGAGCATCTGTATCAGTCTCGAAAAATTTTGAGTTAAATTATAATTTAAAATTTATTTTTTTATTTTAGCTAGTCTCTTTTTTATATACATACTCCATCAAACTCTTTATTTTAAAATTCTATTTCATTAAAATATTATTTTTTATTCTTTTATCTTTTTCAATTTAACTATATTAAAACAGGTATAAAATAAGACCCAAGACAGCACTAGAGCAACAACAGAACAACAGGAGCCAGGGTGGTCGACCGGGCGGTCGACCGATTAAGCAAAATTTTAGCATTTTTCTTCTTCTCATGGGACATCCTGGGGGATGACCCCAGCTTTGCTCCGGTTGAGAGAGAGAGAGAGAACCTGATGAACTTCCAAGATGGTGAGAATGAAATTTGTGTGATGGCTCTGGTAAGTGTTGACAGTAATGGTGGTATGAGAGATAGTGTTCTTGTTGGCCGAAGAAATAAGCACGGAAAATAAAATATAAAAAAAAAAATTAATTACCTTGTGAACAGTTCCTCCCTTCATCAGAGGAGGAACTGTAGCTTTGTTAAAATGAATGAAGCCCATAGCAACTCTGATGCATCAATATATTTATAGTT
This sequence comes from Camellia granthamiana, assembly GCA_036172215.1. Lineage (NCBI taxonomy): Eukaryota > Viridiplantae > Streptophyta > Magnoliopsida > Ericales > Theaceae > Camellia > Camellia granthamiana. The sequence goes on from CM069906.1 coordinate 92,217,828, forward strand.
TGGCTCTCTATAATAGCGTCAAAGTTATTGTAACGACTCTAATGCTGATGCTCTAACATAATCCAATTAAGAAAGGAGCCCCATATGGAGAATAATTTCTAGGCAAGTACATTCTTATATGGAAAAAGAAACCAAAATGGATGAATGACGAAACCTAAATGGATGAATGACACTACTATGACTTATTTTGAGAATTAAATTGTCTTATTTTGAGAATTAAATTAAAAGTTGATTTTTTAATTTTTTTAATTTTTTTTTACAAAAAAAAAAAAGTATAAAAAATAAAAAAATAATATGACTTAAAAAAATCATAAAACATATAAATTGATTTTCAACCTTGTTTCCAAAATAACCAATATAAAGGCTACATAGCTTTCAGTATTAGAGCAATTAAATATTCTTGAGTGAGTTGTTGACTTAGGCACTAGAGTGCCTGGTCATTTGACGGCACCACTGAGCAATTATGAAACTTGGTTTTGTTCGTGAAGATCTTTGCGCATTCATATTTAATATTCACCAAAAAAAAAAAAAAAAAAAAAAAAAAAAAATTGATTGGAAACTCTAGTAAAGAAGTTTTAAGAGACTCTAATAGAAGTAAATTTTATTGTGATGTGATATTTTGATCTTATTTTAAATTTTTTTTTATTCCTTGTCAGATCATTAGAGCTTAATTAAAATTCTAAAATTAAAAAATGTATCATGGCTCTTAATATTCAGTGTCACTTCTCAACCTCAAGAAAAACAGTTCTCATCATCAACAATTTTTTTATGATTTTTTACCCACATAATATGATTTATTCAAAATGAGATAAACAACTAGAACTTAAGAGTGCTAAATCACAGGAAGAACGAAAGATGGGAAATAAGTGTAAAAGACTCTATCTAACAAGACAAGACACACCTAAAAAAAAATGCAAAATTCAAAAGTCAAGGCTAGAAGATTAGGCTGCCTTTAATGTATTCCACACATCAATCACGAATCGATAACAACTTTCAAATTAAAGTAGGAGATGGGAATAGAGTGAGATTTTGGCACGATAAATGGTGTGGTGGAGTTTGCCTTAAGGAGGATTTCCCTAGACTCTACTCCCTTTCCACTGTTAAGTTTGGTTCTCTCAATTTTTTTGTTGATAAAAAAGGTGGCTCTGAGTTGTGGGATCTCAGTTTTAGACGAACTCTGTTTCTGTGGGAGGTCGAGGAGGTATCTAGACTCACTGCCGTGTTAAGAGCAGCTCCTACTTTATGTTTGGGTGTTAAAGATAAACCACTGTGGCTAGCAGACCAATCTGGTCAGTCCTTTGTTGCATCACTGTACAGGCATATTGAACTGGGTTTTGGCAATAGTGTGAGGTCTAGTAGTCTGGTGTGGATTAATTATCTTCCACCCAAAGTTCAAACTTTTGGGTGGCTAGCTTGGAAACATAAAATTAAAACATCCGTCTTTCTACAAAGAATTGGAGTTCTAAGTGAGGAAGCATCCACTGTTTGCGTCTTTTGTAAATCTGATGCTGAAACTGTTGCTCATATACTTATTCATTGCCCTTTGGTTTGGAAGGTTTGGACTGGCCTATTGCAATGGTGGGGATCGATTTGGGTGGTGCCTGGCTCGGTTGAGTGCTTGTTGAATTGGTGGGATGGTTCCTGCCTCATGAAAGTTGAAAGGAGGATTTGGAAAGCTATACCTTTAGTGGCGCTTTGGTCCATTTGGAAACATCGTAATGATTGTGTGTTTAATAATGTTCAACCAGATATGGATGAGCTACATGAGTTAATTATTGTCCGTCTAGCGATTTGGTTGAAGGCCTATTCGAAGCATTTCCAGTTTTCTATTAATGATTTCCTGCAGAACATTAGGCAGATTAGAGTATGTTTACGAGGCTGGATTTAGGTGCAACAGCAGCCATGTTCTCTTGTAAATGCAACAGCAGCCATGTTTGGCTCTGTTTCCTCCCGTCTGTGACACAGTTGTGGTCAAAATGGTTCGGTCTGTATTTGTCTCTGCACATTGGTCTGATCTTGCTGCTGCTGATCTCTGGGTATTCTACTGCTGGTTTGGTTTGGAGTGGAGCCCATTTTTGTGGAGTTTTCTAAAGTTGGCCTTTTTGAGTTTCTTTCTTTTTGTTGAGCTCTTTGTTGGTCTCTCACCAACTACATCTAGGAGGTTGGAGCTTCTTAGCTCCAACCTCCTCTTTATTGATGTAATTTTCATACTTCGTATGCGTCTATCATCAATAAAGCTTTTCTTTTGCCGTTCAAAAAAAAAAAAAAACATCGACTTTCACAAGGCACTCCATTGCAGTGTTCACGTAATCTATTGGTATCAGCTCAATATCTGCCGCTATATTGTTTTTTGTTACAAAATCTATCATCTCTTGTGTCTCCTTCATGCCTCCAATGCAACTTTCAGCCACTATCTTTCTCCCTATCATTGAAACATTGTGTTATTACATATCATTCGCGATTTGAAGAACTAATGAAGATTAAAGAGACTAAAAACATGGGCATGACATCCTAGAAATTAAGGCATCGATTAAGCCTTTCAATATATTTATGCTCAAGAAAAGTTAGGTACCAGAAATTCTAACACAAAAAATTACAACGAATACTCACATAGTTTTTTTCTATGGTTATATTTTGTGCACGTAGAACTGCTATTTCTACCCACATTCCTCAAAACCAATTAGTTACGTTGAATGCTTACCCATGAGCAGAAGAAAGACTGCAGCTCAAGTGGCTTCTCTGGTGCAACAACCAAGATGAGTTTTCCATTGGACTTCAACAGGCCTACCAATGGTACAAGAGGGTGAGGTGCAGAGACAGTATCAATGATAAAGTCCATTGTGCCCATGACAGCCTATTTAAATTCAACCAAACAAAACAAAAAGAAAATAATCACCTAATGGTGTTTTGGGAAGTTGGTAAAACGTTGACTTTTTAGTTTTTTTGGTGGCTTTTCTAGCAAAAAAAAACTAACTTTTTGGGCTTAAAAAGCTAAAAAGCCAAAAAAACTGACTTTTTTAACTTCTAACCAAAGTAATTATGATTACCTATGAACTTTTAATCATAACAACAATCGTAAAAAATATAATAAAAAGTGACCAAGAATCCCATTTATGGGTATAAATCGAGAATTTTATCCTTTGTTTTTGGATGTGACTAAAAAAAAAAATTAAAAAAAAAAAAAAAAACTGATAACAAAAAAATGTGACTAAAAAAAAAACCTGTTACCTGCATCTGATCTGGGTCACGACTGACCAAAAATGAATCTACACCAAGCTGTTCAGTAGCTTTTTTCTTTTTGCCAGGAGAGGTACTAACTGATAGAATTATGAAATCAAGTGCATCTCAAGATGAGTACCAGAACTGATACGGCTGTGTTGTAGCATATCAAAACCCTATTCTGTTTATGTAACTAATTAATTAGGAGCAAAGGTCTTCTAGAGTTTTTTTTTTTCTAAAGTTTCTTAGAGTGGTACATTGCGTGGTTGAGATTTAATGACAAATCACATCAATTTTTCAGCATTAAATCTCAACCACACAATACACCACTTTAGGAAACTTTAGGAAAAAAATACTCTAGAGATCCTTGGTGATTAATTAGAGTGTGTTAGATATAGAATAGATATAGTTGGTTATTGATTCTTTACTGATGTATATAAACAGAGTGAGTATACTCTTTTGAAATAATGAATGAATAGTTTCATATCTTCTTCATGATATCAGAGCTTGTGCTCTAACGAGCTTAGCTTCAATGGCGTTCTTGGAGGATTCTTCAATTCCTCTTCCTGCGAATCTCACACTCTTGATTTTGAATCTGAATTCTTTTGTTACTGTCAAGTTGGATTCATCGAATTATATTGTTTGGAAGAATCAAATCCAAAATATACTCAGAGCCACAAATCTACTGCAATTTGTTGATGGTTCTGTCGAATGTCCCACAAATCTAAAGCGATAACATCGTATTTGTAGATTTTTAATTATTATAATGCTTTCTTTATATCTTGATCTATATAAATAAATTTAGTGTATAATTTTAGGAGTAAAATACAAACACATCTCGTGAGATTTGCTTAAAATACAAATTTTTCTTTATAATTTTAAAATTACTAATACTCCTTTATTAAAGCCGGTGATTAGTGTAGTTTCAAAATTATAGGAAAAGATTTGTATTTTAAACAAATCTTATGAGGTGTGTTGGTATTTTACTCCTAAAATTATACACTAAATTTATTTATATAGATCAAGATATAAAGAAAGCATTATAATAATTAAAAAATCTAAAAATACATGTTATTGCTTTATGATTTAATAAATCTAGATTACAACAAAATATAATAAAAAAAATTTAAACTTAAAATACAAAATAAAATTTAAACCAATCACAGCAACACATTAACTAAATACTAGGAAAATTTATTCATAAATTTTATATGGGGCAATGTTGATCCATTTAGTCCTAAGAATTTTTTTATGAATCAATTAGCCTTTTTTGTTTTGAAAAGTTATATTTATTTGATTTGGTACCATTTGACTTTAAGTGAATGCCTTTTATGATTCATTTTTCTAATTTTTTCATTTTTAGAATGGAAATGGAAAGGTATGGTGTAAAAGATTCTTTTTGGAGGAATTATTGGTTGAAGTATTGGTTGTCGAGCATGAAAATCTATATTTCTGTAGCGTGATTTTCTGGTGTTATATTGGAGTATTACATTAGGGCGCTATATTTAGAAAAAGTACATTAAGAAGTTTTTATGTGTTACATTGATTGGAGTGTTACGTTTGGGAATATAATAAGAAATTTTTTCGAATGTTACGTGTTACATTTGGAAAAAGTATACTAATGAATTTTTTAGTGTGTTACATTAGAGTGCTTCTTTTGGAAAAAATACACTAAAGAGTTTTTGTGTGTTAAATTGATTGTAATATTACGTTTGGAAAAAACATATTAAGAATTTTTTTTTTTTAAATGTTATGCTATTATATTTGAGAAAAGTATATTAAAGAGTTTTTGAGTGTTACATTGATTGGAGTGTTATATTTGAAAAAAATGCATTGAATTTTTTTAGTGTGTTACATTACAGTGTTACGTTTGGGTAAGCAGTTTTTTTGTGTTACATTAATTGGAATGTTACGTTTGGAAAAAGTACGCTAAATTTCTTTAGTGTGTTATATTAGAGTGTTATATTTTTTGAGTGTTACATTAGAGTGTCACGCTTGGAAAAAGTATACTATGAAGTTTTTTTTTTGAAGTGTTACGTTTAATAATTTCAATATTATGAGAAAACTCACATTTTGACCATTTATGTAATTCACATTAGAATGAGACTTTTGAATTATAGTGATCCCGGTTTTCCGTTCTTTATTTAGTGTATTCCGGACTCGGTTCCGTGGGTGTGTATTGTTGTCTTATTCTCGTTTCCATCCTTTACTCTTTGTATTTGAGTTTTGGGCTGTGTTGGGCAGGCTTGAAACAGGTGGTTATGTTTAGAAACATAGAGTTGATGCCCAGATTTTGGCCTTTATGCTCGAGTGAGGCTTTTGACGCTCGAGCGGGCCCCTTTGCCTTTGCTCCTCCACTCGAGTGGGGAGTTTGACGCTCGAGTGGGATTATTTAGTCTTCAGTACTTTTCCTGCAGGTCATCGGACGCTCGAGCGTCCACTTTCACGCTCGAGCAGGAACCTTCGTCTGCAAAACTTCTGGAAGTGTGCAATCGACGCTCGAGCGGCGCTTTTCACGCTCGAGCGGGAGTCTATGTCTGACGCTCGAGCGGGGCGTTCCACGCTCGAGCAGACTGTGATGTATATCAGTCCGAGATGAAGCTTTTTGAACCACTTTTTCGACCCTCTCTCTCTCTAGCTTTTCAAAACCTTCATTTGAGAGCTCCTCTCTCTAGAATACATCTTCTCTCTACAAAATCATCTAGCTCTAGTAATCTTTCACCCTTGTCCCTTTGTAAAAAGTGTGGAGCTTGGCGTGGCCTTCGTTTTGATCCGGAAAAGTTGGTGATCGGAGCATCTTGAGTTTTGTCCTTCATCTCCTTCGAGCTCTGAAATTTGAGGTAGGGATAACCTACTCCTTTCTATGAGTTTTGACCTAGATGTTTGCATTTTGTATAGATGGTGTTGTTTGGGGTTTTTGGGTGGTAGGGTTTTCAAAACTTGAAATGTATAAAGAGGGGTTTTGGTCCTTTTGAATTATACATGTGAATATGGGTCTTAAAATTAAGTTGTTGATATTTATTGATGATATTCGGACCTTTGGGTCAATGTCGAGAAAAGAGAGAAAATGCCCTAATTATGTTGAATAGTAAATTTGAATAATTAATTTGGGGAAATATGAAATCGAGTTGAAAATCATGAAATTGGGAAATTATGAGATTGAATGGTTTAGTTGGATAAATAAATCACTCACCTATGAAAATATTGATATATTATCTATTTGATAAATTTATTATCTATTTAGAGATAACTGCTTTGGGCTATCGGTGGAGGATAGTCTTGATTGTTGTAGACACTGTATGTTGATTAGGGAAAACTGAAACTAATCACCTGGGATATGTTATTGACTATGACAGTTGGAATAATACATTGAATATGTGTATTCATTGATCATTGTATATGATGAGTGTTAAATACATTGTACATGTATGTTGTTTGGGAGGAGATAGGGGATGTACTCCAAGGTTTGAGAGGAGATAGGGGATGGACTCTATTGATAACTAAGTTGGCCAGAGTGTCCAGGGTAAAAGTCCCGAAATCTTGATTACGTTTGCATAACGTAGATAATTGAAGTTTTGGAATTGTTTTATTATGAGTTGTAGTCTCATTTAATTGTTTGGCTAGATAATGAGCCTTGTTTATGAATTTGAATTGGATAAGTAAAAGAAGTAGAATGAAACATGGACGTATTTGTCATGAAACTGAGTTGTGTTGTAATTTGGTTTACAAGTGTTAACCATTCATCGAATGCTAATGTTTTAGTTATTTCTCATATTTGGTTTAGTATATCTCTACTGGGCTTTGGCTCACCATATATGGGACATTATTTTCAGGTTCAGGTGATATGCCACCTCCAAGGACGTAGCTTAGGAGGCTTAGAGGCTGGAGATCTTTTGTTGTTATCTTTTGGTATTACATGTAAATTCAAGCCAAAGGGCTTATCTTGTATAAAGAGTTAGAACTCTTCTTCTGTTGTAACCAAGTGTTGACTTGGAAAGTTGTAAGCCCGTAGGGCATTTACTTTTGATGTCAACATGTAATACTTTTGTACTTAATACTCTGATAAATGGAAATATGCTTTATCCACTTATGTCTATGCATGTCAAGAATGTGGGGTTTATATGTATTATTTTGAGGGCGTTACATGAATCCATAAGAAAAAAAAAATAACTAAACAGTTCATAAAATCACTTTTTAAAATTTATTGATGCTTTACCTTAAATAGTACTTTTATCATATTTTTAAATATTAAATTATTAATTAAACATTCATAATTTAATAGGAACCTTTAGTTTAGATTAATTAAATCGAAATTTTATTTTTTAATTTACCAACGTCGTAATTTTAAAAATGAAAAATGTTTCAGAGCTCGAAATTTCTGAGGCTCGAGTGGCCTGAATTCAAAACGACGGCGTTTTGATTTTTTTTTCCCCCCTCTCTCTTTTATCTATGAAACAGAGGGAGGGAGGAAGGGAGAGGGATAGAGGAAGAAAGAAGAAAGGAAGAGAGAAGAGGGAGGGGGAGCCGATCTTCTCATGTCGCTGCCCGTCGCCTCTTCCTCTTCTGTCACTGCTACACTGTCAGCAATCTTCTCTCCTCTCATCTTCTCTTTTTCTATATATATATACATATATGTATGTTTGTGTGTGTGTGTGTGTGTGTGTTTCATGGATGGGCATGGAATTCAGAGGAATCAAGTTCTTCTTGTTGTTAGGTTTGTAGGATGGAGTGAGAGCATTGATTAGCAAGCTCTGCTGAGAGAAGGCTATGGACATTTCGCTATGCTATGCCGATTGTCTAATACTATACAACTTCCTACTAGTATGTGTTATAAATTAATATGTTCTTTCTCTTTTGAGTTTTGTTATCTCTGTGCTCTTGCTCAAAGAGGGGATGGATGACCTAATTTGTGTGGAATTTTTTTTTATTTTTAATAATTTTATGTTCCTTATATATAGGTATAAATGGATAAGTATATATAGGTATAAATGCGTGTGTGTTTCATGGATTTGGCTTTTGATTTTCCAGATCTGTATGTGTGTGTGTGTGTGTGTGTATGTGTGTCTTTCATGGATTTGTAGGTTTGATTTGTATTGGTTCTGATTTTTGATTTTTGATTTTTGGGTTTAAATCTCTCTGCTCTATTTCTTTCCTCTTCTCTCCTTCAGGGCCAACCCTGACTTATTAGGGACCTAAGGCGAATTTTTTAAATTGGGCCCTTCATATATCATTATCCAAAAAAAAAAAAATGTTTGGATAAAACAAAGAAGATAAAAATTTATTTCTATTGCATTACAATTTAACAAAATTTAGATAACAAATATATATATATAATAGTTGAACTTCAATTAGTTGAATTGAATCTTTATTTTTTATCTTACCAATGCTATAAGAATAAAAATTAATTGGGGGTAAGGATGAAAATTTTCGACACAACTCAAGCAATATATAAAATTAGCAAGTTAAGGTTGACTATTTTTAACATGAATCCAAGTATGACACAACTCAATAACATGAATTATTAGTTATATATTTGAATGTTCAATAAGGGATGCCATGACATTTTTTTAATATTTTATTTAACTCTATCTAACTGAATAAAAAAAAATGTAAAATAATAATTAAGGCTAATATCTTTTTTTCATTTAAGATATATATTTTTTTGTTACCTATTTTAGAGTCAATCTAATAAAAAATATATAGTAATAAGGTACAATTTTTTTAATTAGAAAAATGCAATTGAATTAAAATCAAACATTCTATAAATAATTTCATTTAGTTGAAATAAATTTTATAAAATTCAACTTATGAGAAAAATTTTAATCTCTCAATACACTTGCTAAATTATTTTTAACTAAAAGCGAAAGTTTTCACATTAAACATCAATTGAACACGAATCAAAATAACACCACACGACAATATAAAAATAAATAAATTCAACTAATATTAAAATAATTATAAAATAACATGATATGATACACTCCCCTAATTGGGGCCCTAAATTTCGTTCAAAATTAGGGGCCCGAGGCGACCGCCTCAGTCGCCTCACCCCAGGCCGACCCTGCTCTCCTTTCTCTTCTTTTTTCTTCTTCTTCTTCTTCTTTTTCTGCGAGTTATGGAAAGGAAGAAGAAAAGAAAAAAAAAAAAAAAGGCAAAATGATATTGTTTTGTGATTTCAGGGCACTCAAACCTCTAATTTTTTGAGCTACCTAGCGGGATTGTTTAAAAATATACATAATAATTTCATTGTTCATAATTTCCATAAAAAAAAAAAAATCGTAACTTCCATCCCGACTTTATTGAGTAACTTTTTTTATTTTTTTATTATTTATTTTTAGAAATATGACATCCTTGAAGCATGTATCCTTTGTTTCTTTAACCTTGGTGTGGCTATTATTTTGGATTAAAAAAGTATAAAATAATAATTTAGGTTAAATAAATTAATAAGATAAAATATTACATTCAACTCACAATCATTATATTTTTTTTATAAAAATTAAAAAATTCAAACTAAATAAGATTAAAAAAATTAAATTAAAAAGTCTCAATATAAAAAAAAATAATTATATTAACCAATGTGAAACGAAATTTTAATTATCAATACAATTTGATACCATTTGAATTGATGATGATGTCCAAGGCCATTAGGCCAACCATGTCCTGCTGCACAGTCACTGATTGATGCTGATGTCCAAGGCCATCAGGCCAACCATGTGCTGCTACAGGGAAATTATTTAACAGAAATAATACATTCCTCTAATTTGAAATTTTTAAAAGTGTACTAATGATGCGAAAAATCCAAAAAAAAAAAAATGAAAAAGAAAAAAAAAACATCACATTATATGAGACTCACACACCAATTAGAGCTATTAGAACTTTTAGGCCCTGTTTAGTGTAGCTGTTAAAATAGATTATAGATTATAACTTCTTTTTTTTTGTTTTTTTGATCAGCAAAAAAGCTTCATTGATAAAAAACAATATACACGCAAAGTTTACATCAACAAAGCGGGAAAATGCACAGAGCATCATAGCTAACTCCAACATTCCCAACTTGGTTGGCATCGCAAAGGAAGCACAATCATATGCTAGCACAGCCCAAGATTGGTGAGAAACCAATCAAAAGCAACCAAAACGAGATAAATAAACAACACACCATCAACAGTGCAATAATACAGCAACACTGCTGGAGAAAACAACAACAACAATACAGCAGCTTCAACATCATATTTGCATTAGCAACACCTCAATCCCAGCACCAGAACCAATGAGCTAAATAATAGTTGAACCTGCACCTCTCCGATGGGAACCAATGAAGAGCAACCAAAAAGAAGAGAGGAAGAAGGCATGATAACAAAGCCTGCATCAATGCTTACAAATACAGCAACCTCAAATACAACAACTCAACTCCCCTGTGTCACAAATTCCTCCATTACCTTGTCTTTCATATTTATACCTAACCATCAATGTGTTAACCTCCATTGCAGCTCACCCTACTCATAGGCACAGCAGCCTCACTCCCAAGCTTAAAACCATCTTAACCTCCACCAATGCATCCTCTATTAACATTACAGAGACATAAAAAGAGCATGTGCTTGTAATTGGAGATCCAAGCCAAAGAAAAGATAGCATATGCAACCAGCAAACCTTATAAAACAACAAATACAGTTCGGTTCAACACCCACAGCTCATGAGTCTCTACATACAGGTCTTGAAATCGCAAAACCAGCATACTCAGAACAGACAGCAGCAGCAATACTCCCAAACCAGAACAATGCACAGACAGACAGCTACATACTTACCTTGCAGAACTCCCATACCCCCAATATACAGATACAATGTCTAGCAACTGATAGCTCTGATATGCTGCAAGTTAATAATAATATCCTGAACTGAATACGGAGGCTCCTTTGACAGAGATTTAACCCAAAAGGCAATTCTCACCTTAATCAATTCGCATAATTCATCTAACTAGAAGATTCTCCCATTAAAGACCACATCATTTCTAAATTTCCATAATGACCATATGACAGCCATCGGAATGGCCTTCCAAATTTTATTATCAAACTTTCTCCATTTATAACCCCTCTACCACTACAGTAGCCCATTAACATTATCAGGTATTACCCAGTGCATCCCCTACCAATTCATGAGGCATGACCACACTTTCCAAACAACAGGACACCAAAGAAGAACATGGTTTACTGTTTCCATGGCTTGACCACAGAACACACAATTGATAGAAGTATTCTGATTCAGCACACCAATGTGACGTAAAAACCCAACAGTCTTCAATCTCCCCTTCCAAGCAAACCAACTAAGGAATTGGGCTTTTGGTGGAGCCATATTATTCCACAGCAGCTTAGTAACTAGCACAGAATTTGTAGGAACTAACAGATTATAGAGGGAAGAGACACTAAACTGACCTGATTGACATGCCATCCACTTTAAATGATCCTCCCTACTTGAAGTCATCAACTCCACTTGATTCATAACATAGTATAATCTCGCTAACTCCTCAGACTCCCAAGCAAATAAGGGCCTTCTGAAATTGAGGTTCCAACTACATGAGTTCCTTCTCCTTTCAATCATCATGCTCAAAGACAAATCCTTCTAAGATGATAAACAGTAGAGCCTAGGAAAATCACTCTTGATACAATAATTCCCCAATCAATGATCATCCCAAAAATGAACTCTACACCCATTTCCCACAACTATCTGTGAATTATCCAGAAAAAGGCTCAGTAAAAGAGGGTTTGACTGACCAATATTCAAAATCCGACCCTATAATGATGAATAGCTGCCACTAAAGTTTGTACAAGGAAGCCAAAGCCCACCCATAGACCGATATCTACTACACAGGACTCTTTTCCACAGAGTACTATCTTCAGAACCAAAACGCCACCACCATTTAACTAACAAACAGTCATTCACATCTTTGATTCTTCTAATGCCTAGCCCTCCTTGATCCTTTCGTTTGGTAACCTCCTCCCATTTGATAAGATGGATCTTCCTCTTTAAACCAGATCCTCCCCAAAGGAAAGCTGCTTGAATGCTCTCAATTTCCTTCGCTACTGATTGGGGCAGCTTAAATAAAGATAAATAGTACACATGAAGGCTGGATAAAACAAATTTAATAAGGGTGAGCTGCCCGCCAAAAGATAGCAACTTCCTTTTCCAAGAGGCTAATCTATCCTTCATCTTATCAATGACAAGTCACCATGTTTTCTTCATTCTTGGATTGGCACCTAGAGGCATCCCAAGATAAAGAATAGGTAACTTATGTCTTGTGCAGTGCAGTCTAGTTGCACACTCCTCCACCACTTGCTTAGGCACTCCAACACCATACACAATACTCTTATGGAAATTTATTTTCAGGCCTAAAACTAACTGAAAGCATCTCAAAATCCTTTTAATTAACATCACCTCCTCCCCACCTCCTTCACAAAAAATTATCATATCATCAGTAAATTGAAGATGGGTTACCGTTGTTTTGGCTTCACCATAACCTATCACAGCCCCTGTTATTTGGCCTCTTGATCTTGCCCTTTGCAACAACAGATTTAAACCTTCAGCTACAAGATTAAAGAGGAAAGGAGACATTGGATCCCCTTGCCTAAGACCTTTTTTCTGGAGTGAATTTAGGAGTTGGAGACCCATTGACAAGGACTGAAATTCAGGATGAGGTTAGGCACTCCTTAATCCAATTTCGCCATTTACCCCCAAAACCAAATTTGTTCATCATAGAAAGCAAACACTCCCAACTGACAAAGTTGTACGCTTTTTTAAAATCAAGTTTTAGAATCAAGCCCTGTTTTCTATTTTTTCTTCCACCAATCAACCACTTCATTTGCTATTAATACCCCATCCATAATATTCCTCCCCCAAGGAAAGCAGACTGTGCCTCCCCAATCACTCTATGGATCACTAGCTTCAACCTATTAGTAAGAACTTTGGCTAGAATTTTATACACAGACACAATTAGACTGATTGGTCTATAATCAGAAATTTTGGCTGGCTCATCCACTTTAGGGAGAAGAGTGATGAAAGAACTATTAATACTTCTTACTAACTTCCTATTTTCATGGAACTCATTGAAGAATTAAAGGATATCATCTTTGAGAATCTTCTAACATTTTTGAAAGAACAATAAATTAAACCCGTCAGGACTCGGAGCTTTATTACCATCACAACTCCTGACGGCATCCCATATTTCCCTTCAGTGAACCTGGCTTCAAGATTTTCAACAAGACAATCACTGCCAATAGAAGTGAAATGCCCAGTCAGTTTGGGCCTAGACCTCTAATCTTGTGAGAACAGATTCTTGAAATGCTTAAAGATCTCATGCTTTACCCCGTGTGGATCTTCAAATAGAACCCCTCCTACTGATATCGAATTTAATAGATTTCTGTTTTGCCTGCTGGAAGCCATAATATGAAAAAATCTCGTATTTTTATCCCCTTTCAAACCCCAATCCATTCTAGATTTTTGGAGCCACATACATTCATCTTTTTTGTTTAGTGACCATAATTCTTTTCTGATCTCTTTTCTTCTTTCAACTTCACCTACAGACAAATCCCTAAGCTCAGCCAACAAATCAAGCTCGTGTAGTTCCTCCTTAGCGGCCTTGATAGAGTGAGTGGTATTCCCATATACCTCAGTGTTCCATTTCTTTAGATTCAATCTGAGCTTCCTAAGCTTTATTTGAATGACATACCCCGTCCACCCTGAGACAACTGAATCCAACCAGGAGTTTTTCATAACTGACAAAAACTGAGGGTGTAAAACCCATGCATTAATAAAACGAAATGGTCTTAGCCCCCAATCCCTGTCATCCTCCATTAATAAGAGAGGACTATGGTCAGATACCTCTCTTGGAAGGCCCCAAAGTTTAAAATTGTATTTTTCCAACCACTCTGTTGAGAGTAAAATTCTGTCAATTCGACTCCACCTTCCTCCATCACTTGAATTACTCCATGTAAATTTCCTACCTTGCATTAGTAAATCGGATAATTCAAGCCCTTCTATGAAATCATTGAAAGCCCTCATTCCTCTATCCCTCCTTGAACACCCCTTTCTTTCACTCAACTTTCTAATCTCATTGAAATCCCCCCTATACACCAAGCTCGTTAAACTGTAATTTCAAATTTACCAGTACATTCCCTAAATAACTTCTTCTAACAACATCATTAGGAGCATAAATATTAATCAAAACACATTGAAAATTTGGATGAATCGTACCTGATAAAAGAATGAAATTCCTTGTGCTGCAACATTGTGAAAGTGAAAATACACTAGACTTCCAAATGCACAAAAGTCCCCCAACCAAACCTTCAGCATCTACCAACATGTATTCCATATCATCACCAAGCCATAGCGATTTAACTATGTCAGACGTCAGTACTGATTTCGTTGTTTCTTGCAAAAACACAACATCAATTCTTCTTTCTTTGAGCAGATTTTTTACGAACCTCATTTTTTCTCGTCTCCCTAAACCCCTTACATTCTACGACAATAGCTTCATTAAAACTTGAGAAAAACACCGAGACCACCATATAATACCATTCAATTACGAACAGCATCATCCTCCTGCGTAACTTTCAGAGCATTATCTTCTTTGAGCTCAACAATTCTTTTCATAGCTTCTTCATCGTTGTGATCAAAATCGATGCCCAGATCTTTACCCAATTTTATAGTTTCTCTGGCCTCCGCTAATATGCTCATCACTCTGGCTGAACACTGCTCACTCGAACTTGAACGAGAAAAAGCTGATGCTGCCACTCTAAACACTGGTCCTTTATGCTAATTATTCATGATTGACATCCCTTCACTCCTTAATCCCTTCACTTTATTCCGAGCATACCTTCCTCCCCTGCTTCATTTTTTTGGAGCAACAGCTTGCTTAGATCTAAAAATCTTGCTATTTTGGAGTTTGGCCTTGCTTGATTCCTCCACAAATAGCCCATGCATAGCTGTGGGCTGGGGTTTAGGTGATGAAAGAATAGACCCTAATGGGGCCAGATTGCCCTTCTTAATACTGTGATTATGGTCCATCACTGTTGGTGTAGACTTGGGCTTAGGCAGTCTGTTTGCTAATTAGGCCCTACCCAACAGAATTTGAATATTTATTCCAGGCTCCTCACACCCATTCCCACTCAGGCTTTTCATAAACCCAGACGCGGTAACCTTCTCCACCCTTGCACTTTCTCTAATATCATTACTCCTCTGGTTAGTAAATGGTGCCTCCTCAACTGTCTGAGTTTTGCATGCCTCTGACACCATTATGTTTCCGAAACAATTACTAACAGTTTTCCCCACAAAAGAGGAATTAGAACCGTTCTTCTCCTTCTCTCCCGTACTAACTCGATCCATTGCCACCTCATTCCGTTGTGATCTTGCCACATCATTCATCTCCACTCCGACCACCCCATCGGTCTCATCCTCCGAGCTGTTGTCATGGCTACCTCCCTGCTTTTCCAGTTTGTTTGAGCTGAAACAATCATGCATGGTGCACATATGCGCCACATTAACCACTTTAGATACCATGACTTGCTCTTCACAAACTCTGACAGGAAAAATTCTATTCTTACAGCAAACTTGAATAATTGTATTGATGGAATCCATATATTTTGTAGCCACTTTGACTCTTCCACACCTAAAGGAAATTTGTCGAGATGTTTTTTCGTCAAGCTTGATTACCTCCCCCCAATGTTTTCCAATCTTTGTGAACTTATCAGCACTCCAGAGGTTAAACGGCACAGCATAACAACAAAGCCATACTCCACTTTCTTGCTCTATGTGGGCACCCTCACTCCATCCTAAGACAGATTCACACCATTCGTTCAAGCATTCTTTGAGTAAAACTTGATTTTCCTTTAAGTGTTCCGGTGAGCTAAATGAAACTACAGCCATCATTCCCCCCTCCCCTCTTTCCGGACAAGGACACCTTCTGTCCCTTTTTCAAGAACTGCTTTTCTGAAAAATGGAAAAAGTGTGATAACTCTTTAACTTCACAAAAAGGCTGTCAAACAGCCACTCATTCCCCACTTCATGAGCGACAATTGTGTGTTCTTTATACACTTTGCATGAGTCAATGTTCACAACCTCAGCATAGGACTTAAATCCTGTACTCCTTAGCCCTGTCTTATCCATTTGCTCTTTTAAGCTTTCTACAGTATTTCTTCCCCTTCCTCCATTGGTGACTACTTGGATTGTACCGCTGAGTTTTTCCCTTGGATCTTTCCCAAACTTTGCTTCCTTGACCTTCAACGCCTTGTCATCACACCACAAACCATTTCCTTTTTGGATCGCCATAGATGCTGCAACATGACAATCGTATCTGACAAAGCCAAATCTTGTCTTTGTAACTTTTCTTATCTTGTTTGGAATGAACATATCACTTACAACCCCAAACTTTCCAAACAGAGAGTAAAGACCCTTTGGAGTCATGGACCATGGAATGTTATCAACGAAAACTGTGTAAATAGCATTATCCTTTTTGTCAATCTCTTCACACCTCTGTACCTGCTTCCTTTTCCCATGCACCACTGGTTGCCATCCTCCTACTTCCTTCACACCACCGGTTGCCATCTCACAGTACGATTTCTTTAGTTTGATTATTACTTAATTATAGATTATAACTTAACAGATTATAGATTATGATTTTAATCAAAGGTTGTTAATTTGTTTGGTGTAACTGTTAGATTATAGATTTAAGTTGCTAAGTAGTGTTTGTTAGATAAGCTGTGAAGTAGATTTTTCAATTAACTTTTATTTTTTGTTATTCACTACTTGTCTACATTTTTCATAAAAAAAAATAATAATAATCTATAATCCATTTAAGTCTTTTTCTATTTTTTAAAAAATAAAAAATAAAAAAAATCTAAGAGTATAATCGTAAATTAATATGTCCATTGCAAAAGCTGATAATCAGAAGTAAGGGGTGAGCAGCTTCTCAGAATCAATTTTTTTGAGTTAAAATAAGTTATTAGAATCAAAAGTTGTTTAAAATAAGTTTAACCAAACAGTCCAAAATAACTTTTCCAAAGCTAAAAATTATAAGTTGGCTCAAAAAAACCCAAACAAATGCCCCCTTAATTTAGAGCTCCCAATTTTTTTTCATTATTCAATATTCCCAATAGAATGTGTTTTTATTTTCTAATCAATCATCATTTAGGGTTCGTTTGATATTGGCTTTTTTAGCCAATTTTTTTTTTTATGTTGAGAATTTTTTAGCCTGACTTTTTTAGTCTCGTTTGGTTTTGTTTTGGAATTTTTTTGATTTTTGTGAGAGAAAAAACGTAATGATTATGGGTAAAATGTAATATTTTATCTTATTGACTTATATAGCCTATTTTGTCTTTTTGTGATTGTTTAGCTCCAAAATGTTAGCCAAACCATGGCTTAATATATTCTTTCATATTTTTCAATCACCTAACACAATACTTCACCTACCTACTTTCTCCACCAATCATAATACTATGAAATACTACGCATCCATATTCTGAGATTACTGAATAATTACCCGCTGCTGCACAGTCACTGATTTCGGAATTATTTTTATAATTTAAATTGTTCACTTTTTAAGATATATTGAGTAGAATATAATTGTAAAAACTAAATTGATTAGATATCGATAATCGATTTATCAAATTATATTTGTATTCAGTTTTATTTTTTAAATCACATTTACTATTACTTTTGTAAATACAAATAAAATTCAATAATAAGAATATGAGATCGATCAATTTAAATTTTTATAAATATATTCTACAATTAAAATATCAAAATAAACTTCAAAACAAACCCCATAAACAGCACAACAACTCGGACAACTGCCACCCCAATTCCTTTATTCGGTGGGCATAAGAACTTCGACCACTATTCCTATCACAGCTGCTATTTCTTGGGCTAAATTGTAGAAATTATTCAAAAATTCCTGAGTTATTGGTGTGGGGTTGATTCTTTCATACTTTCAAGCATGCTTAAGATGCTCAAATGAGGCCGCCTTTACACCTATTCCACATTATCGTATTGAAAAAAAAAGCATATATAATTTCGAAGAGGCATCTTAAAAAATTGACATATTTATTTGGGACAATTATAATATTGTTTAAAAAAGATAAATTATAAATACATCTCTTTAGATTTATTTAAAATATAAATTATTCCTTGTGATTTTAAAAATTACATTCTATCCCTTGAAATTTCTAATTTTATAACAAGTGGACCATTTTATCAATAAATCATCAAGTCAATTAACAGTTTTTAATGATTTCATAAATATATTTCAATTAATAGTTCAGGTAATTTTATTATTATATAGAATTGCAGTTAGAAATTTCATTTTTCTAGTTAATTCTGTTAAATAAAAAATTCTTACAAGGGGTATTTGTAATTTTCTAAATTATAGGAGATAATCCATATTTTAAGTATACCTCAGGGAATGTATTTGTAATTTAATCTTTAGTTCATTAAAATTTTAGGGCAATTTTAATAATGTATTTACAAATAAATATTTATATTTTGGGTAAATTACACTTTGTCCCTTTTATGTTTGACCACTTTTCTACTTTGGTCCTTAAATTTTATTTTTTCTCACTTTGGCTCTTTATATTTCAAGTTTTTCTCAGTTTACTCTTAAAACTAATTTCTCTTCAAAATTAGACAAAAAAGCCCATAATAACTGTCACATAACATAAAAAATATATATTATCTTAGAATTTAAGTTTATGTTAGAGATGTGAGTTGCATATAATAAAATATTTTTATGTCATATAATTGTTAATGTGTCATTTTCTGTTTAACTTTAAGAGTAAACTGAGAAAAATTTGAAACATGAAGAGCTAAAGTGAGAAAAAAACAAATTTTAAGGGCCAAAATGGAAAAGTGACCAAACATAAAGGGGGCAAAGTGTAACTTACCTTATATTTTTGAAAAAACATAATTCTAGATACCAAATTTAAAATTTATTTAATTTTCATTTTAAATGTTCTAGAGGGCTACAATTAAAAATAATAATAATTGAATCATTGTTATATAAAGAAAGATTTAATAATAACACATTAATTTTAAGTTTCCAAATTTAAGATTTTGACTTAATTTCCAAACATATATTTTTGGGAAGTTAATTATTAAAAACTGAAGAAAAACTAATACCTATTGAATTAAAAAAAAAATAGTACTGCGACATGTGTATTTTTATTTTTTTATTTAAATTTGAAAATATGAAAAAAATTGGATCTAGAGTTTGTAACTCAAAGGCAACAACACAATGTTTTGCAATTATAGATGGTATAGATACAGATAGATACTCCAAGGCTGTATTTAGTTTATAAATTTGGAGACGCATTTAAAAAAGGAAAGGGAGAAGGAAAAAATTTTGTGAAATGTAGTTATATTCAATTCACATTTCACCTTCCTTTTCATTTTAGCACTATTGAGTGTGTTTGGTTTGAGTTTTCTGGATTAAGTTTTTTGAAAATTGAGTTTTTGATTTTCGTGTTCTTTTGTTTTTAGTGAATATTTTTTAAATTTTAAACTTTTTTTTTACTTTTTTAGATGCACCTTAGTTAGATGTATCTAAAAAGTAAACAATTTACAAAAAAATATTTTTAAAAATTAATAAATACATAAAAATACAAAAAATGCATTGAATTCTTGTATTTTTTATTTTTTTTTATTTTTGGTATTTAGTGAATTTTTAAAAGATTTTTTTTACAATTTTTTTTCTTTTTAGGTGTATTTATGTTAAGTGTGTCTAAAAAGTAAAAAAATTACTTAAAATATTAAAAAAATTCGGTAAAAACAAAAAAATACGGAAAATAAGAAAGTAGAATTTTTTGAAAAGTGTTTTCTGAAAAATGAAAACAAGTAAGATGATTGTTTTCTTAAACTACCCAACTGATTAAGAAGTTTTTCTGATAGTATACCTCTCGGATACTTTTAATGCTTAACTTACTAATATTTACATTTTTCATTAACTACATAAACGTATCAATGTAGCGTCTATGAGTTTTATTTTGGAGAATAAATTGCAGAGAGTTTTATTCTAGCAAAATTGACCGCCATCATTTATTCAAAATGAAAAAGTGAATACACTGTTGGAAACTTGAATGACAAGAAGAAATAAGAAACCAGTAGCAACAAAACAAGAAAAATAAGTGCAGAACTTCTAAGACTTGCAATCTGTGAGATATCCCTATCCAACAGCACAAGTCAATTCAAAAAGAAAAGCCAAATTCAGGAGCCACAACGCAAAAACTTTAAGCCATTTTTAATGTATTCCCTATATCAATCACAAACCGATATCTAACATCAGCTTTCACGAGGCGCTCCATTGCAGTATTCACGTAGTCCATCGGTATCACCTCAATGTCTGCCGTTATGTTGTGTTTTGCGGCAAAATCTATCATCTCTTGTGTCTCTTTTATGCCTCCAATGCAACTTCCAGCCACAATTTTCCTCCCTGCCATTCAAACATTGTGTATTAAGCGTTTGGAGCCTTTCGTACATATAATTTCTAATTCACAAAGCCAAGGAGCCTTTCATTATATTTTGCTCAAGAACAGTTAGGTAGCTAATTCAACCCCAACAAATACGAGCACTCACACGGGTGTATGTAAGCGTTGGGAGTATTTTTCTATGGTTGAACCGTATGAACATTTTCGTGTATTTTTTCTATGTTTAGAATTTGTGTACATAGAAGTGTTGTGTGCTTTTACATACATTCCTCAAAACAAATTAGTTATGTTAAATGCTTACCCATGATCAGAGGAAAGACTGGAAGCTCAAGTGGCTTCTCTGGTGCACCAACCAAGATGAGCTTTCCATGAGATTTCAACAAACCAATCAATGGTAGATGAGGGTGAGGTGCAAAAACCGTATCAATGATACCATCCATTGTGCCCATAACAAGCTATTACATTCGACACATCAAAACAAGAAGAAAAAAAGTTATCAATCAAGAATTCTTATGAACTTTTGATCATAACAAGACTCAAAGCTAATAAGGAAAAAAATGGTTACCTGCATCTGAGTTGGGTCACCGCTAACCAAAAAAGAATCAGCACCAAGCCGTTCAATAGCTTCTTTCTTCTTGCCGGAAGAGGTACTAATCACAGTCACTTTAACACCAAAAGCTTTGGCAAATTTTACAGCTGCATGACCAAGCCCACCAAGACCAACCACACCCACATGCATACCAGGCTGGTCAAGCCCAAAGTGTTTTAGAGGGCTATAAGTAGTGATCCCAGCACAAAGAAGAGGTGCACAACCATCAAGAGGAAGACTGTCAGGGATGCGAATCACGAAGTGCTCATCAGCCACCATAATATTAGAGTAACCTCCATAGTTTGGGGTTCCATCATGGTAGATGGAATTGTAGGTGAAAAGCATTGTAGGACAATAGTTTTCTAGATCATTAGCACAATTGTCACAAGAGTGACAAGATCCAACCAAACATCCCACCCCAACTTTGTCTCCAAGTTTGAATTTCTGCACCTTGCTACCTACCTCTGTTACCACACCCACTATCTCGTGCCTGCATTTGTCAATTCAAATGACACATGTCATATCGTACTAAGGAGTTGGCAATTTTATATCCATTCATATGTTAGATTTTATTAATTAAGTGATTGGAATTTCATCATCTAACCACCAATTTCTATTAATGGGACGTAAGAACAATTTAGTACTGATATACCAATAGAAATTATATAAATAAATAAGTGCAATAAACAAGCCTAATCATTATAAAAAAACACAAAGAACAAGGGAAAAAAAAAGACTATTGCGTTTGGTTTTAGTTTTCTGAAAATTGAATTTTTTATTTTTCGTGTTTTTTTGTTTTTAATGAATATTTTTTAAAATTTTAAGAAATTTTTTTACTTTTTTAGACATGTATCTAAATAGTAAAATATTTGTGAAAAAATATTTCAAAAATTTAATAAATACACAAAAATACGAAAAATGAACTGAATTTTCGTTTTTTTTGTGTATTTTTTTGTATTTAGTGTATTTTTTAAAGATTTTTTCACAAATATTATACTTTTTAAGTGTATTTATGTTAGGTGTATTTAAAAATTTTAAAAAAATGCTTAAAATATTAAAAAAATTCATCAAAAACATTAAAATACGAAAAATAAAAAAGTAGAATTTTCTAAAATTGGAACCAATTTTTAATTTTAAGAAATAAGAAATGCATAATAGATTCAATGGACTTAGATACAAAGTAACATGTTTCAAAATTATAAATTAAAAATGAAGATTGCATTGTCAAGATATTTATACAAGTAAAATATATGTATGCATGCACGAATGCTAATATAAACAACAAACTTTTTTAGTTACAACGAATATGCAAATATATGAATGAAGGCATCTCAATATAAATCAAATTTTATAGCTTCTTGTTTTGGGTTGAAATTGTATAGCTTCTGGTTTTAGACTCAAAAACAGAGCAATGCATTGACATAACCCAACCAACCCAACTGATAATGGTCCGATTGATTTGGTTTGGTTCTTGTATTTTTTAAAAATGTTTAGAGAGAGACAGAATGAAAGATGCATGAAGTGGTACCCAGGGAGAGAAGGATAGTTGGTGTTGCCCCATTCGTTCTTGATTGCGTGAAGGTCAGAATGACAAACCCACAATACAATACTTTGAATGTCACGTCTTTTTCTCCGGTTGCCCTATACCACACGAAAACCCAATTAATAAAATAACATACTGCCGATTAAACACAACCATATATTATACATTAATCGAATGAAAAGAAAAAAAGAAAAGAAAAAAGAAGTAATATACCTTCTGGAGAATTTGAAAGGAGAGAGGACACCAGATGTGTCTCTGGCTGCCCATCCCAAGGCCTCCACTGGGTGTTGTTGCTCAGCAGGTAATTTTGCCATGACAGAGAGAGAGAACAGAATGTTAAGAAATCTAGAGAGAGAACAAAAAGAGGGATATGCTATTGGCTAGTAGTGCAAAGCAGTGACATGTGTTGGGTCTGTCGTTTGGGTTCTGTGGATATATATACTAGTTGAGGACTGGAATGGGCAGACGTAGTCGATGAAATCAGCGCGACATTACGTAGTCGGTTTGGTCCACGGAAAAGTATTCGAATCCCAATTATAAAACTTGCTTTGGCAAGATGGGTTTTTGATTTTTATTTATTTATTTATTAAAATTCACAAAAAAAATAAAATAAATTAAAATATTCAATATATCAAAATATTATATCAAACTCATATTTTTTTTTTCTCACAAATTTCATATCCGATTATAAAAATTCTAATCATCTTCTCAAACATACAAATTTTAATCTATTAAAATAATCCAAAACTAAAATAGTCAACTTTTCAAACGAGGCGATTGTCACATTTTGGACCGGTGGTGCTACATGCACCAATTAGTATACTAACTAGTGTACCAACACTAGTTACGACATTATTATTGACCTTACTTATTATACAAATTATAAATATCAAAAATATATTAAATTATGTTACATCATCAATTGATATACTAATTAGTGTGTAATAGTACCATTCATTTTGGACTGGACTGTAAGGGCTGTTTGATTGAGTGGATGAGATTATTAATCTTGTGACACATATTTGAATGTTTGGGATTTCCATGGATATTCGATTTAATAAAATTAGTGAATTTTTTAATTTGTACAACTAATAATGTAGCATTAACATATAATTAGGATTATATATTTCTATATCTATTGCAGAATAAATGTGAGCAAAATTGAATTATTTATCCAACTAATTCAATTAGATAATTAATTTTATACTAATTTTATGAATTATTAATCATTTCACTATTAATTTTGTTAATCAAACAACACTTGAAAATTCTATTTATACATAAAATTTATACAAAATATATTATAAAAATGATGTTGTAATAATATTATTATAAATATAAATTATCTTTATAAATATTTTATTTTAAAACGAAAAGTCACTATTAAATTACATCATTATGTATAAAAATTTTGTATTAGTTTTTTTATTTGTACATCAGTATCAGTACTGTTTCGTCTGTGTTCATGAAAAAGACTAGTCATCATAAACAATTAAAAAATAGGTGTGGTCCGCAAGGACTCAGATTATATGGACATGATCGTTTGGTGGCTTTGTGGCCAGTGGCTCATGGCAAGACCCTTTCTTCATTTAATTGGTTTATCTTTTGAATGTTAGTTTTGGAAAGTATTAGAGTATGATTAGTTATAATTATATAATTTTATGTGCTTTTTTACCCACAATTACCTTTTGAATGTCAGTTTTGGAAAGTATTAGAGTAATTTGATTAGTATAATTATATAATTTTATGTGCTTTTTTACCCACAATTACCTTTTGAATGTTAGTTTTGGAAAGTATTAGAGTAATTTGATTAGTTATAATTATATAATTTTATGCGCTTTTTTACCCACAAATCCCATATTGCGAATGTCTCTCTCCACAAGAGAAAAGGACCAAATACAATCCATTCAAACCGTATCACCTGTTTTGGCAATGTAATTAAAAACCAATCTGCTGCATGATTTTAGAAGGAAAGTATGTTACATTTCATTTCGTCTCGTTGAATAGAATTTTAAAAATTTAAATTTTATTCAAAATATTTTTAAAAAATTCATTAAAAAACAAAAATAAGCCAACACAAAAGCCACAAAGAAAGCAAACCTTGAACACCAAACATCAACATTATGTTTCAAACATTTGATTCGATGTGGATATAGGGCATCCAGATTTAATGTTGATATTTACATTCAAAAACCACAAAACATTTTAGGATCCAAATCGAAGGTGTACGCATGATATCTATTATGAATGTTTACATAGTACATCATTCCAATTATTCGAATCAACATCCAATTCAATGTAGATATACAAATTTTAAGATTTACAGTAAATCAAACCCATAAAATGATTCACTTTTCATTGTTGTGAAAGAATAATTCAGTGCAGACATTCAAGTGCAAAATCTAATGTGTGAAATGGTCTCACATTGATAAGTATATAAATACCATAAATAATGCATTTTAAATATCGGTATATATAGGATGTTAGGTGATTGTTATTTTCTAGTACAACAATCACGGTTGTGCTTTCAGTGATCTTATTTCGATAATTCGAACCGTTAAATTTTTAGAGTCCGTCAAGTACCACTACAAGAAAAAACACATTTGGCGACTAAATTTTTAGTCTCCAAAAGTGAATTTTTAGTTGCCAAAAGTTGGGTTTTAAGTTTTCCCGACTAAATTTTTTAATCGCCGGTTTGGTTGTTAGAAAACTGTCGCGAAAGGTATTGGCGACTAAAAAACTTTTAGTCGCCAAAAACCAAGTCTGTAGCGACTAAAATTTTCGTCGCCAAAGCTCATTTATATTTTTTAAATTATACATTTGGCGACTAAATTTTTAGTCGCCAAAAGCTTGTTTCAGAAAAAAAAAATAAAAAAATAAAAAAATAAATTACCCTCTGTTCTTCCCAAGTTTTGAACCACCAACCTCCCACATTCGAAACCTTTAGCACCACACTCTCTCCACTATGCCACAATAACACAACATGAATATATATGCAAAATATATTATTTATATAGTATATTGACCCGTATTAATATAAAACTATATATATAAACATAATTATTTTTATTCAAATATAATTTATGTAAAAAATAAATTATTTATTAAAAAAAAAAGGAAGCCACTTTTGGCGACTAAATTTTTTTTTAGTCGCCAAAAACCTTAGTTTCGGCTACTACCAATAATTTAGTCGCTAAAAAAATTAATTTCCGCCTAAAAATAACCACTTTCGGCGACTAAACTTAATTTTAGTCGCCAAAACCTCCACTTTTGCCAACTAAACTGAATTTTAGTCGCCAATTGTCCACTTTTAGCTACTAAATTTTTTTTTAGTAGCCAAAAACCTTTACTTTTGGCTACAAATTTTTTTTTTGTCAGTAAAACACCTATAATCGGTGACCAAACTATTTTTTAGTCGCCAAAACCTATACTTTTGGCTACTAAATTTTTTTAGTCCCCAAAAACCTTCACTTTTGGCTACTAAAATTGTTTTGGTCGCTAAAACCCATATAATTGGCGATTAAACTGATTTTTAGTCGCCAATAACTATGCATTTGGCTACTAAACTGTTTTAGTCGCCAAAAGTCTTCTCTTTTGGCTACTAATTCAATTTTAGTCGCCAATTGTCCTAATTTCAGCGACGAAATTTATATTTTTAGTCGCTAAAACTGCTTTTTCTTGTAGTGTACAATATTTTTTGTAAAAAATTAAGTTAATCGGATATTAATAACCTTTTGATCAAAAGACATTTGTATCTAATAAAATGAAAGGTAGATGTGAGTTTGAATATTAACTTGAATAAAAATATGATTCAATCAATTGTTATCAATTTCTGTGCAATTTATTTTTTTACATAACACTCTAAAAGATAATAATTTATGTTATCAAAATAGAACCTAGAGTTCGTCGCACCGAAAGAACAATTCATGTTATCAAAATAAAACCTAGAATTGGTCCCACTGAAAGAACAAGAGTGACTGATACACGATAGTCTCCCCATTTTCATGTACATATACCATAACAATGTCGTAAAAATGTCAAAAACAGATGTCATAGACACTCAAAATTCCCGTTACATACAAAATTCTCACACGACTTTTCTCCATGAAATGTAATTTTCAACTAAATTTACAGGGTGATTCTATTTATACACTTTTAATTTTCTCAGTATATATCATCATTTAGGCCAAGTTTAGCATATACAAAATAATCCATCTTTTTATCTTTTTTCCATCACATCACCTCTCTACCTTTTTGCACATTTTTTTGTAAAAAGACAAAAAGTGCACTTATTTAGGTCATCCCAAACAACCCCTTAGTTCACATTAATAATGTTTTGAATTTTTGATTTTTCACTCAATATACACACCATAATATTACTCTTTTAGCTTAACCCACATAACACAATGCACACCCTAACACAAGATGATGTACACACCATCAATATTGAAAAGACAAAATGGTCTAAAATGTAATTCACGGTAATTTTAGATTTCTATGTGTTTCTCTCTCCCCGATATGTGTTGAATCTATAAAAGCAACGTGAGAGCAAAAGAGAGAATCAAACAGCGGGCCGAAATTTTACGATGACGAAGCAATTAGTGTGGTATTTTGCAAAAATTTAAACAAAGAAATAGTTTTAGTATTGTTCATAAATACAGTATTGAAAAAACTTAATATGTTCACAAATTTATATTCAAACTAAATCAAAATGTCCAATTTTTTATATATGTATGAAAGTTTAACATTTGATCAACTTTAATAATATGAAGAAAATGATTCTATTCAAATATAAATAATTAAACATTTTGTAAATGTTTAACTCTATGTGCACACGGAATGAATAAGTTATTGTTGTAAAGATAAACAACGGTCTTTTGCTCCAAATTAATACGAACAAGATAAATAGCAAAGTAAACTGACATTTTCATTACTGTTTTGTTCCAAATCAATGTCATCCATAGAATGTAAAATTTTAAAATCAATTCATTTCAATGTTTTAAAACCCTATATCTTCCAAAACAATAACATTTTGAGTTTGAAAAAAAAAAAAAGAGATTTGTTCTAGGTAATGGTGCGTATAGAGATATTTGTGTTTTCATATGTAAATTGTTGAAATGAGTATATACACACCCATATTGTCCTTAATAGTCATTTTATTTGAGGATATTATTATTATATAAATTTATTGGTTAAATGGTGTGTATTGAGAGAATTGATGGTGTGTAAATAGAATTACTCAAATTTAAATTAGTGTTAAGTTCCCCATATCAACTTAATGAATTCGATTGAAAAAAAAAAAAAAACTTCATGAATTTGGAGGCTCCAAAGTTCAAGTTGAAAAAGAGAGTCTAGAATGAAGAAGAAACTTCATAAATTCTCCAGAAGCTTCCAGCTTCTTCTTTTGTTCTTCAAATTCAAATTGAATTCCTCTTCTTTAATTTGGAATTCTTTGAAACCTTCTTGTCCAAACTCAAATTGAGTTTGATTTTCAACATATAGCACGGGTTTAATGATAATACCAAAGTAATGAGATGCACATGAGACCTGTTGAAAAGTTTTGAAATTTGAACTCACAAAAAGCCACACTGACTTTCACTTTAATAGACAATTTAATTGGCATATACAAAAAATAATTAACTTCTAATTTCTCTTTTATTTATATGTTTAAGTTGAATATTTATGAATTTTCTTTTGATCATGTCACTACAAGAAAAATCATTTTTGGCGACTAAATTTTTAGTCGCCAAAAGTCCGATTTTAGTAGCCGAAAGTCGAGTTTTAACTTTCAGCGACTAATTTTTTTAGTCGCCCCTTTTGTCGCGCATACATGGTCGCGAGAGGTATCAGCGACTAAACTTTTTTTAGTCGGCAAAAAAGAGCTCTTTAGCGACCAACTGTTTAGTCGCCATTGGTGCTTTACATTTTTTAAAATCACACATTTAGCGACTAATATTTTAGTCGCCAATAGTCCATGAATCGCCGACTAAACTATTTTGTCGCCCAAAATAAGACTTTTGGCGACTAAACTTTTAGTCGCCAAAGGTCCTTCCGTAAAAAAAAAAAAAAAAACACAAATTCTTTGGTGTTTCTGAGATTCGAACCGTGAACCATTCCAACTGCCAACACCTTTACCAACACACTCCCTCCACTATGCCACTTGAACATCACATGACTATATATGCAATATATATTATTTATATACTATTTTGACTGGTATTCATACAAAACCATATATGTAAATATAATTATTTTTATTGAATATAATTTATGTAAAAAATAAATTATTTATTTAAAAAAAATGTAGGCCACTTTTGGCGACTAAATCAATTATTTAGTCGCCAATTCTATGATTTTTGGGCTACTAATTAATTTGTTGTCGCTAAAAAAATATGTTTAAATTAAAAATAGCACTTTTGGCGACTAAATCTGTTTTTAGTCGCCAAAAACGTCCCGTTTTGGCTACTCACCTGAATTTTAGTCGCCAATTCACTGTTTTTAGCTACTAATTTTTTTTTGGTAGCCAAAAACCTTCATTTTCAGCGACTAATCTTTTTTTAGTCGGCAAAACACCTATAATCGGTGACTAAAATGGTTTTTAGTCGCCAAAACCATCACTTTTGGCTACTAAATTATTTTAGTCGCCAAAAACAGTCGCTTTTGGCTACCAAACAACCTTTAGTCGGTAAAACTACTACATTCGGCGACCAACAAACAGTTTAGTCGCTAAAACCCTGGTATTCGGCGACTAATTCATTTTAGTCGGCAAAAGTCTTCATTTTTGGCGACTAAATACAATATATTTTTTATACGTATTATTTTAGTATCAGATCTTAGTTATTTCTCATTCTTGAATTGAAATATAACAAAAATACATAACAATTGATATATAAAGGAAAAAATTTATTCAGATCTTAGCCCCTCCATAATAAAAATTGTGATTCTGTCCCTGTCCATGGTTGTTGGTTGATATTAGATCTAATTCAATTCACTCTTGATTGGATTAGATCTATCATTGATTGTTTGAGGATTGTTATTCATTGTCGATATTGAATCATAATTACAAATCACAATCTCAAGAATTTTAGGTTTTTTTATCTAATTTTTTTTAAGAGCGTTGCTAATCAGACTAAAAAATTAGACTCACTTTTTAAATCTAGTGATATGTTAAGAAGATGATTGATTGATAATTAAAGATTCTCTAATTATCAACCAATCAATTTCGTGACATATCTCTGAGTTTAGAAAATAGGTCTAAGTAGCATATTTGTATATGATTTTTTCTTTTTTAATTGTTGGAAAAATAATTTACAATTGCTTAAATCTGGTGGGGCTTGTACATTATTTTGAGAAGTTCAATAATATCATAGTAGTCATAATAATTACTCTAATCACAAATGATAAATTATTTTTGGGTAATGTTAGAGATATCAAATTTTTTACCAAATAAATGACCAAATATCTCACATGGGTGTGGGGTCTGTAATTTGGGGCCTATAGCATTTTTCATTATTTTTTCTAATTAGATTATAACGTAAATTAATGATAAATGCATGAGATTATTCTTGAGTTAAAATGGATATTTTGAAAATAAAATTACTAAATCATCAAAATTTGTTACTTAACCCAAAATAAAATACTTGTTATTGTGGGAGGCTAAAAGAAGCTGTGATTGAGCAGGACCAAAAGTTATGGTTAGGATAACTTCCTGACAAGCCAGAAGACATGTCATTCAGAAATTTAGAGATTCAGGTCTTGGTGGACTAGATCTAGCGTGAAAGTTCAAAACTAGAAGTCTAGAACCAAAATTGGGGTTTTAGGTCCAGACATTTTGGTTTAAGATTAGAGGAGCATAAAGCATATCTTAGGGGAGCAGACTCAGTCAAGACGTGTTCCTAAACTCTAGGCCCAACAAACTTCTAGAAATCCACACTTAGTGTAACACAATCCCTAGAGAAAAGGGGTTGATGTGAGGAGTGGGAAAAGGGCTAACAACCCACAACGGCTAGTGGGAGCAGGTCATAAATAAAGATAATTTCCAAGTTTTAGGCACACAATCACTTCCTTTTGAACATTTACTCACATATTCTACACCTTTGTCTATTGTTTTAGTAACTTAGGCATCGAAGTGTCCCCATGCTACTCCCCAGCCAGACTCTTCATCATTTTGTGAGTGATTTCATGTCCAAAGCGATACAAAACTGCTGTAGCACCGCAGTCAAGTGATACAATTTTTACCCACCACAATTATGTTATTTAAGATCTCAAGGGGTGGAACATGTTTTTTTTTGAACTTTAGGCATTCAAATGTATTTATCAAAAATCTCCTGGGGTAATTGTAATTTACAATTTATTTTATTGTTATCATGATGTGATGTCTTCACTACAAAATATAAGTGTTTGAGAAAGAGTTTGGATTATCTTCAGTCTTCCATTGGACTAGATGGTGCAGTGTAGCCCAGTAGGCTGATTTTTGAGCCCCACCTCGATGATTTGAAATGTTACATTTTAGGTTTTGTCGAGTGCAACATCCTTGCAAAAAATAAGTCCCTCAGATAACGAAAATCACATTTTCGGATTAATTTTGTATGAACCATTTATTTCTTCACTGTCCATTTTTTCATACAAAATTGATTCGAACACGTGGTTGTCGTTATTTGATTAACTTGATTTTTTGTACTCGACGAATCCTAAAATATTAACGGTTCAGATCATCGAAACGGGGCCTAAAAGTGAGCTCACTAAGCCCAATAGTACCTCTCTAGTTAGATGGAAGACTGGAGAGAAGCTATTGCCTTTTAGAAACTAATTCTTTTCATTCCAAGTGAAATTTTTTTCACTAATAAATACACTAAAAAATGCATTTTTAGGGATTGTAGTAAATACATTAATAAATAAATACACTTTTAGTAACAAAATAATTCATATAATAAAGGTTTACTTTTTGAAATGAAAATTTTGATTAAAAAAATATAATAATTCATTACTAAATGTATAATTTTGTCACTAAAAATATGATAAGAATATTTTTATCAATTAAAACATTTTATCCATAAAAAATAGTTCTTTTCTAAATTTTTATCCTATAAAATATTAACTTTGAGAAATAACCAATTTTTAGTCAGGATAGAGGAAATGACTAACCTGGTCATCTGCGATATTTTAGTCTTCCGATTCATTGAAAGTTCACTCATCTCCACTTTGTCCATTGTATGTGAAGGACAAGGAACGATTCACATTGGCCACAAATGGAAGAACAAGTAAGATATTTTCATCATTCTATTTTCGTAACCACGAGATTATTTTGAAAGTGAAAAAATAATCAAAAAGTTATTATTAAAGTCAACTTTTCTAGTTATATTCTTACACGTTGGCTAATTCCCAAACGAATCGCATATAAAAAAATTGCACATTTACGTTGTGTTTGGTTGGGAGATTTGGGAACAAAATTAGAAAGAAAAAGAGAAAAGGTGTGTGAAACTAAGTACAATATAAATATGTTTTTTTCACATTTTACCTACCTTTTCTATTTTGCTTTCCAAATCCCTCCTCACGTCTCCCAACCAAACACAATATTAAAATCACTTTTTAAGGATGCATTCAAACTTTAAGTTGCTGATCAGACATATGAGCTAAAAATATAACGACGTTATTTTTATCAATTAAAATATTTGATTCTTAATTTGATTTCGTTTCTAAATTTTTGTCCAGAAAATATTAATTTGACAAATATCCAATTTTTAGTCGGCACAGAGGACATGACTGACTTGGTCATCTGGGATATTTACTATTAACATTCATTGAGAAAGTTCACTCATCCCCTTGTCCAATGTAGGTGAAGGATAAGGAAGGATTCACATTGGCCACATGTGGAAGAACTAGGAGATATTTTCATCAAACGATGGTATTACTTTCGTAACTACATAACCAAAATTGCACCTTTGTCACTATTTATGTTGCCTTTGGTTCATAGATTTAAGTAAGAATTTGAAAAGATAAAGGAAAAGGATAAGGGAAAAAATAAGTGAAATCTAAATGAAATATAACTATATTTCACTTATATTTCATACACTTTTTCTATTTTTCTTTTTAAAATCTCTTCTCAAATTTATGGTGTAAACACAACCTTAAAAGATGCATTATTCAAACTTCAAAGTTACCAGACAGGCATTTGAATTTAGTCCAAGGACGTGTGGGCATATTTTACGTGCCTAGTGATAATTGATTTAGATTGCAGAAATGTGTATGACGTTTTGTTAGCACCATAAATTTGCAATTTTTATTATTTATATAATTGCAGGACACGTGGCATCCTCTTATTCATTTGGAAGTGAAAAGAAGTTATAGAGATGATGGAGAATATGAAGGACAAAGTGGATGAGTGGAAGGACACATGGCAAGACAAGAATGAAGATGGAAGAAATGGGTAGTTACTAAGTAGTTATTGCTGTATTTTTTCCTCTATAAATAGCCATTAATGGCTACATTGTAAAAGATCCAGAACTTAAATCAAAGACAATTGATTTCAATATTTCTTGTCATTTTCCTTATCTTAGGAGTAGTTTAACATAGATTTATATTTCGAAGCATTTATTTTCAGCACTTTCATTTCGAAGCATTTCATGTACTTCCTTTTCGAAGCATAGGAGTAGAGGTAAGTAATTATTACTTTGATTGTTCACTCAATCGTCTTTCTCCATCTCCCTTTCTTCTTTTAATTTTTCTTTTCTCTACACTTTGGCAATTTTGAAGTCCTCTTTGTTGAGGCAAAAGAACCGTCAACATAATCGCTCGCTTGATAATTGGCTTGAATTTAATCTGTAAGGATTTTTCAATCCTTGCTGGCACGCTCGCATTTATAATATTTTCCTTCGTAAGAAAAATAAGCCAACACGTTTAAAAGGAATAACGTGTTGTGAATAAAGCAAAAAAAATGCACGTCCAAGACACTATTATACACATTATTATCAAAAAATTGTATTACCGTATGGGATTAGATTATCTTAAATTGGCCATCCAACTTTATAAAGCATTCAAGCTTGGTTCATTTTGGAGTTGAATTTAATGATTTGAATTTTTCACTTTTGTTGAGTGAAATATTCATACTAAAAATTATGATAATCCGATATCGATAGCTCACCACAAAAAATTAAGGTTTTAGAGACTAAAATTCAAGGACAAAATTATTTTTTAGAGACCAAATATTTTTGTTGCGAAAAGTGTTATTATTATACTTTTAATGACGGAAATTGAATATTAGTGATGAATTATTACCTTTTTGGGACCAAATTTTTTGTCTCAAAAAATAAACTATTTGAGACCAAATTATTTTGTCCCTAAAAATCTATTTTTTGGTGACATTTTCAAAATTTTGTCGTTAAAAGCCTCGTTTTTTACTTTTCGAGACAACATTTTCGCGACTATCCTCACAATGATAGAAATTAATCCCTAAATGTCTTTTGCAACAAAATTTTCACTTTTGGAGACTAAAAAATTTGGTCTTTACAACTCTTATATGTTGTAGTGACTATTTGTTTGAATCCCATTAGATTTAAAAAAATGAACGACAATTATAATTTCAAAGATAGCCATTCATTTATATTATATATTAAGGAAATGAAATTTCTAATGAGAAGGGATGTAACAGCTCCACATGCTTAATCTCAATTTCTTAATTTTTCAATTAAAAAAAATAATTTATAAATCCCACGCTCAATTTTATATATAATTTTTCAATTTAAACAAAGAAGGCATCTTCCATTCCTAAAATCATTCCCTAAAATCATTCTTTCCTTACAATGAAACAAAAAAGAAGTTTTCCAAATAAAAAAATAATAATTAATAAATCACACACTCAAAAGGAGGTTTCTGTTAGGAGTATTGTGGGAGATCCAAAACCTCATAATAAATTTGTGAATTTATTGAATTAAAAATAAATTAAAATGTAGCTCATCTTTTCGCCCCCCCCTCGGAAGGTTTGAAAGAAAGTCCTACAGTTTGGACTCTCGCGGTTCTGAATCTAATCTTACAAGTGCAATATGAAATTGATAAACATCAAAGAGTCCTAATCCAGCAAATCATTATGGAAAATTGATTTTGAATAAAAAATGCCAAAATTGGACTGTTTTGCCGAATACAGAGTCTCCACCTAAATATTTTTTTATTTTTGGAAAAATTTAGGAAGCCCTTGACTCGTGCCAAATGCCACGTGTCTATCATCACCAAAGTTGGCTCGGCTCGGGAACTTAGGTACGAGAGGGGAAGGTCAAGAATTGAACACCTCCGCTCGCCCGATCAAAGATCGACATCTACTAATCATGATATGATTTTTTATGTACATTATGTGCTCTTATTCCGATTATAAGACTAGCTTTACTATGTGTTGTGCACAAGCAAATATGGACTAAAATTGCAAGATTTGGAACAATTCAATTCATGTTTGTCTACGAAAATGGTTTGAATTTGCCACTTCAAGTGGGCTTAAAGTTTGCGAATTTGCCACCAAACATAGTGGGCTTAAAACTGATTTGCCACTCAACAAAATGGGCTTAAAACGCACAATCGTTGAATCGTTCTAATTCAAACAACAAGCCTTTATCCATAGGCATTCAAACAGTTTAACAAATAAGCATTTAGCCTCATGGCAAATATGCTAGTCATGGCAACACTCACACTCATGCAAGTATGCTAAAGCATTAAAACTCACCTAGTACTCAAAGCTAAGAAAATATAAGTTAGAAAAATATGCATGCTTCCTAACTATGCGAAATGACTAATGCAACACATGCGAAAAATGCAATTAATAGACTTGGCCACTAATATGGCATATGATTCAATCAAAGACATGTGGTCTAAGCACGTATTCAAAGAAAGTAATTGAAATGACAATGCAGTTTGAATGATGCACTGAGCTGAGCCTCGATACATGCAATACAAGATGAATGTATGCAAGCATAAGGTATGATAATTAAAACATGTCCCTAATCTAACCATCAAAAGCGATTAAGTAAAAGGGAGAAAGACGTGGAGTTGGAAGACATACATATTATTACATTTTGCTCTCGCGAAGGAGAGTCCGAATGAATAAAGCTAACTAACAAATTAAGCTAAGCTAAGCTAATTAAGCCAATTATTACAAAGCGAATAAATAACTAGCTAATTGATTAATTATTACAACACTTGAATGAATTAACTAGTAAGCTAACTAATTAAATTATAACACACATGTAAGTAAACTAAGCAAT
Organism: Camellia granthamiana; assembly: GCA_036172215.1. Lineage (NCBI taxonomy): Eukaryota > Viridiplantae > Streptophyta > Magnoliopsida > Ericales > Theaceae > Camellia > Camellia granthamiana. The sequence continues at coordinate 92,253,882 of CM069906.1, forward strand.
TAATATTCCTAATTATGCTGCCACTACTCTGCCTCGGGAAATGGAAGATGCACATGCTCGGTTTCCACTCGAAAAGACCTCTGTTTTGCTCTCGAATGCCTCAATTTGCAGAGTTGAACATTTCTAGAACCTTTTTGCTCCACCTTACCAAAATTCTGTTAAGGTTTACATCAGTGGCCAGCCGGTCATGGATGAATGTTGTCGGCCATCTATAGTGCACTGTCGGCCATGGATGGTGGCCTACTGGCCACTGATGCACTGGATCACCATGTTGCAACATAGTACAAATAGAGCAAAAAGAGGGTTTTTCTAAGGATTATGCATAATTCACCTCTCATTTTCATAGACAAATCCAAAGAGTTATGAACTTAAATCACAAACCACCAATCCAAGCAATTTCATTGCATTATGGCTTAAGATGCAAGGTGTACAAGTTCAATAAATGCAAAACAAGACACTCAAGAACCATCACCCTATCATGCATAATCAAGGGCAATAGAGACCTAGAAAACTTGAGACATTTCATCACTTTGAGTATGAAATGTTCCAATTTTCCTTGTGTTCAATTAACGTCCGATTGAACACACAACACACAAGTTATTATCTTGTTCAATTTTAATCCCAAGTTGTGAGTTACTCATTTTGACTTACCAACCATTGCTTAGTCCAATTAAGTCCAAAAGGTGAGTTAGAGTCCTCTAATGGAAAGAAGGCTCAAAACACAAGTTGCTTTGGGTATGAAAGAAGTCTCATACCGTTGGTAATGAACTCCCAAATGGATTAAACCATTAAGTATGAATCCTCAATTCCACACTTAGGCAAACAAATGACTTGAAACAACTTTTAAAGCAAAAAGAAAAACCAAGAAAGGAGAGAGGTTGCAGAGGTAATTAGTGCTGAAATGAAGTACAAAACAACACCAAAGCATGCAATCAACTCAAATAAGAGGTGCCTAATGGCCTAAAACACCAAACTTGTGAGGACTATTACACTACAACCATGTAAAACAAGACTCAACTGACCCAAACAGCCCAAAACAGAGCTAAAGCAGTCTAAAACAAAGGCAAAAACATGCTGAAATATAGCTACAAAAAGCTAAAAAATCATGCTAACGTATGGAGTTAACTAAGCTAGCAAACAAGACACAAGGAGGGGAGGCTAACCCCTCCAATTTTGGACTTCAAAACATGTTTTTTGTCACTGAAAATACTCTGAAATTTAGTGGTTAAAAGGCCAAAAAAGTTGGTTTGAAAGTGGGAAACAAATGTACAAAAGCCTTAAGAGTAAGGAATAAAGAAGGGTGAGACACCTCCTAACCTTAAATGGCTTAAAACACCAATTTCATCCCATTAAAACAGGGGTTTTTATAACTCAAAAATAGCCCAAAAACAGTGGGAAAAGATATAGAAACAAATGTATTAAACAAGTTAATAGACTAGTGTTATACCTCTTGAAGGGAAAAGTGATTCTAGACAACAAACCAAGCCAAAACCCACTTAAGAAGCTCCAAGATAGCTTCAAGCAATCTCAGCTCCAAGACAAACCACTTTGGTTAAGGGTTGATATGAAAAAGTATAGTGTATCTAAGTAACTAAGCACAAAATTTCAAGAGAGAGAGAGAGAGAGAGAGAGAATTTTGTTCCAAAATTTCTAACCCTCAAAAATGGGGGAAGACACCCCATATATATAGAAAACATGAATTCTATACAAGGAGATCCAGCCCTCCACATATGGACAGATGCAAGCATTTGTGCAAACAGCTGGCACAAAAATATATGTAGAAAACACTGGTGGCCGGCCGACCATCAATGATGGCCGACAAGGCATCATTGATGGCCGACAAGGCACATCAATGGCCGATAGACCAAAAGCTCTAGCCAGTAGCCTTCATAGAAGGCCGACAGGCCACCAGAGACTGCAGAAGGGAAAGACCAAGACATGGTCCAAAAATGAGACAAAATGGATACAGGGTTTGAAAGGCTCAAACCTGTGGTGTTTCGCCGAGGACTTCGAGCGCTTGGTGAGCAAACAGACTCACCATCGGATGTACCTACAAGAAAATCCAAGTCTTGAAGGGCCGTCAAAAATGGGGTATCTATAGTTGCCCCTCTTTGACAGAACTCGGAGTCATGAAATGACGTGAGTGAATGTCAAAGCCCAAAGACGACCCATTTTGACAAGGCCGTAAGACTTGGACAAACAATCAAAACAGAAATAAACGGTTGCACCCGCAGGCTGCCTACATATCCCTTTGCAAGGAATCAAACCAGCGTAGTTCTGGGGCAAAATGCAAATGATATGCAAGATGCAAGAACATAACTTATGATCATGCAATGAGGCTGCGCAATGAAACATTTTAAATGCAAATGCTATGCAAAGAAAAGAAAATACCACAGTTAAACAAACTGAAACAAGGCACACCAATTCCAAACATGAAAAGAAAACCATGCGCCATGCATGAGAAACACGAGCCAAACTACATTTCATGCAGAAATGATGTAAGAAAATTATGCAAGCTTAACTACGCAACACACGGGAAAGGTGAAGGGCGAAGTAACCGTCGGGTACACTCGAGGTCTCAACCTAGGTTCTAACGCGTTGCAAGTGAAAAAAGAAAGAACGGTGTGAACATTGGGCGCACCCGAATGTTTTTAACCAATACAAACAATCCTAACGCGTCTCATGCGAGAGGAAGAAGAGTGGTGCGAACACCGGGATGCACCCGAATGTTTTTAACTGAAGCGGGTGGTGTGAACATCGAGACGCACCCGAATGTTTTTAACCGAAGGGGGTGGTGTGAACACCGGAACGCACCCGAATGTTTTTAACTGAAGAGGTGGTGTGAACATCGGGATGCACCCGAATGTTTTTAACCAAAGGATGGTGTAAACACCGGGCGTACCCAAATGTTTTTAACCAAAGGGTGTTGTGAACACTGGGCGTACCCAAATGTTTTTAACCAAAGGGTGGTGTAAACATTGGGCATACTCGAATGTTTTTAACCGAAGGGGTGGTGTGAACACCGGGCGTACCCAAATGTTTTTAACTGAAGGGTGGTGTGAACACCGGGCGTACCCGAATGTTTTTAAACGAAGGGTGGTGTGAACACCGAGCGTACCCAAATGTTTTTAACCGAAGAGTGGTGTGAACATCGGGCCTACCCAAATGTTTTTAATCGAAGGGTGGTGTGAACACCGGGCATACCCGAATGTTTTCAACCGAAAGGTGGTGTGAACACCGGGCGTACCCGAATGTTTTCAACCGAAGGGTGGTGTGAACATCGGGCGTACCCGAATGTTTTTAACTGAAGGGTGGTGTGAACATCGGGCGTACCCCAATGTTTTTAACAGATGGATGTTGTGAACACGGGGAGTACTCGAATGTTTTTAACCGAAGGGTGGTGTGAACAGCAGGTGTACCCGAATGTTTTTAGCCGAAGGGTGGTGTGAACACTGGGTGTATCCGAATAATTTTAACCAAAGGGTGGTGTCAACACCGGGCGTACCCAAATGTTTTTAACCGAAGGAGGTGTGAACACTGGGCGTGCCCGAATGTTTTTAACCGAAGGGTGGTGTGAACACCAGGCGTACCCGAATGTTTTTAACTGAAGAGTGGTGTGAACACTAGGCATACTCGAATGTTTTTAACCGAAGGGTGGTGTGAACACCGGGCGTACCCGAATGTTTTTAATCGAAGGGTGGTGTAAACACCGGGCGTACTCGAATGTTTTTAACCGAAGGGTAGTGTGAACACCGAGTGTACCCGAATGTTTTTAACCCAAGAGTGGTGTGAACACTGGGCGTACTCATATGTTTTTAACTGAAGGGTGGTGTGAACACCGAGCGTACCCGAATGTTTTTAATCGAAGGGTGCTATGAACACCGGGCGTACCCGAATGTTTTTAACCGAAAAAATCCTAACGCGTCTCACGCGAGAGGAGGAAAGGGTAAAAGGATGCGATTTGAATGGAACAAATGATTTAACCTGGAACTCCTCAAAATGAACTGTACATGGAATATCGTGCATGTGAAGGAAAGAGACTTAACAAATGCGATACAGTAAGAATGCATGTTTTATGCAAGATAAACAATCGACATACAATGTTAATGGCATGTTTTATGCGAGGAACAAAAGCATAAGCATATTCTATGCATGATTCGTAACAGGACCATATTCTATACATAAAAGCAGATGTAGATTCCATGCATGAAGACGAATGCATATTCCATGCTTGATTCAAGAGCGAACGCAAGACGCGCATGCAATTCCCGCGAGATGCACATCTTACAACAATGTATGTGAAATATATTCTATGCCACAAAGTGAGGTGCATGTTCCATGCAACAACGAATAAGAAATGCATGTTCTATGCAAAATATCAAAGCTTGATTTGATGAAAACAAACTCAATGGCAACTTCTGATTCACTTCTCGGAAGAATTACAATGTACTTAAAGGATACACCTCGTTCATGTTGACAAGTGATGAATATCGCGCACCGAAAACACAGTTTTAAGCTTCCGCAGAGACATTCTGAACCAAACAATGAACAATCCCTTCACTTCTTGGAAAACAAGCACACAAAACAGCATCAAGAACTCAAGGAGAGCTGCCGGCTACCTGCCGGCCATGAGGAAAGGCCGCCAGCCAGGTGTCGGCCATTGGTAGACCTTGCTGGCCATTGATGAGCCTTGCCAGCCATCGATGGCAGATCAAGGGAAAATTGAGCAATTCGGCTCGGGCCTTTAAGTATGAGCCACTATGGCTCATTTCCTTACTTCCCCTTGTCCGAAAATCATCTCCCTCTCTCTCTAGACCCTCATTCTCTCTAGATTTTCACTTTCTACATGTTTTCCAACACCCCACGCGAAGTTGATTCGCTAAACCATCTTTGTTCTCTTCACTTTGAAGCAATTGAAACTTGATTTCGGTGCTCCTTTCCTCATTTCCACCATTCTAGGCTTGTTCCCCTCGAGTTTCTCTAGAGTTTTGTGCACATTTCTCGGCTTTGACTTTTTCCTCCATTTTCTCTCTCCTAGGGTTTGACTTTTTCCAAGTTTACCATTTTTCTTCACTTTTTACCCATCTCGCATCTATTTTCAGATGGCAGACGAGGTTCCTCATGACGGGGCTCCTCTGGAGATTCCCCTAGTAGTTTCACCTGTGCCGGAAGTAGAGGAGCCGATAGCTGATCTTGAGGCCAACTTAGAGGCAGAGTTCAAGCCCGAGGCTGATCCAGAGCCGTTGCCACTGAGGGTATGGCCTTTCGACCCAGCGAGATATTATCCACAAACACAAATATTGCCGACTTCCGGAGGTATCAGATGCTTCACCGAGTTCGCCCGAGGTGCACCGGAGGACCTTTTGTTAAGGGAGCTAGAGTCTCACTTGTCGGCCATTGCCATCGAGGTAAGAACTTTGTTTTTATGTATTTCTGTTCCATGTATTTCTGCCTTTAGTTACTTGCAATTTCTGCACTGCCTTGTACTGGGATCCACCTGACTGCATTTCATACACTACCTTCATCTGACTACATTTCATGCACTGCCCTGTATCTGACTGCATCTCATGCACTGTCTTTATCTGATGCATTTTATGCACTACCTTACATCTGATGTGTTGTCTTCTGCCACAGGGTGAGTCTCGCGTCTTCAGAGGCTATGGTGCTACGATCGCTAGAGACTAGTATGACGAGCTCCCAGCTAGAGTTCGAGACATCATCGACGAGGCAGGCTTCAGTCTCTTTTGCTCTGGCTTGACTCGGGTCGTCGCGAGTTGTCCCCTCTTAGGAGCGCTGGTGGAGAGGTAGTGGGATACCACCAACTGCCTCCACTTTTCCACCGCAGAGGAGATGACGATGACTTCTTACGACTTTGCCATGATCACCGGCTTAGACGTAGGGGGCAATCCGATCCTTATTGATACAGATATGGAGGAGTGAGAGGCAGCCTGGTTCAAGCTGCTGGAGACATACCCACCCATATACCGGACGAGGATGGTGAGATATACTTGGTTCGCAGAGCGATTCAGAGGGACCGAGCCTGAGACGGTAGAGGAGACCGAGCAGTATGCCAAGGGTTTCCTAATGTTCGTCTTCGGTACCACCTTGTTTTCGAACAGGTGGAATACCGTTGCCCTATATTTGCTGAGTGCCCTGATCACCCTTCCTCGGGTTCGTTTCTACAACTAGGGTAGAGCTGGCCTACCACTCTGTATGGATATATGAGCTCTACCTCCCGTCTACGGGGAGACCTGATTGAAGGCTACTGGCGAGCCTGGGAGGTACTTCTCAATTCCCTCTTTGTACTTTATATTTTCTTTACAGTTTCTACACAACTATTTCAACACATGCTTTCTACTTCGCATTTCTATATCTGCTCAAAAATTGTTCATACACTGTACTTTTTATTTTGCATTTTCTGTATCTGCTCAAAAACTATACTTGATCACATATCATTGCATTTTCTCTATAGCTATGGGTATACGCATACTTCTTGACTCTCATCCCGGAGCCTGTAGTGGAGCTTCCGTTGACGGTACCCTATTCGCGAATATATGACGGTCAGCTTTGCCGTAGGACCCGCGAGCCTTTCACATTTTTCAGGCGGTACTTCGACACAATAGGCGCCCATGAGGTACTCCGAAACACAGTCATTTCATTTTTGATTTGGAACTGTTCACTTAACAATTGACAGTGACTAATAATTTGTACAACTTTTGTTTGCAGATCACATAGCAGCCATGGGCCTTGATGCCAGAGGGGGTGCAGGACCAGTTTGCTGGTGCCTGGGCCATCTCTCGCTATCACATTCTGCTTGAGGGTTTGGTCTTCCGAGCCTGGTTCTTAGGTGAGCGCTTCCTGCACCAGATTATGGGTGTATCGGGCCCAATTGTCCCGATGGCTCCACCAAAGTCCATGTGGTCCATAGAGAGCCTATCTATTGAGGAGGTCATCCAGTTCATGGTGGGCCTCGATGTCGACTTCTTTCGAGCAGAGGGCGACTATGCGGATTTCATCTTGACACACCTGATGCCACCCCTGACGGGTGTTTGTGGAGATAAGGAGGCAGGGGCTCCTGCCGCAAGAGCGAGGCACAGAGTAACCCGAGCGAGTAGGGCCTGCGGCAGAGGGGCTTCCCGAGTGGGGTGGAGGGCTAATTGGCCAGAGCTCCCCACTACGCTGACTTGCTGGCGACACACAGGGAAGGCCTACCAGATCCCGATTGAGCCCGCAACCGCTAATGAACCACACTTTAGCACTTGCACTCCATATTTCATTTCAGTTATATCTACGGAAGATACTAATCATTTAAATACATTTGCAGGCATTGATCGAGTATATATGAGGCACCCTCGAGCTGATAGCCTCGTTGATGGAGATGATACAGAGGAGAGAGACGCTGCTCAACCGATATGGTGTTCAGGTAATTTCTTCAGTTTTCCATTCCACCCATCAATTTTCCCCTAAAATACTGACACTGACATTGAAAATTCCCAAACTGCACTGATACATTGCATCGATAGACCACATCTGACGCACTACACTTGCATACTATATTCACACACTGTATATAACTTCTGCATATACTCATGCTACATACTATACTTGCATCTGATATACATGTTATAACTGATATGCAACAATTGTTTTTTTAGATCCCGCCCATGCCGACGGCGCCAGCGCCAGCTGCAGCACCTGCACTAGCAGTACCTTCTCCAGCAGTAGGGAGGAGAGATAGACAGATTTTGGCACGCGGTCAAGGTAGAGCTAGAGGCACCCAAGACGGAAGCGGCCTTTTAGAGCCCATTCTAAGTGATGATGATGCTAAGATGAGCGACTCTGAGAAGGCAACGAGTCAGTATTCAGAGTCATCTGAGAGTGGAGATGATGACGCAGCTCGAGTTCTGAGAGCGGGGGCGATGCCAAGGCAAGCTCCGAGGCGAAGAGCGGAGATGGCTCCAGTTCAGACTCTGGTCCAGATTTAGATAACGGCGCTGACGGAGACAGTGCTCCAGAGTCCTCTTCTCTGAGGAAGAGGACGAAGAGGCCTTCTCGGGCCTGAGGCGACTAGCGCTGATTTTTTTGTATTTTTGCTTAGCTTTTTTTTTTTTTTTTTTTGTAGTTTTAGCACATTGTACAACTTCAGACATATTTTATTTGCTTTAAAAACTTGTACTGCACTTTTGTAAAACAACCATGATTGGAATGGAAACCAGTTTTTCTTTGAAAAAGTGTTGTATTTTGCATCATGAGCACCACATTGCATGAAAATGAGGTTGAACTCCATACTAAAAATTGAATACTTGTATTGGCACAACAGTCTTAATCAGGTAATGAACCGACCAACAACCGAAATAACAACAATATACAACTCGATATACAACACCACAACAACTCGATAAACAAAAACAACACAAATACAACTCGATAAGCAAAACAAAAACGAATAGACCTCAACAAACATGCTAAAGCCCAAAAGGACTCAAAACAAGACTCTAAAACACACAAAAAAACAGAACAAAACACATGCTTTCATCATTTTCTAGCACCAAGGAGGACACAAGGTTAAAGTGAGAGACTACCGGCCATGAGTGGTGATTGCCGGCCATGTGCCGGCCATGTGAGGTGGCCTGTCGGCCACTAATGAGCCTTGTCGGCCATCAATGTACAAAACCTTAACACTTGGCTTCCACTCACTGCCTTATCTTCTACAAAAGGTTGGACCTCGTAGTTTCCTCATTTCAGTTGCAAATGTTTCACAAATGCAGCCATTTTTTCGCCAAAAAACTCTCGAATTGGATTGCGACTTTGGATGGCTCAAAAAAGGTGAATTTTCGGGGTTTCGGCATGAATGCACTTTTCCCGCTGAGCCGTTCTCTGCTTTGTTTTCAGTTCCTTTATGTCGCGGCTAGATACTGGAACCCGATTACACACATCTTTAGCTTCGGGGGACAAGTGATATGCCCAACAATAGAAGAATTTGAGGCACTAATGGAATCCCGGCGCCATGAGGAAATCATACCTCAGCCCCGTTTTGGCCACATCCAAGCTTTGGGGAGGATGTGTGGGCTCACTCTACGTGAGGCTCGATCTTTGATTCACAACGGAGAGCTGGACATTCCCAGTCTGATTCATCAATTTTCTGAAATTGGCGAACGAGGTAATCTTTTTTGGTGGGGTTTTCGGCAACATGCCCTTTGTTTGTGCATGCTAGCACATTTCTTTCTTGCTCCTAGTTTCGGAGGGTCTAGCATTTGGCTAATTGAAGTGGCCTAAGGTTTGAAAAAGGGCAAGAGTTGCATTGGTTTGGCATTGGCCGAGACTTTGATGGGCTTAGACGCCTTCCATCGGCAAGAGACAAACAAATTCGTAGGGAGTCCACTACTTCTTTAGGTAATGTTTCCCATCCTCTCTAATATGTGTTTCTCGCATCTCTCTGCATTCATGCTCTGTTTTTCTCTTAAAGCCTTTTTCTCACTTTTCGCTCAAGATACATCTCTCTATTCTTTAATCTCTCTTTTCTTTCATCCCTCCCCAGATGTGGTTAATCGGCAAGCTGAAAGTGGTGGACTCTTGCCCCGCATACTAAGCTCAAGGGTACTTTTTTCGCCAACAGCTAATAGATTTCCCGAATGAAGGATGGTGGTGCCACTGGATGTGAAATAGATCTGCTGTTAACATTGCTTGGCGTTGTCCCTGGTTTAATCTGACCGAAATGAGCTACAGCATGACTCAGCAACCTGGCATTGAGGTGATTGGCCTTACACACTGTGTATTCTACTTTCCGTTCCGGTTCAAACGTCAGTTTGGACATGATCAGACTTTCCTAGAGGAGGGGGTAGAGTACTCGGTTTCATTCCCCATCCGAGGTTCATATTTGGCTAGGTACCTCACTGCTTAGAGGACGAGAGAACTTCTGGCCCCTGCCCCTAGTTTTAACTGCGCACTTTCTGGCGAATGCCTAACTTGGCTCAAACATGAGGCACAAACCGGGCCCACTTTAGCATCAGAGGCTTCCACAAGCACAAGTAGAGGACGTAGGTACACCTGACTCATCTATGCCTCTAGTTTATTGCTTTGATCTTACTTTTTCAAGTTTTATGAATGTAATAAATGCAACTTTGGTTTGTATCGAGAGTCGGAGAACTTTGTATTGAAATCAATGAAATTAAAGTTGTAAGCACTGAAAGTTTTCCTTTTGGTCCAAAAATGGTCTAAGTTGTAAAAGGTAAAATTTGAACAAAAATCAACTTTTATCAAAACTTTTCAAAACCATTTTCGATAAGGATCACCACTTAACACACACGGAATCTATCCTCAAGATGTACAACCCCAAATCCAAAGATAATAAATTGCCCCTTGATTGAATAACACTACTTCAGCACTGTAACTGGTTCTCAGAGAGGATTACAACCGAACATTCAGATAAAGAACGGACAAAGATGACCTGATCAACACATGGACAGGAAAGTTGAATTGGAGGTGTTTACGGCCGAACTTCAAAATGAAATTGCCTACGTATCCCAAAGATGGAAATCAAGCATTATGTAGTTCGGTTCGGGTTCACTCGAGTTTTAACACTCTTCTTTTGCGCTCTAACTTTTGCCAAGGCCGCCCTTTAGGGTCAACCTTGCGAGTTCAGTTTTTCTTTATTTCCAAATTTTGTATACTCTAACTTTTGCCTAGGTCGCCCTTCCGGGTTTTCGGCCTAGCGAGCCTCTCAGGAATAATATTTCTTCAACTTGTCCATGTTGATCGGTTGGGAAAATTCTAGGCCATCCAGGTCCATGAGAATAATAGTTCCACCCGACCAGATAGTTTTGATGATGTAAGGACCAGTCCAATTTGGTCTGAACTTGCCCGTGGGGTCATGGATGGGAGCTCGGTTGTCTTTCAGCACCAAATCCCTTTCTTTGAGATTCTGGGACTTAACCTTCTTGTTAAAAGCCCTAGCAATCTTGCGTTGATAACCCTGAACATGGTACAGTGCTTTCAGCCTTCTCTCATCAAACAGCATCAGTTCTTCGAACCTGCTCTGTTGTCAGTTCACCTCTGTTATCTGACACTCAACCATAACTCGCAGTGACGGCACTTCTATTTTGATTGGCAAAACAGCCTCCATACCGTAGACAAGAGAATACAGAGTTACCCCAGTAGACGTCCGAATTGAAGTTCTATAACCCCAGAGTGCGAATGACAATCTGTCTGGCAAGTCCCTGTAGGTCTCAACCATCTTCCGCAGAATATGCTTGATGTTCTTGTTGGCAGCCTCAACAGCTCCGTTGGTTTGCGGCCGGCATGTAAATGACTTGTGGAAAGCCACGTTGTATTTTTCCAACAAGTCGTTCACCTCTTTCTTGAAGTGGGAGCCATTATCTAAAATGATCTCATTTGGGACTCCATAACGGCAAATGATGTTATTTCGGATGAACTTAGCCACATGTGCTGCTTTTAACACTGCATAAGACTGAGCTTCCACCCACTTTGTGAAGTAATCACTTGCCACCAGAATGTATTCATGCCCATTTGACCCTTTCGGTGCGACTGCGCCGATGACATCGATTCCCCAAACTAAGAGAGGCCATGGTGAAGTCATGTTGTACAGCTTCGATGGCAGGATGTTCATGCGATTAGCATGAATTTGGCATTTATGGCATCCCCGAACAAAACTGATACTATCCTCCTCCATAGTAGACCAGTAGTAACCTTGCCTGAGAATCTTCCGAGCTAACATTACTCCGCTCATGTGCGCTTTGCACTCTTCCCCATGGACAGCCTCCATTAGGCGCTTTGATTCCTCTGCATCGACACACAACTTGTGCATTCCCAGATGACCCCTATTGTAGAGTTTACCTCCACAGATGATAAATTAAACGTCCATCCGCCGTATTGCCCTCTTATCTTTGGCATTTGCCCCTGGTGGATAAACCTCATTTTCCAAGAAGTTCCAGATATCATAGAACCAAGGGTTTTGATCTTGGACTTCATCTATTGCGGCGATAATCTCGTAGGCTGGCATATATCTCTGCTCAATAATGATCAGACGCATCCAAACTCCAAATGGGATGTCTATCGTGGATAATAGAGTTGATAAGGCATCAGTGAACCTGTTGTTCTCTCTTAGTAGATGTGTGAAGCTCAGCTTTTCAAACCTAGGAATCAGAACGTTCAGGGTCTGGTGATAGACCTTCATCTTTTCCTCTTTGACCTTCCAGTCTCTTTTTGCTTGAAACACAAGTAGGTTCGAGTCCGCGATGGCGTCCAACCTTTTTGCCCCTAGTTCCAGGATGGCTTCCAAACCTGCAATACACGCCTTGTACTCTGCCTCGTTATTGGATACTTTGAACCAGAGTTTGAAGGCTGAGGGTATATGGGAATTGTTGGGTGTTATCAGCAACACACCTATCCCATAACCGTACTGATTAGATGCTCCGTCGAAGTACATTAACCAAATCTCTTCCTCGACTTACAGAATAACTTCATCTGGAAACAGGTATTCTACCGTTTCATTCCCTTCCATTGAATGATCTGCCAGGAACGCTGCTACTGCTCTCCCCTTGACAGACTTGCAAGTAACATGCTTCAGATCAAATTTAGAGAGATGAAGCAACCAACGAGCTAGCCTATCTGTAAGCGCTGGTTTCTCAAAGAGATATTTGATAGGATCTAATCTCGAAACCATAATTACAGAATGAGCTAACAAGTAGTACCTCAACTTCCTAGTAGCCCATACTAAGGCTAAGCAAGCTTTTTCCAGTTAGGTGTAATGGGTCTCATAATCCAGCATTTTCTTGCTCAAATATAAGATGGCTTTCTCCACCCTATCCTCAGATTCCTGAGCAAGCATACATCACATCGTTGTGTCCGTTACTGACAAATACAAAATCAAAGGCTTCCCCGGCTCTGGCGGCGACAACACAGGCGAATTTTGAAGGTACTACTTGATCTACTCAAAAGTGAATTGACATCGATTATCCCATCGGAACTTCTTTCCTTTCTTGAGAAGACCAAATAGTAGTTCACAAGTCAAGGTTAATTTAGAAATAAACCGTCTTATGAATTGCACTTTACCCAGAAAGCCTCGCATCTCATTTTCAATCCTTGGTGGTGGCATTTCTAAGATGGCCTTGATTTTGGAAGGATCTACCTCGATGTCCCTCTGTGTAATCAAGAAACCCAGCATTTTCCCTGCTATTACGCCGAAAGTACACTTCTGTGGATTCAACCTCAGTTTGTATTCTCTGATCCATTGAAAGAATTTCTCCAAGGTAGTGTAGTGGCTCTCTCTTTCTTTGGATTTGACAATCATGTCGTCCACGTACACCTCGACCTCTTTGTGGATCATATCATGCAAAATTGTGGTTGCAGCCCTTTGATAGGTATCCCTGGCATTCTTCAGCCCAAACGGCATCACTCTATAGCAATAGGTTCCCTACAGCGTAGTGAAGACAGTTTTCTCTCTGTCCTCGGGTGCCATCAGAATCTAGTTATACCCGAAAAGCCATCCATGAAGGAGAGCAATGCATGACCTGCGGTGAAGTTCACCAATTCATTAATGTGCGGTAAAGGAAAGTCGTCCTTCGGACTAGCTCTGTTCAGATATCTAAAGTCCACACACACCCGAATTCTGCCGTCTTTCTTCAGCACTGGGACGATGTTGGCCAACCAAGTTGGATACTCAGATACTAGCAAGAACCCTGCATCTATTTGCTTGGTGACCTCCTCTTTAATTTTAAAAGCCTAATTCACCCGTATTCTTCATAACTTTTGCTTGACGGGTCGGGCCTCGGGGTCAAGAGGGATTCGATGCTGTACAATCTCAAGATCGATTCCAAGTATGTCTTCGTAGGACCACACGAAAACATCTTTGAAATCTTTTAATAAAGCGACTAAGCACTCGCGTTCTTCCGAAGATAATGTGGACCCGATCTGGACTAGACGCGGATCCTTCTTAGTACGCACATTAAAAGCAATGATTTCATCAGCAAGGGGTTTTGCAAACCTCTCCTCCTCTCGATTAATCAAAATTTTCAAAACCAGAGGAATTCCTTCCTCATTGTTTTCATCAAAATTTTGAAAATCATGATCAATGCAATAAACAAGAGGCACAGAGAAATACTTGGAATCTGTAGTGGCATTCTCATTCACAAGGTCAAGCTGATCCAGTTCCTCGGTTACCGACTCAAAGGAAAAAGAAAAGGATGACTTGGACAAGACCTCGGCATCCGGGTTATCAACCCCAGGAATACCGGACCTAGACTCAGAGGAACCGGAATCTAATTCTGACTACACAGACTCTGTGGAATCAGATTCTGATTCACTACCCGACTCAGAACTGCTAGACAGGTAGCCCTCCTCCAGCCGCCAAATAAGGGATGGTGCGCCAGATGCATCCAAGATACTGTTAAAAGGGTTCACACCCGGTTGGTCCCCGATTATGGAAATGGTCAGATTATCCCCCAAGCTCTCTGAGTTGATCGGAGGATCCAAAAAGAGACATGCCAGTGCTACTCCTACTTCAAGCTCGTTGCTGTCGGAATCACTTTTTGTGCTCTTCGCAACTTTAGTAGTTGGTTCAGCCATTTCCTCCATATCAATGTCTTGCAGCTGCAAGTCAAAGAAAATCTCAAAAACCAGGAACCCACTTCATCTCAGAGTTGAACCAGGGTTCGGGGAAACCACAGAATGGGAAGTTTTCACACTCCCGAACAAAATGACCATTCAGGGTTCCCCGGATAGGTCTGTGCACAAGTTCATAGCCCTTCCCGGTCTGCTTAGCTCTAGCTCTTCCTGCCATCTCTTTCCCCTTCCTAACCCAGTCTTCATTGTGTGGCACATCGGCCAATGCAGTAACGCCCTTCCGACCACTTCTTCCCAAACCCATTCTTGGCAAGTGTTGAAACTTATTCATGAAGTAGATTGATTGGGCGCTGACATATAAGCCCTCATCAATAGCTAAGATATTTTGCACTACCCGGGCCTTAACCAAGGTAAACCCTGAAAGGAAAACATCCTCTTCGCCATGCACAATCTCTAGTACAGGTGTAGTGACCTCTAGCAGAGGATGTATAGATGAATTCTCGAAGACTATGGCCTCCGCCTTTCCCATGGGGGTATTTCAGCATCTAGTGGATGGTAGATGAGAGAGCTTTCACTTGATGCAGCCAGGGTCGCTCAAGTAGTACCTTGAAAGTGACCGGAACATCTAAGACATGAAACTCAATATCCTGTTGAGCTAGGCCGACCTGTACTCTGATCTGTATTGTTCCCATCACCTCTCTACTGATATTGTCGTATGCTCGGATCACCTAGGCTGTAAGCACGAAATCCGTTGGTTTCAGACCAATGGCATATGCTGTACGAGTTGGGTAGACATTGATTGTTGACCTAGTGTCAACCAGTACCACTAGCACCCACTTTTCTCAGCACTCCATCGATATGTATAGAGGTTTGTTGTGTGCAAAGCCTTCCGGTGATAGTTCCTTGTCTGAGAAGGTTAGAGTTAGTGCAGCGCCTTCCGGGAAGACTAATCCTACCAGCTGTTCAGGAGTAGTTTCAATGGATAATTTGGCTTTATCCATTACCGACAGTACAACCTGTCTGTGCACTCGCGAAGCCATAAGCAGACCCTAGATAGATATATCAGCTTGAATCTTCTTCAACTGTTTCAACACAGCTTCTTCTTCCAACTGCTTTTTTTTTTACCTCTCGACTTCTTTATCCTTCTCGGATACCTCGAGTTGGTCCAAATGCAGTGGTTTGAAATATTGGCCACTTCTTATCATATGGTCGACCTCTTCTACATACCAAGTGTTGTCAGGAAGGTCTTCACCCCAATCCTCATCGGTATGAGCCAAGTGTAGGTCATCGTCATCCCACCAGATTCCTTTGGCAGCCGATAAGCATTTGTCCGACTCCGTTCGAATTATCTTCTCGTCACAAATCTCCATCGCAGGTTGTTGGGCTTTTCCAGCTTTCTGGTCGGTTTCACCCATTTCTTGCTCAAATCGCTTCAGCGCGACTTCCTGTTCAGTATGTACAGTACTAACAATGCCCAATTCCTGAGCCAATTGTTCTACACCGGTGTTTTCCAGCAGTTTATCCTACCCATCGGCCATTCCGGCCATTGCAGTGGTTCTCGCTTTTTGTTATTCCAACTTCAATTCAGTTCTCTCATCTACATCGGGTTCATCACTTAGGCACCTAGAATTGTCTGTCGACCCGTTCAAATCAAGCCAATCAATATGCACGTCCCCTTGATCTTACCCCTTTAAATAAGTCCTCAGAGCCCTCGGGCAACAGACTGATATTCTCCACCAAAGTTGACCTCCCTTTTTCTACCATTGTCACCACTACAGGTTCGGGTTGGAGTGTAGACGTGTTCATCATGCACAAGTCCGTGCTATCAAGGATGAACAACGCCGGTTTGGGTAAGGTGGGAAGGGGTGATAGATATACTGGGGTCATAAGGAACGGCCAGTGTGTGGATGAGGTTTATATGTCGGGGTGGAGGGACTTGGTTATGTGATGGGAGAAGATTTGTAGTGACATTAGGTTTTTGGGGAGGTGTTATCACCCTATTGTCGACGAGACCTTGAATCAAATGACGCAGCCTATAACATTGATCAGTGTCATGACCGTGCTGCTGGTGGAAAAGCACAGTATTTGGCCGGGTTGTGTTTTGGGGGGAGAGGATCGGGCAGTGGGCGTTGTTCTAATGGCTGAAGGTGCCCTTTTCTTATCAGTGCCCCTAGGGCTTTGGATAAAGACATATAGAGCGGGGTAAAGACCCGTTGAGATTGGGCCTGGCTGGTTAAGGTTTGTGGGTTTGTGTTGGATGTATTGGCAAAATAGTTGGCAGTCTTGGGTGTGGTGGTGACCATACTCACATCCGAGGGCCATGCAGAGGTGCTACTAGTCGTGGTTGCATTGGAACTGCGTATAAAGGGCCTTTTGGGCTGTTCCTTCCCATCGATGATCAACCCCTATTTCATCGCATCTTCAATCTGCACCCCTATCTCGTGGAGCTCAGCGAACGTAAATAGTGGCAAGACTATCATCTTCTGCAATAATTTCCCTTGCAGGTTGCGAACCACCATTCGAATTTGATCCTTTTCAGACGACCTGATAGCCATCATTAAGGCTTTGGCCTTCCACCGGGTTACAAAGTCCGAGAAACCCTCCTTTGGCTCCTGACGGGTCGCTTTAAGATCACGAGTTGTAACTTCGATCTGGGTATTGTAGGAGTACTACGCAATGAAGGCCTCAGCCATTTCCTCTCAGCTCCGTTTCACGGAGTCTTCCAACTTTGCATACCAGATGGCCGCTATACCTGACAGGGTCCGGCCAAAAAGTGACAACTTCTGAAGTCTAGTAAGACCTATTGGTCGTAGGATATCAGAGAATAACTGCAAATGGACCATGGGATTCCCAGAGCTGTTGAACCGATCTATGTGCGGCATCTTGAATCTGTCCGGCAGAGTTACTGCAGAGTCTGTGTATCCATCTTCAATGTCAGGGATTGAATTCATGCCTTGTGCTCGCTTAAAGAGCTTTTCTAGCTTATTGACCTTCAGTACAGTGGGGTCAACCTCAAATTTAAATAGCGCCTCGGTTTGGTACACGAGCGCCTTAGAGGTTTACGGTGGAATGAAGTCTGCGGGGTTGCCCAAATTCTTTTGGACATTGATAGTCACTCCGGGCGCTGGAATACCCGCTGGAGGTGCATGGGATGCAGAGGCTATTGCCGGTTGTGGCTGCTGTTGCTGAAGCCTATTTATTACTTCCGCTTGGTGAGTTGTGACCTCAGTTTGGCGGGCAGCATCTAGCTGCACGGTTTCTATGGTCTGCTGAAGCTAACGAAGCATGTCTTCCATGCTAACCGGAGGATGTTGAGCCATCAGAATTGGCGAATACTCTCTCACTAGAGTAGAAGTAGAAAAATGAGCCTGGCTAGTCGCAGGCGAAGTAAGAGATGACTGCTGGACTGGTGAATTATGCCTAACCCTCCTCCGTCTAGTAACCGGTGGGAGTAAAGAAAAACCTACTGTCCCCTGACAAGATCCCTAAATCTGTAAAGCCTTCTTACGCGAGTTCAGAGTGCTTGGGGGGTAACAGAACTGTCTAAAGCAATTGTGAAAAACGACCTTGCAAAAAGAAATAAAGCAAAAGAAAAAAAATAAAAAATAAAAATCGGAAACCGCACAGCACCTCGGCTCAGATACTAACAACACACAGTTGCAATCATAAGTTGTAGAACTGTACTTAACACTAATTTCTGCCCCCCAAAACTGATACCCAAACTTGCAACGGATACATACGTTCTTGTAGAGTTTCACTCTAAAAGCACATACTAGTTAAGTAAGAGCCAAAACACCCTTATAAGGGGGTAGCGTTACCCTGTCCTAGTTTCGTCAGGAGCTAGGGTTCACTACTCAAGCAAAGTGTTTCACACAATCCTAAATTTGGGTAAGTAACCTGTCCTAGTTTGGAACAGTCTCTATGACTTTCGATATGCAACTAGGCCTATTGGTCAAAAAGGGTACCTCAGCAAGACTACCTAATATACCTCTCACACCTAACACCGAGAAGTGAAAGGTAGATCAAACGGTACAGCGGTAGTCCAGATCCAAGGGTTGTGTTCCCATCGTGGCAGAGCCCGCAACCAGTCAACCTTTTAGTAAGCTTTTCCAAGCAAGCCTCCGATAAACCATTTAGGAATAGCAGATAGCAAACACTGTGAGTTAGGCGCAACGATGCAAATGCAAATGCAAAGAAACACATAAGTGTAGATAAAATAACATATCATAAGTTCGAGTCAAGTTCTCTAAATTCCCAGCAGAGTCGCCAAAAACTGTAGCTCGCCTTTTCGTGTCGCCCCTTTCGAAAGGTTTGAAAGAAAGCCCTACAGTTCGAACTCCCGCAGTTTTGAATCTAATCTCACAAGTGCAATGTGAAATTAATAAATACCAAAGAGTCGAAATCCAGCAAATCATTTTGGAAAACCGATTTTGAATCAAAAATGCCAAAATTGGACTGCTTTGCCAGATACAGAGTCGTCATCTTAATGTTTTTTATTTTTGGGAAAATTTAGAAAACCCATGACTCGTGCCAAAGGCCATGTGTCCGTCATCACCAAAGTTGCCTCAGCTCGGGAACTTAGGTACGAGAGGGGAAGGTCATGAATTGAGCACTCCTGCTCACCCGATCAAAGATCGGCCTCTACTAATCATGATATGATTTTTTATGTACATTATGCGCTCTTATTCCGATTATTAGACTAGCTTTACTATGTGTTGCGCACAAGCAAATATAGACTAAAATTGCAAGATTTGGAACAATTCAATTCATGTTTGTTTGCAAAAATTGTTTGAATTTGCTACCTCAAGTGAGCTTAAAGTTTGCGAATTTTCCACGAAACATAGTAGGCTTAAAACTGATTTGCCACTCAACAAAGTGGGCTTAAAACGCACAATCGTTGAATTGTTCCAATTCAAACAACAAGCCTTCATCCACAGGCATTCAAACAGTTTAACAAATAAGCATTTAGCTTCATAGCAAGCATGCTAGTCATGGCAACACTCACACTCATGCAAGTATGCTAAAGCATTAAAACTCACCTAGTACTCCAAGCTAAGAAAATTTGAGTTAGAAAAATATGCATGCTTCCTAACTATGCGAAATGACTAATGCAACACATGCAAAAAATGCAATTAATAGGCTCGCCTACTAATATGGCATATGATTCAATCCAAGACATGTGGTCTAAGCACGTATTCAAAGAAAGTAATTGAAACGACAATGCAGTTTGAATGATGCGCCGAACCTCGGTGCATGCAATACAAGATGAATGTATGCAAGCTTAAGGTATGCTAATTGAAACATATCCCTAATCTAACCATCAAAATCAATTAAGTAAAAGGGAGAAAGACGTGGGGTTAAAAGACATACACATTATTACATTTTGCTCTCGCGAAGGAGAGTCCGAATGAATAAAGCTAACTAAATAATCAAGCTAAGCTAAGCTAATTAAGCTAATTATTACAAACCTAATAAATAACTAGCTAATTAATTAATTATTACAACACTTGAATGAATTAACTAGTAAGCTAACTAATTAAATTACAACACACATGTAAGTAAACTACGCAATTAATATTCCTAATTATGCTGCCACTACTCCGCTTCGGGAAGTGGAAGATGCACATGCTCGGTTTCCACCCGAAAAGACCTCCATTTTGCTCTCGAATGCCTCCGTTTACAGAGTTGAACATTTCCAGAACCTTTCTGCTCCACCTTACTAAAATTCTGCTAAGATTTACATCAGTGGCCATCCGGCTATGGATGAATGCTGCCGGCCATCTGCCGGCTAAGAAGGTGGCCTGCCGGCCATCTATAGTACACTACCGGCCATGGATGGTGGCCTGCCGGCCACTGATGCACTGGATCACCATGCTACAACAGAGTACAAATAAAGCAAAAATAGGGTTTTTCCAAGGATTGTCTGCACAATTCACCTCTCATTTTCATGGACAAATCCAAAGAGTTGTGAACTTAAACCACAAACCACCAATCTAAGCAATTTCATTGCATGATGGCTTGTGATTCAAGGTGTACAAGTTCAATGAATGCAATACAAGACACTCAAGAACCATCACCCTATCATGGATGATCAAGGGCAATGGAGACGTAGGAAACTTGAGACATTTCATCACTTTGAGTATGAAATGTCCCAATTTTCCTTGTGTTCATTTCACGTCCAATTGAACACACAACACACAAGTTATTATCTTGTTCAATTTTAGTCCCAAGTTGTTAGTTACTCATTTTGACTTACCAACCATTGCTTAGTCCAATTAAGTCCAAAAGGTGAGTTAGAGTCCTCTAATGGAAAGAAGGCTCAAAACACAAGTTGCTTTGGGTATGAAAGAAGTCTTATACCTTGGTAATAAACCCCCAAAGGAATTAAACCATTAAGTATGAATCCTCAATTCCATACTTAGACAAACAAATGACTTGAAACAACTTTTAAAGAAAAAAGAAAAACCAAGAAAGGAGGGAGGTTACAGAGGTGATTAGTGCTGAAATGAAGTACAAAACAACACCAAAGAATGCAATCAACTCAAACAAGAGGTGCCTAATGGCCTAAAACATCAAACTTATGAGAACTATTATACTACAACCATGCAAAGCAAGACTCAACTGACCCAAACAGCCCAAAATAGATCTAAAGTAGTCTAAAACAAAGGCAAAAACATGCTTAAATATAGCTTCAAAAAGCTAGAGAATCATGCTAACATATGGAGTTAACTAGGCTAGCAAACAAGACACAAGGAGGGGAGGCTAACCCCTCCAATTTTGGACTTCAAAACATGTTTTTTGTCACTAAAAATACTCTGAAATTCAGTAGTTAAAAGGCCAAAAAAGTTGGTTTGAAAGTGGGAAACAAAGGTGCAAAAGCTTTAAGAGCAAGGAATAAAGAAGGGTGAGACACCCCCCCTAACCTTAAATGGTTTAAAACACCAATTTCAGCCCATCAAAACAGAGGTTTTTATAGCTCAAAAATAGCCCAAAAACAGTGGGAAAAGATAAAGAAACAAATGTATTAAAACAAGTTAATAGACTAGTGTTATACCTCTTGAAGGGAATAGTGATTCTAGGCAACAAACCAAGCCAAAACCCACTTAAGAAGCTCCAAGATAGCTTCAAGCAATCTCAGCTCCAAGACAAACCACTTTGGTTAAGGGTTGATATGCAAAAGTATAGTGTATCTAAGTAACTAAGCACAAAATTTCAAGAGAGAGAGAGAAATGTAAAGAGAGAGAGAGAGAGAGAGAGAGAGAAAGAGAATTTTGTTCCAAAATTTCCAACCCTCAAAAATGGGGGAGGATACCCCATATATATAGAAAACATGAATTCTATACAAGGAGATCCAACCCTCCACGTGTGAATAAATACAAGCATTTGTGCAAACAGCTGACACAATTGGCACAAAAATATTTGCAAAAAACACTAGTGACCGGCCAGCCATCAGTGATGGCCGGCAAGGCACATCAATGGTCGGCAGACCAGAACCTCTGGCCGGCAGCCTTCATAAATGGTTGGCTAGCCACCAGAGACTGCAGGAGGAAAAGACCAAGACATGGTCCAAAAATGAAACAAAATGGATGCAGGGTTTGAAAGGCTCAAACCTATGGCGTTCTGCCGAGGACTTCGAGTGTTTGGTGAGCAAATAGACTCATCATCGGATGTACCTGCAAAAGCATCTAAGTCTTGAAGGGCCGTAAAAAATGGAGTGTCTACAATTGGGTAATCCATTAAAGTAATAGTTTTCAAAAGGAAACACTAATTTTTATTCCTTTTAAAAAAAAGTTAAAATTTGCTTTTTACTATATTACTATATTATTCATACCATATATAACTACTCTCAAATCTTTAAAATTCATGATAAAAATTCGGAACCTTCAAAATATTATGATTTAATTACACATTTAATTTGTTTTGTACACTCATATGTACTAATATTTATGCCTAAATTATAATTTTTTTAATACATATGATGGGTGTGAAAAGAAATTAAGTTTGTATGATTATAAGCACACATTCATTGATTTTGTTTTTTTTTAAAAAAAATATTCTATATCTCATCGATTTAATTCTTTGGTTAATTAATTTTCACACTACTAAAAGACAATTTTTTTAGTGTTTTTATAATGGTAACTCATTTCACAAATAATTAATTATTTTTAAAATATTAAAACATTTTACGTGAAGATTTGTATTAAATAAAAGTTTCATAAAATTTAAATTGAAAATTATAATTTGTTTTGAGACTTCACTTTTTTAATCAAGTTCTATACTAAAAATAAAATCTACAAACTAGCTTAATCTAATCTTAAATAACTCTTTTAGATGTAAATATAATTTAATATTAGACATATTTTAAGAATAAATATATAATTTCTTAATTGAAGTTTTATATTCATATTTTTTTATTTTGGTTATAAAACATTTTACAATATTTTTATCATTTTAAAAAATAAATAAGTGGGCAATGTGATGGTTGGGCATGAACCAAAATGATTATCTAAAAATTATATTGATGTATAACATAAAAATCAACCAAATTCAATTTCTACACTACTTTTAGTATTTGATCTAATATTAGCTCATATCCATCATAACTTAACAAATTATTAAACATAAGCTTAAATTGATTATTATTAACTGTTTTCACTAATTAACTGATCAATTTTTAAATTGAGTCCAAGGTAAGACTCCAACAAACTCTATATTTTAGGTTGACCCAGTATTATATAATTTTTTCATACATCAATATACTTAATTATTTGTGTAATATTTTTTGATATATATATAAATTTTTTACAAAAAATAAATAAATATGCCAAAAATATATATACATTTTATTATTTTAGTTATAAAAAATAATCATAATATCTTTTATGTAAATTATTATCATTACGGTGGGTGTTGTGTTTTTAAGTTAAATATACTATAATGACATACATAATTCTGTACCTTTTTTAAAAAAAACTATTATTGAACAAATATATATATATATAATTGTGTAGAACATACAGATTATGTTATGGTATATGATGGTTCCAGGATTCAAATTTTGGAGGGGCAAATGTATATAATTTCTCATTTTTTTAAATTATTTTACTAATTAGTAAAATAATATACATATTTTTTTTATAACTTTTGGAGTGCGACCACACCCCGCCCCCAAGATTAATCCTTGGATACATAGCTGTATCATATGCAAGTTGTGATATTTGTGAGGTTAATTATTATAAATATCATAATTGAATCCTTTTAGAGTTATAATTAAAATAATTGAGTCATAACCAAATACAACAAAGTATAACTAAAATGTTTTGAATCATAATTAAAATAAAATTATAACCAATATCATAATAAGTCATAACTATCTTTACAATTTATATAACAAAATTACGGCAAAGTTGTAACTAAAATCAAAATAAATCTTAACCAAATACTACTAACGTGATAATTGAGCACTACAAAAAATCAAGATTTTAGAGACCAAAATTATTTTTTAGGAACCAACTAATTTTGTTGCGAAAAGTGTCGTTATTATATTTTTAGTAACAAAAATTGGACATTAGTGATGAATTATTATCCTTTTAGGGCCAAATTTTTTGTCTAAAAACATAAACCATTTTGAGACCTATTTTGTCCCTAAAAGTCTATTTATTAGTAACATTTTCAAAATTTTGTCACTAAAAGCCTTGTTTTTTACTTTTTCGGACGACCTTTTAGCGACTATCCTCATGACAATGAAAATTGGTCCTTAAATGTCTTTTGCATCAAAATTTTCATTTTTAGAGACTAAAACATTTGGTCTCTAAAACTCTTATATGTTATAGTGGAGGTAACCCGCAAGGGTAGCCCAACTGGTTGAAGGCAAGGGACCAGAGACCTAAGAGTATGCTCCTCTCTAGGTCTCAGGTTCGAATTTCATCCCCAATTGTTATTGGCGGACCACTACATCTTTGCCTAGTTCGAATCTCACCCCCAGCTGGCTACTGGTAGGCCACTGCGTCTTTGCCTGGTCGATCGGCTCAGGACCCCGAGATTAGTTAAAGTGCATTACTCCGAAGGGGTGCTGGCCCGAATACTCAGTTATCCAAAAAAAAAAAAACACGTGATAATTAAGGCACAGGGTATGCATCATAGAATTTCTCGCAACATAGACAAGGCCTCCTCATGTCTGTATTATGTGCAGGTGCATTTTTCCTGGTACAGGGTACGTATCATAGAATTTCTTGCAACGTAGACAAGGCCCACCCATGTCTGTCTGTATTATGTGCAGGTGCATTTTTCCATTATAAATTTTCTGTCGTCGCCTTCCATATCCCCAAACCAGTTCTCTCTGAAATAAACAAAAAAATGAGTGGGAAAGGAGAGTTAGTGGTGGTAGAGGTGAGGAAAAAGGAAGAGGTGGCAGCGGGGTTGCCGATGCATAAGCATTTGCTACCGCTTTCTAACCTTGACTTGCTCTTGCCTCCTATCGACGTCACTGTGTTCTTTTATTACAAGAATCCCACCACCACCACAAGACTCACTGGAAAATTTTAAGAAAATATAATTTTTATAAGTGCAAGCATGTTCTTACTCCTTTTGATCCTCATGTGCGCTTATTTCCTATTGAAAATGATGAGAATGTAATTAATCAAAAGGAATATGATAGTATAATTCGTAGCTTGCGTTATACGACTGACTGTACTAGACCTGACATTGTCTGCGCAGTTGGAGTACTTAGTAGGTTTACTAGCAAACCTGACTGTGATCACTAGCTAGCCATTGAGCGGATTATGAAATATTTATCTGGTACCATAAAATATAGCATGTTTTATAATAAGTATCCTGCAGTACTTGAAGGTTACAGTGATGCCGATTGGAATACCTTGTCAGGTGATTCGTTATCAACCACTGGTTATTTATTTACATTGGAAGGTGGTGCTATAAGTTGAAAATCAAAAAAACAAACCATTATTGCTAATTCAACAATAGAGGCTGAGTTTATTGCTTTAGCTACAACTAGTGAAGAAGCAAATTGGTTGAGAGATTTGTTAAATGAAATCTCTTGTTAGGAAAAACTGATTCCACGGATATTGATTCATTGTGATAGCATCACAACAATTAGTCGAGTTAATAACCGTTATTATAACGGTAAATCCAAACCTATCAAAAGAAAACACAGTATTGTGAGATCTTATATGAATGATGGCATCATAAATGTAGATTATATTAAATCTGGTAATAATCTTGCAGATCCATTAACTAAGGCCTTAGCAAGAGATAGAGTCTGGAACACATCGAGGGGGATGGGGTTGAAGCCCATTGAATATAGCAGGAGCCATGTATGAGGATACTCAACCCAGGGACCAAAGATCCTATAACTGGGTTCAATGAGAAGAACGATCATATGATGGCCGTGAAAAATGCACTAAATTTCTTTTTACCCATCCCTATGATGTAAGTGCATTTATCCTGTAACGTTGTAGAGGCTGAGTTATTAAAAAAAACTCTTCATGAATTTCTGTAGCTCTTATTGAGTGGGGTGTCGTAGTTATAGGAGCACCCTTGACAGAATTCACCTATGTGAGTGTGGTAATAGGGCCGTTACCTATGAGATTTGGGCTAATTCTCAAATACACTCATGAATCTTAGGATCGCACAAGGCCGTACTGTGCAAGCTCTTAAAGCTTATGTGAACACTTGGAATATTATGTGTATGCAATAATTATTTATTTCCTTTAAGCAATCATAGTTCAATGCTGAGCATACTATTGACTCAGGAATAGATATTATTGTTTCACTAATGGAGGTTCAATGCAGAGCATACCTACCATGATGCATAATATTCTTTTTTCCCTAATAATCTCAGATTTTGCTACCTATGATATTAAAATGGGTGGGGGAATGTTAGAAGATATTTAATATTATAATGTGTTATAGGTTTGATTTTTTTTTTTCTTTCCCTCCAAGTTTTCTTTTCTTTCTCTCCAAGTCTTTGCCTAAGTCAAGTCTTTTTCTTTGCCTCCAAGTCTCCTCCAAGGAACTTTCTCACCAAGTTTAATCTCCTATACTTATCCTCCAAGCAACTTTCAAGAATCCTCCAAGGAACTTGTCCACCAAGCTTTCATCTCTTATAGATTGAGCTAACCTCTTATCTTGGAAGATAAGAAAAAAAAAAATTTGTTTTATTATGTTTGTGTGAGATTATCAGGTAAAGAAATAAATAGTGTATGTGATGAAACTTTGGATTCAACGAATTGTGCAGTATTGGTAAACCATACGACTTAGTCGGACTGTTATATCCTGTGAGGGACAAGTCCAGTTTTTTTTTTTTTTTTTTGGTTACACCGGTGTGAGACTTTACTTAACTGCAGAGAGCTTGAATTTCCTTAAAGAAAGCGAATTTTCCGCGCCTCAGCCCTTTCAATAATTATTGTAATTTTTAATTTTTGTATTTTCTGGTGTTTTATTTGTAATTATCACCAACATATATGTATGCATGCACGAATGCTAATAAAAGCACCAAACTTTTTTAGGTACAACAAATATACAAATATATGAAGGCATCTCAATATAAATCAAATTTTATAGCTTCTTGTTTTGGGTTGAAATTGTGTAGCTTCTGGTTTTAGACTCAAAAACAGAGCAATGCATTGACATAACCCAACCAACCCAACTGATAATGGTCCGATTTATTTGGTTTGGTTCTTGTATTTTTTAAAAATGTTTGGAGAGAGAGAATGAAAGATGCATGAAGTGGTACCAGGAAGAGAAGGATAGTTGGTGTTGCCCCATTCGTTCTTGATTGTGTGAAGATCAGAATGACAGATCTCACAATATAATACTTTGAGGGCATGTTTGATTGGAATGATTAAAGTATGGGATTGGGATTATTAATATGTGGGCTCAATTATCCCATGTTTGTTTTGATATTTTGGTTTAGGATTATTAATCTAATGGATAATTAATCCAACAAATTTGTAAGATTAAAAGTAATGGAGTAGAGATGGGATAGTGAATACCACACTAATTTGATTGGATTATTAATACCTCACTATTAGTCTTGTGAATCAAACATGGCCTGAATGTCATGTCTTTTTCTCCGGTTGCCCTATACCACACAAAAACCCAATTAATAAAATAACATACTGCCAATTAAACACAACCTTATATTATACATTAATCGAAAGAAAAAATAAAAATAAATAATATACCTTCTGGAAAATTTGAAAGGAGAGAGGACACCAGATGTGTCTCTGGCTGCCCATCCGAAGGCCTCCACTGGGTGTTGTTGCTCAGCAGGTAATTTTGCCATAACAGAGAGAGAGAGAGAACAGAATGTTAAGAAATCCAGAGAGAACCAAAAGAGGTATATGCTATTGGCTAGTAGTGCAAAGCAGTGACGTGTTGGGCCTGTTGTTTGGGTTCCCTGGATATATATACCAGTTGAGAACTGGAATGCGCTGACGTAGTCGATGAAATCAGCGAGACATTACGTAGTCCGTGAGATCAGCCATTGCTAGGTTTGTTCCACGGAAGAGTATTCGAATTCCAATTAAACTTGCTTTGGCAGGATGGGTTTTTGATTGATTGATTATTTATTAAAATTCACAAAAAATAAAATAAATTAAAATAATTAATGTGATAAAATATTATATTAAATTCATATTTCATTTTTTTTCTCACAAATATCATATTTAATTATAAAAAATCTAACTATCTTCTCAAACATAAAAATTTTAATCTATTAAAATAATCAAAAATTAAAATAGTTTATTAAAATAGTTAACTTTCAAATGAGACAATTGTCACATTTTGGACTGGTAGTGGTACATGTATCAATTAGTATACTAACTAATGTATCAATACTAATTATGACATTATTATTGACTCTACTCATTATACAAATTATAAATATCAAAAATATTATAAATTATGTCACATCATCAATTAATATATTAGTTAGTATACTAATTAATAAATATAATATTATTCATTTTGGACTGGAAGGGCTGTCTGATTGGGTGGATGAGATTATTAATCATGTGACTGATATTTGAATGTTTGGGATTTCCATGGATATTCCATTTAATAAAATTAGTGAATTTTTTAATTTGCACAACTAATAATGTAGCATTAACATATAATTAGAATTATATATTTCTATATCCATTGCAAAATAAACGTGAGCAAATTGAATTATTTATCCAACTAATTCAATTAGATAATTAATTTAATATTAATTTTATGAATTATTAATCGCTTCACTATTAATCTTATTGTTAGACAATCTTCACTGTATTTGAAAAATAAATTCTGTTGTGTACTTAACAACAAATAGAATATATAAGAAATAAAGGAAAAGAGAGAATTTGTTTGATTACAAAAATCAAACCAGAAAAATAAAATAAAATAAAATAAAATAAAAATAGATTTTTATTTTGTTACAAAAACAAAATCAAAAATCTGATTTAAATAAATAAAAACAAAAAATAAATAACCAACTTACTTGATTAATCTCTTGAATAATATTCTGATCAAATCCAGTGTTAGAAACTATGTCCTTAAGACAGATTCGTCCTCTCCATGGTGCTTTCAGAATATAGACGTCTATCTCCCAGAATATGAAATGATCAACAGCAAACAATAACAGCACTACAAATTGTTTGCCCAACGAACACACTAAGTATTTACACTCTTTCCCACATAAATTATATGCAGCAAAATGCAGAGAATTTTAGCAGAGGAGAAGTACGAAAATTAATGTAAAAAACCAAATGAGGGATTGCCTATTTATATAGGTGAAGTGGTGGCTTGGTGGCTGCTCAATTTGAATCCAACAGGTAGCAAATCTGTTTTGAATAGATACAGCACCTGTTCGGTTTGAATTTGAATAGATAACCGAATTTAGTTCGAATCTCAAACAGATAGAAATAAAACAGTTTTGGGTTTGAATCTGAACAGACTCGGATCTGTCTGTACAAAATTCTGAAGAGGTGTAACAATTTTTGAATTCAAAAATTGAAATTTAAATTAGACAAATTGTATTTTACCAAAAAATAAAATTGAATTCAAATATTTTTAGCCCAAAAAGATTAGTATTAGGCTGGACAAGCCCAACCCAATCTCGCCCTACCGACCGGACGGACAACGGCGGCGGCGTGCGTGCGCGTGGTGATTTTTGGGTCCAATGGGTCTAGCCCATTTTGCTCATAATCTCCCTCTCTACAAAACTTGGGTACCCCTTGGGCCACACCCCAAGTTCCAATCCCATGCCTTATAAACCCACTCAAAACTTCCCACCAAATCAATGTGGGACAAGTCATTTTTCAAACCTTTAAGGATTTTCCACCAAATCTCCATTTCCATGGAGCACACTTTAGCTTTAATTTCTCATTCACTCGATAATGGTTTTGAGCAATCAAATATATCACATGAATCACAACGCGACATAGAACGCGTTACCACTTAGACCCGCCAAATTTGGCGTATGGGTCCTACCTAAAAAATAGACCAAAGTTAGGAAAAAATTCTGTTTTTCTAGAATTTTTCCCAACCATTTCTAACAATCCCCTACATGAATGGAATTTGATGACAATGGAAATGCAACAATATGCAGACTTCGTCGAAAGAGTATAAGTCGAAAATATCTTGCATCAGAATAGGTAGCTTTCGGCCTTGAACCTTCCCTAGTGATAACCTATCGGACTTACTAGCTAACCAATGGACGCGATGCCTTGAATTGTTCAGCCGTTTGTGTAAGCCAAGACAATAGATTTCACACAAAATATCTTCTAGCACATCATGGTTTTCACTGTTGTGTTTATTTTGGCCTTGAACACTCCTGGTTTTCATGAGTGTTTCTAGAGAATTTAGCCTCTTCATTCTCATAGAACCGGTCCCAGTTCGACACTCATATAGGTGATTCTTATAGTAAGTATCTCCTTATACTCGTCTTAATTTTTATGCCTAAATCAAGATATAAGTAATCATTAAAAGCTAAGCTTATCCTTAGACCCCTGCAAACAACACATGTTGCAGATATCACTCTCACCATAGGAATGGGTAGCGAATTTTAATCCCTCGGTGATTTCTGGCAAGCCACACATGGCAAGCCACACATAATTTAGTTGTCCCTTTGAACTCAGTTCTTGGGATCTCCAGTCATATAAGTAGGGTTACCATTATGATGACTCTTATGTAATAGGCTTTAATCTCATTCCCTTTGATGAACTATACACTTGCTCTTTAGTCAAACCTTTTGTTAACGGCTCCGCAATATTCTCTTTAGATTTTATATAATCTATTGAGATTATTCTATTTGAGAGCAATTGCCTTACGGTATTATGTCGACGACGAATGTGTCGTGACTTACCATTATACATATGATACTGTGTCCTGCCTATTGCAGATTGACTATCACAATGAATGCAAATAGCTGGCACAGGTTTAGGCCACATTGGAATGTCTTCTAAGAATTGACGAAGCTATTCTGCTTCTTCTCCTGCTTTGTCTAAAGCAATGAACTTGGATTCCATTGTGAATCGTGCAATGCATGTTTGTTTCGTGGATTTCCAAGAAACAGTAGCGCCTCCCAGAGTAAAGACATATCCACTAGTGAATTTTGAATATTTAGTATCCGATATTCCATTTGCATCACAATAACCTTCGAATACTGTTGGATATTGAATAAAACTCAAACCATGATCACGAGTAAATCTTAGATATCTAAGAACCCAAATGATCGCCTTCCAATGGTCTTCTCCAGGATTACTAGTGTACCTACTCAATTTACTGACTGCATAAGCTATGTCAAGATGAGTACAATTCATTAGGTACATTAGGCTTCCAATGATTTGGGAGTATTTTAACTGAGACTCCGCATCACCTTTATTTTTCAATAAATAATGACTGATGTCTACAGGTGTTCTAGCTAAATTCATATCATCCTTGATAAATTCATCAAGAATTTTCTCAATATAATGTGATTGAGATAATGCATATCCGTCAGATGTTTTAGTAATTTCCATTCCTAATATAACATCTGCAACCCCCATATCTGTCGTATCAAATCTTTTGTTAAGCATTTGCTTAGTTGATTTGATCATGTTTTGACTACTTCCAGTTATAAGCATGTCATCCACATAAAGACAAACTATGACATATCCTTGGTTAGTGTTTTTAACATAGATGCATTTGTCACATTCGTTTATCTTAAACTCACTAGTAAGCATTGCATGATCAAATTTTTCATGCCATTGGTTAGGTGCTTGTTTTAATCCATAAAGAGATTTTACAAGCCGACAAACTTTCTTTTCTTGCCCCGGTACTACAAACCCTTCGGGTTGCTCTATATAGATCTCTTCATTTAGATCACCATTTAAGAAAGCTGTCTTAACATCCATTTGATGTATTTCTAAATTAAACAACGCTGCTAAAGCAATAAGCATGCGAATGGATGTTATTCTTGTCACTAGGGAATATGTGTCAAAATAATCCAGACCTTCCTTTTGTGTGTAACCTTTAACTACAAGTCTTGCTTTATACTTGACAATTGAACCATCTGCTTTCATTTTTCTCTTGAATATCCATTTATATCCAAGAGGTTTAGAACCTGGTGGAAGATTCACCAATTCCCAAGTATGATTTTGCATAATGGATTCAATTTCATTATTAACAGCCTCTTTCCGCAAAGGTGCTTCAGGACCTGTCATTGCTACCTTAAAGCTTTGAGGTTCATTTTCTAACAGGTATGTTAGGAAATCTGGACCAAAAGATTTTGATGTTCTCACTCTCTTACTTCATCTTGATTCATCATCAGTTAAATCTTGTTAGTCGAGACCATTTCTAGTCTCTTGTATTTGATTGTCATTAGTCTCTTGACTTTATGTACAATCATAAGTTCTTTTCTGTGAACTTAATTCCTGTCTTTTCTTGTAAGGAAAGACATGTTCAAAAAACACAACATTCCGTGACTCTATAATAGTGTTCACATTTATATTAGGCATTTTTTATTTATAAGTCAGAAACCGATATGCACTACTATTCTGAGTATAACCAATAAATACACAATCTACTGTTTTTGGTCCAATCTTAGTCTTTTTAGGAACAGGAACTTCAACTTTTACCAAACACCCCCATACTTTTAAGTATTTGTAGGAAGGCGGTGACATTTCCACAATTCATAAAGAGTGCTGTTGGTTTTCTTGTGGGGTATTCTATTAAGAACATAATTAGCAAACAATATTGCTTCCCCCCACAAGTTCTGAGGTAAGCCAGAACTTAGTAACATGGCATTCATCATTTCTTTTAGGGCTCTATTCTTCCTTTCAGCAATTCCATTTTACTGTGGAAAATAGAGTGCTGTAGTTTGGTGAATAATGCCATGTTGTGCACAAAATTTATTTAATGGTTCATCATATTCACCACCCCTATCACTTCTAACCATTTTAATGGTTTTACCAAGTTGATTTTCAACTTCTGTTTTGTAGAGTTTAAACATTTCTAAGGCTTCATCTTTACTTCTAAGTAAATAAACATAACAATATCTTGTGTAATCATCGATAAATGTTATGAAATACTTTTTGCCTCCTCTAGTTTGAACAAGTTTAAGATCACATACATCTGTATGAATTAATTCTAAAGGTTCGGTTTTCCTTTCAACCGATTTAAATGGAGCTTAGTTAGTTTCACTTCTACACAAATTTCACATTTATGATTATGATCAATTTCAAACTTTGATATATAATCCAAACCAATTAATCTATGCAAAGCATCATAATCCACATGTCCTAATCTACCATGCCATAAATTCGACTAAAAAATATAAGCAAAAGATGTGTCATTCTTATTCATAGCAACTTTTGGTACAACTGTCATTACATTTAATTTGAAGAGACCATCACTCATATATCCCTTACCAACATACATACCACTCTTTGATAATACAAATTTATCAAACTCAAATACAAGCCTAAAACCATTTTTACTTAACAAAGAGCCTGAAACCAAATTCTTCCGGATATCATGTACATGCAGTATGTTGTTGAGGGTATGTTTTTTCCCTGATGTCATCTTCAATATCACCTTTCCTTGTCCAGCCACTGTAGAAGTAGAAGAATTTCTCATGAAAAGTTGTTCACCATTTGCAGCCTCATTGTAGGTAGTGAACATCTTCTTGTCCGCACATATGTGACGAGTTGCTCTAGTGTCAATCCACCACTCCTTGGTATTTCCAACCAAATTAGCCTCAGACACCACAACAGAGAGGTTGATGTCATTCACCCCGTCAGAGATGTAATCTAGTTTAGTTACATTGGCCTGATTGGTAGTCTTCTTGCTTGTACTTCCGCGATCGTTTTTAGGGCGGCGGCAGTCAAAAACTCGATGTCCAATCTTGCCACAGTTATGGCATTTTCCTTTGAACTTCTTGTTGCCATTGTTGTCACCTTGTTTAGGACCATCTACAATAAACTTCCTCTTTTTGTTATGTGGTTTGTGAACTTGTTCAACCACATTAGCCTTGGACTCAATGGGATTTTTCTCATTCCTCTTTTCAGCCTTTCGGTTATCTTCCTCAATTCTCAATCTTACAATCAATTCATCCATGGTCATCTCCTTGCATTTATGTTTTAAATAATTTTTGAAATCTTTCCAACCCGGTGGTAACTTTTTCACTAGAGCAGCAACTTGGAAAGACTTGCTAAGAGACATGCCTTCTGAATGAATATCATGAAAAATTATTTGAAAATTTTGAACTTGAAAAATTACCGTTTGGGAGTCTATCATAACAAAGTCCAGAAATTTACCGACAACAAATTTCTTCGTGCCGGCATCCTCTGCCTTATATTTCTTCTCCAAAGAATCCCATAATTCTTTTGCTGACTTCAGAGAGCTGTAAACATTATACAGCATGTTGTCAAGGCCATTGAGGATGAAGTTTCTGCATAAGAAATCTGAATGTTTCCAAGCATCTACAACGGCAACAACTTGCCGATCACTTTCACCCTGTTTAAATGCTGAAGCCTCTTCATGGAGAAATCAGGCCAAATTTAGAGTTATAAGATAGAACAGCATCTTCTGCTACCATCTCTTAAACTCAGTACCGTTAAATTTTTTCGATTTTTCTCCATAATTTATTGGTACTTGAACATGATTCTGGATAAGGACCGGTGTTGGTGTAACAATTGGAGTACCACTTCCAATTGCAAATTCAGTTGTGGTAGCTATAATATCTGATTACAAAAATCAGAAAAACAAACCACAAATTAATCTTCTAGTTACTAAAACCAAAAAATAAATTACAACACAAAATAATTTTATTTTCCTTGTTACTAAAATCAAAAAAATAAAATACCATAATAATTTTTTGTAACACCAAATAATATTGT
Source organism: Camellia granthamiana (assembly GCA_036172215.1). NCBI lineage: Eukaryota > Viridiplantae > Streptophyta > Magnoliopsida > Ericales > Theaceae > Camellia > Camellia granthamiana. The sequence goes on from CM069906.1 coordinate 92,288,840, forward strand.
GCCATTGTTAATGACACCAATATATTACTACTAGTTGTCAAAGAAAATAGACAGTATATTACTACTATCTATCAAGTAGTTTATAATTACTATTTGTATTTTCCAACCAGAATATAACTTTGTGAAAACACAAAAAAATTAAATACAATAAAGATACAAAGAATAATTTGTCTTAAGATTGTTAGACAATCTTCACTGTATTTGAAAAATAAATTATGTTGTGTACTTAACACCAAACAGAATATATAAGAAATAAACGAAAAGAGAGAATTTGTTTGATTACAAAAATCAAACCAGAAAAATAAAATAAAATAAATAAAAACAAATTTTTATTTTGTTACAAAAACAAAATCAAAAATTTGATTTAAATAAATAAAAACAGAAAATAAATAACCAACTTACTTGATTAATCTCTTGAATAATATTCTGATCAAATCCAATGTTAGACACTATGTCCTTAAGACAGATTCGTCCTCTCCACGGTGCTTTCAGAATGTGGACGCCTATCTCCTAGGATGAAATGATCAACAGCAAACAATAGGAGCACTACAAATTGTTTGCCCAACGATCACACTAAGTGTTTACACTCTTTCTCACATAAATTATATGCAGCAAAATGCAGAGAATTTTAACAGAGGAGAAGTATGAAAACTAATGTAAAAAACCAAATGAGGGATTGCCTATTTATATAGGTGAAGTGGTGGCTTGGTAGCTGCTCAATTTGAATCCCACAGGTAGCAAATCTGTTTTGAACAAATACAGCACCTGTTCAGTTTGAATTTGAATAGATAACCGAATTTAGTTTGAATCTCAAACAGATAGAAATAAAACAGTTTTGGGTTTGAATCTGGACAGATTCGGATCTGTCTGTACAAAATTCTGAAGAGGTGCAACAATTTTTGAATTCAAAAATTCAAATTCAAATTAGACAAATTTTTACCAAAAAATAAAATTGAATTCAAATATTTTTGGCCCAAAAAGATTAGTATTGGGCTAGACAAGCCCAACCTCACACCATGCACCCGCGCCCAAGCCCCGCCTGATCGGTGGTGGGGGCGCGCACGTGTGGTGATTTTTGGGTCCAATGGGTCTAGCCCATTTTGCCCATAACCTCCCTCTCTACAAAACTTGGGTACCCCTTGGGGCACACCCCAAGTTCCAATCCCATGCCTTATAAACCCACTCAAAACTTCCCACCAAATCAATGTGGGACAAGCCATTTTTCAAACCTTTAAGGATTTTCCACCAAACCTCCATTTCCATGGAACACACTTTGGCTTCAATTTCCCATTCACTCGATAATAGTTTTGAGCAACCAAATATACCACGTGAATCACAATGCGGCATAGAACGCGTTACCACTTAGACACGCCAAATTTGACGCACGGGTCCTACCTAAAAAATAGACCAAAGTTAGGAAAAAAATTTGTTTTTCCAGAATTTTTTCCAACCATTTCTAACACTTTCTAATTAAACAACACCAGAAAATTATATTCATACATAAAATTTATACAAAATATATTATAAAAATGATGTTGCAATAATATTATTGTAAATATAAATTATCTTTATCAATATTTTATTTTAAAATGAAAATTCACTATTAAATTACATCATTATATATAAAAATTTTGTATTAATTTTTTTATTTGTACATCAGTATCAATACTGTTTCGTCTGTGTTCATGAAAAAGAGTAGTCATCATAAACAATTAATCAATTGGTGTGGTCCGCAAGGACTCAGATTTTATGGACATGATCGTTTGGTGGCTTTGTGGCCAGTGGCTCATGGCAAGACCCTTTCTTCATTTAATTGGTTTATCTTTTGAATGTTAGTTTTGGAAAGTATTAGAGTATGATTAGTTATAATTATATAATTTTATGTGCTTTTTTACCCACAATTACCTTTTGAATGTCAGTTTTGGAAAGGATTAGAGTAATTTGATTAGTTATAATTATATAATTTTATGTGCTTTTTTACCCACAAATCCCATATTGAGAATGTCTCTCTCCACAAGAGAAAAGGACCAAATGCAGTCCATTCAAACCGTATCACCTGTTTTGGCAGTGTAATTAAAACCAATCTGCTGCATGATTTTAGAAGGAAAGTATGTTACATTTCATTTGGTCTCATTGAATAGAATTTTAAAATTTTAAATTTTATTCAAAATATTTTGAAAAAGTTCATTAAAAAAAAAAAATAAGCCAACACAAAAGCCACAAAGAAAGCAAACCTTGAACACCAAACATCAACATTATGTTTCAAACATCTGATTCAATGTAGATATAGGGCATCCAGATTTACTGTTGATATTTACATTCAAAAACCACAAAACATTTTAGGATCCAAATCGAAGGTGTACGTGATATCTATTATGAATGTTTACATAGTACATCGTTCCAATTATTCGAATCAACATCCAATTCAATGTAGATATACAAATTTTAAGATTTACAGTAAATCAAACCCATAAAATGATTCACTTTTCATTGTTGTGAAAGAATAATTCAGTGCAGACATTCAAGTGCAAAATCTAATGTGTGAAATGGTCTCACATTGATAAGTGTGTATATACCATAACTAATACATTATAAATATCGGTATATATAGGATGTTAGGTGATTGTTATTTTCTAGTACAACAATCACAGTTGTGCTTTCAGTGATTTTATTTCGATAATTCGAACCGTTTGTAGACACCCCATTTTTGACCGTCCTCAAGACTTGGACATCACCGTTTGAACACTCGGTGATTATCCATGTTTGTGTTCGTTTGGAGTCCCCGGAGTTCTCGGCTACGCGCCTTGTCTCAGGATCTCCGAACTCGACCGTTTTGTGTCTGGTTTTGCACCAAACACTTGTGTTTTGCCTTGGAGGGGCAGGGAATGCCTTGTGAGGCATCCCCACACACCACCGGCAGTGGCTAGAGGCCACCGGCTGGTTTTTGTTGCCACCGGCAATATATGTTGCCGGTCGGCACTCTTTGTTGCCGGTCAACAATCAATTTTGTCAAAATGACATTTTTGGCCGGCCGACTACTGTTCAGTTGCTTTTGGAGATATTTTGAAACAGCTGTTTGGCATTTGCTTCCCCTCCATACACGTGTATGGAGGGATGCCCCTCTTGTTTGCTTACTTGCTAAGCATTACAAGATTGGTTGCCTATAAGAGGAGCCCTCCTCTCTTGGCATTAGGGTTAGAGATTTTAGAGAGGAAAACATTGCTAGAAACTCTGGTTCTAGGGTTAGAACTCATATACATTCTACCTCTATCTATTTCTCTCTTGAGTGTTCTAGGTGCATTTGTTCATAGTATTGCATACAAACACCTACCATTACACCTTTCCTTGGCTATTGAGGTTCTAAGGGATTATTTTCAGAGTTTTGGGGCTGGTTTAAGCTCAAGGAGGCAGCTGGTCCTCCCTTTGTGAAGGTGGTCTTCAAGGGTAAGAAACTTCCCTTTTATTCCCCATTTTTGCATCCTATTTCTATCTATCTTAGAGCTGTTTTTGTGTTTGGTGTATAACATAAAAAAGTTCTATTTTTAGGCCCTCTTGATAGTTCATTAAGAGTGTTTTGTGCTTTGGGGAAGTTTGACCCCTCTTAGGCCTTGAAAGGCCTCATTTTGTGCTATTTTGTGCAAGTTTCGAGACTTTGGTGTTTGGGCCTCTTCACCACTGAAATCTTGAGGGATTTCAGTGGTGGGGATGGTGCCTTGAAGTCTTCACAAGGAAAGGGCCACCCCCTCTCCTTGTTGTCCTTGAAAAGGACCAATTTTGGCCTCTTAAGGGAGCCTATGTTAGAGTGTGTGTTGATCATGTCTAGGCTGCATTTCATGCTTATTATACCATAATATAATCATGTTGTGTGTTGGTTTTGGTACACCATGCATGCTTAACATGCCCACCATGTAATGCCTTGTGATTGCCTTAATATGCCTTAGGTTGTTAGCCTTTGTTCGAGCATGTTTTAGGCTTAGCCTTGTGAATGTTTTGTGCTTATTTTGCCATGCTTTAGGTCTGTCCATAGTTGTTTGGATCGATTTTGGCATGCTTAGTATAACTCCTTTGCATTTGTGGCTTGTCGGGCTTGTATGCCTCAAGTATGTGAATGTGTAGCATGTGTTGATTGCATCATTTTGGTGGTTTGGAACCATCCAACATGTAATTTTAGTCCCTTTGGCATGCTCATATGCTTGCCTTAGTTGCCTCTTTGTTGCTTTGAGGGCATGTGTTGTAAGCCTTATGTTTTGACCATTATGCATGCCTTTGAATTTGAGCCACTTAGATGCCATCTAAGTAGTCCTTTGGCCTTGTTTTAACATGCTAAAAATCTGTTTTTAGTTGTTTAATGCACGCCATGTTTGATTGTACTAAGTGTGCTTCAAGGCTTCGTGACTTGCCTCAAGTACTTGGACCATGCTTGCATACTTATGCTTGTCTCATTTGGGTTGGTTTGGCACCACATTTTAACATGATTTTAAAGCTTTTCATTCTATGCCAATTGTCCATGTTTAGCCTCTTTCAAGTGTGTTTGAGAGTTGCTTGTTTACTGCTTAGGTTTGTGCCTTAACATGTACATGCGTGTGTGTGTGCTTAGCCTTCATTTTTGGGCACTTTGGCTACTGATTTTGGGCCTATTTGGAGTTGCCTAGGTCATGTTTAAGTCCCTCTTTTATTTGGTTTGCATGCTTGCCTTGCATGCTTGCTTGTATGTTTGTATAAGGGCCTTGCATTGTCCATATTGCATGCTAGCCAACATGTCTAGGATTGCATTGCATTGTGCATGCTTGGCCTCTTGAAGTGAGTGTGATAGAGGTTAGGCTTCCTTGTGCGATTATATGGTTTGCATGCATTTGAAATTGAAAGTGCACACTTGATTCTTTGGGCCATCATGCATGGAAATGGGTGATTGGTGGTCCGAGAATCGAGGCACATCCTCCCTTGAGTCGCAAACATGATAGGGGGCATGATTGGTGCATACATGGTTTGAATTGTGTTGCCATGCAAGTTTTTCCCTCTGCTGCTGTGAGTTGCAGGTTCTGCAGGTACTTTCTGCCGACCGGCAACATTTTCTGCCGGCCGGCAGTAAATCAACAGCCGATGGATGAATTTTGTGCCGGTGACCACAATTCACTGCCGGTGGTGATTCTATTCAGCCGGTGGTATTCTCCAGTGTCCAGAAAGGCATCCTTGAGACTTTGGCAGTCTTCAGAGGAGCAAAGCAGGGAAAACAGAGGCAAACTATGCATGGCAGTGCAATTTCGAGCGGGATCCAAGCGCGCATGCATTGAGCCCTCTTCCCGAGGCGATTTACTGTTTTCTCCTAGTTTAGTTAGTTCGTTAACTGATTAGGCAATTTGTAATATTTAATTAGCTCGCGTAGTTAATTAATTTGTATTATTTATTCGGTCCCTCCGAGCGAGGGCAAATCTGTAATAAGTGTGGGTGAGTGGTGTGCATGTCTTCCAACCTCCACTTCTTTCTTCCCTTTTATTTACCTGCTTATGATGGTAGATTAGGGCACGTTTATTTTAGCATACCTTATACAATGCATGCGTGCATCCATACATTTGTCTTACATGCACCGGGCTCGGTACATCATATAAACTGCATTGTATCTTCAAATCTAACTTGAATATGTGCACCGAATGATTGCATTTCACATGCCATTTTAGGGTTAGCCGAGCCTATCCTAATCACATTCTGTATGCGATGCATTAGTCACTTAACATGAACTAGGACATGCATGTTTGCTAACTGGTTTCTGTTTTGGCACGGAGTACAATGTGAGTATTTATGCTTTAGCATCTCGCATGCGTGTGAATGTTAACATGACAGCATGATTACCATGTGGCTAAATGTTTATATGAGATAAACTGTTTGAATGCCTGTGGGTGAAGGTTGGATTGCTTGAGTTGGAAAAACTCGTTGAAATCCGTGTTTTTAGCCTACTTGCGAGTAGCAAATTCCAAAGCCTTTTCAAAACGAACGGATATGCAATGCTTATTTCCAAATTAGGCAATCTAGTCTATACTTGTTTGCCGTGCGTACAACATAGTAATTCTAGGCTAATAACCGGAATAAGAACACGTAATGTTTTCAAAACCGGATATCACGGTTAGTAGAGGCCGGTCTTCGGACCGGGCGAGAGGGGGTGCTCATAGCTGACCTTCCCCGATCGTACCCAAGCTCCCGAGCCAAGACAATTTTGGTGATGACGGACACGTGGCCTTCGGCACCGAGTCAGGGTTTCCTAAATTTCCCATTTTAAAAAATATTTAGGTGGCGACTCTGTATCTGGCAAAGCAGTCCATGTTTGGCACTTCTTTTCAAAATCTGTTTTCTCAAACGATTTGCCAGAGTTGGACTCTTTGGTTCAGATTAAGAACCGCGACAAACAAAAAAGGGGAGTCCGAACTGTAGCATCGAGGTCCCTCGCGGGCGCTGTTACACCGTTAAATTTTTAGAGTCCGTCAAGTACAATATTTTTGTAAAAAATTAAATTAATCAGATATTAATAACCTTTTGATCAAAACACATTTGTATCTAATAAAATGAAAGGTAGATGTGAGTTTGAATGTTAACTGGAATAAAAATATGATTCAATCAATTGTTATCAATTTCTGTGCAATTTAATTTTTTACATAACACTCTAAAAAATAACAAATTATGTTATCAATATAGAACCTAGAGTTCGTCGCACCGAAAGAACAATTCATGTTATCAAAATAAAACCTAGAATTGGTCCCACCGAAAGAACAAGAGTGACTGATACACAATAGTCTCCCCATTTTCATGTACATATACCATAACAATGTCGTAAAAATGTCAAAAACATATGTCATAGACACACAAAATTCACGTTACATACAAAATTCTCACACGACTTTTCTCCATAAAATGTAATTTTCAACTAAATTTAAAGGGTGATTCTATTTACACATTTTTAATTTTCTCAGTATATATCATCATTTAGTTCACATTAATAATGTTTTGAATTTTTGATTTTTCACTCAATATACACACCATAATATTACTCTTTTAGCTTAACTCACATAACACAATACACACTCTAACACAAGATGATGTACACACCATCAATATTGAAAAGACAAAATGGTCTAAAATATAATTCACGGTAATTTTAGATTTCTATGTGTCTTTCTCTCCCCTATATGTGTTGAATCTATGAAAGTAACGTGAGAGCAAAAGCGAGAATCAAATGGCGGGCTGAAATTTTACGATGACGAAGCAATTAGTGTGGTATTTTGCAAAAATTTAAACAAAGAAATAGTTTTAGTATTGTTCATAAATACAGTATTGAAAAAACTTAATATGTTCACAAATTTATATTCAAACTAAATCAAAATGTCCAATTTTTTATATATGTACGAAAGTTTAACATTTGATCTACTTTAATAATATGAAGAAAATGATTCTGTTCAAGTATAAATAATTGAATATTTTGTAAATGTTTAACTCTATATGCACAAGGAATGAATAAGTTATTGTTGTAAAGATAAACGGTGGTCTTTTGTTCCAAATTAATACAAACAAAATAAATAGTATCATAGAATGTAAAATTTTAAAATCAATTGATTTCAATGTTTTAAAACCCTAAATCTTCCAAAACAATAATATTTTGAGTTTGAAAAATAATAGAAAAGATATTTGTTCTAGGTAATGGTGCTTATAGAGATATTTGTGTTTTCATATATAAATTGTTGAAATGAGTATATACACACCCATATTATCCTTAATAGTCATTTTATTTGAGGATATTATTATTATATAAATTTATTAGTTAAATGGTATGTACTGAGAGAATTGATGGTGTGTAAATAGAATTACTCAAATTTACATTAGTGTTAAGTTCCCCATATCAACTTAATGAATTTGATTGAAAAAAAAAAAAAAAACTTCATGAATTTGGAGGCTCCAAAGTGCAAGTTGAAGAAGAGAGTCTAAAATGAAGAAGAAACTTCATGAATTCTCCAGAAGCTTCCAGCTTCTTCTTTTGTTCTTCAAATTCAAATTGAATTCCTCTTCTTTAATTTGGAACTCTTTGGAACCTTCTTGTCCAACTCAAATTGAGTTTGATTTTCAACATATAGCACGGGTTTAATGATAATACCAAATTAATGAGATTCACATGAGACTTGTTGAAAAGTTTTGAAATTTGAACTCACAAACGGCCGCACTGACTTTCACTTTGTAGACAATTTAATTGGCATATACAAAAAATAATTAACTTCTAATTTCTCTTTTATTTATATGTTTAAGTTGAATATTTATGAATTTCCTTTTGATCGTGTTAAGGCTAAATACAATATATTTTTTTATACGTATTATTTTAGTATTAGATCTTAGTTATTTCTCATTCTTGAATTGGAATATAACAAAAATACATAACAGTTGATATATAAAGGAAAAAATTTATTCAGATCTCAGCCCCTCCGTAATAAATTTTTTGATTCTGTCCCTGTCCATGGTTGTTGGTTGATATTAGATCTAATTCAATTCATTCTTGATTGGATTAGATCTATCATTGATTGTTTGAGGATTGTTATTCATTGTTGATATTGAATCATAATTACAAATCATAATCTCAAGAATTTTAGGTTTTTTTATCTAATTTTTTTAAGAGCGTTGCTAATCAGATTCAAAAATTAGACTCACTTTTTAAATCTAGTGATGTGTTAAGAAGATGATTGGTTGATAATTAAATATTCTCTACTTATCAACCGATTAATTTCGTGACATATCTCTGAGTTTAGAAAATAGGTCTAAATAGCATATTTGTATATGATTTTTCCTTTTTTAATTGTTGGAAAAATAATTTACAATTGCTTAAATCTAAGCTTGTACATTATTTTGAGAAGTTCAATAATATCATAATAGTCATAATAATAACTCTAATCACAAATGATAAATTATTTTTGTAATGTTAGGGATACTAAATTTTCTACCAAATAAATGACCAAATGTCTCACATATGTGTGGGGTCCGTAATCTGGGGCCTATAGCATTTTTCATTATTTTTTCTAATTAGATTATAACGTAAATTAATGATAAATGCATGAGATTATTCCTGAGTTAAAATGGATATTTTGAAAAATAAAATTACTAAATCATCAAAATTTGTTACTTAACCCAAAATAAAATACTTGTTACTGTGGGAGGCTAAAAGAAGCTGTGATTGAGCAGGATCAAAAGTTATGGTCAGGATAACTTCCTGACAAGCCAAAAGACATGTCATTCAGAAATTTAGAGATTCAGGTCTTGGTGGATTAGATCTAGCGTGAAAATTCAAAACTAGAAGTCCAGAACCAGAATTGGGGTTTTAGGTCCAAACATTTAGGTTCAAGATTAGAGGAGCATAAAGCATATCTTAGGAAAGCAAACTCAGTCAAGACGTGTTCCTAAACTCTAGGCCCAACATACTTTTAGAAATCCATGATTAGTGGAACACAATCCCTAGAGAAAAGGGGTTGATGTGAGGAGTGGGAAGAGGGCAAACAACCCACAACGGCTAGTGAGAGCAGGTTATAAATAAAGATAATTTCCAAGTTTAAGGCACACAATCACTTCCATTTGAACATTTACTCACATATTCTACACCTTTGTCTATTGTTTTAGTAACTTAGGCATCGGAGTGTCCCCATGCTACTCCACAGCGAGACTCTTCATCATTTTGTGAGTGATTTCAGGTCCAAAACGATACAAAACTGTTGTAGCGCCGCAGTCAAGTGGTACAATTTTTACCCACCACAATTATGTTATTTAAGATCTCAAGGGGTGGAACATGTTTTTTTTGGAACTTTAGGCATTCAAATGTATTTATCGAAAATCTCCGAGGGTAATTGTAATTTACAATTTATTTTATTATTATCTGTTGGAACAATCTTCTGTGTAAATAAAATAAATTGAAATAATTCAAACAAAATAAAATAAAAATTATAGAATTTATTTTGTTGAACCGAATAAATAATTAAAAGACCAAGTCAAGTGTGTGACACTTTGTCCTTAAGACAGATTCGCCCCCGCTACGGTACTTACAGTTGAGTGGCGTCTATCTCCCAAGATACAATGATCTTCACAAATTGTAGTAGTACTCCAAACAATTTGTTCGGCGAACCAAACCTATGTTCTAACTCTCTGAAATTTATTCTAAAACTAATATGAAGAATAATGTGAAAGTGCAGAATTTAGGACAGCAAAAAACTGAATTTTCAGCATGAATTTCGGATCCTTAGACTGCTGGAAATGTCAAGTATTTATAGGCACAAAATGCTAACCCGAACAGGTAACCATTTTGAATTGAACATGTATGTTTTGAATTAAACAGATACAAGTTTAAATTCAAACAGATCTGGACATATGTTTGAATCTGTAACTGCCGTGTTGAAATTGTAACTGCCAGGGCAGTTTCTGTTTGAATCTGTTCTGCAGATTCTGTAAGGAATTTCGGATGGAGGAGACTTAAATGTTGGACAAAAAATTGGAATTCAAATTTGAATTAAATTCCCGCAATATTTTTTGAAAAAATTCAAATGAATTTTGCCCGAAAAATTAATACAAGAACCGACCCGACCCACAACCGGCACGGCTCGGCTCGGTCGGACGGCGACGGCAGCGCGCGCGTGTAGTGGTTTGGGCTAAGGTTCATTTTGTCCATAACTCCTCCCTTCTACAAACTTGGGTGCCCCCTGGGCCCCAACCCAAGTGTTGTAGGCTAGAACTTATATACTCAACAAAACTCTCTTAAAGTTTCAATGTGGGACAACCCTTTCTAAAGAAACCCACATTTACTTCCTTTAATTTCCTATTCCACGAACCCGAAAACGACGTCATGTTCCCATTCACTCATAAATGGTTTTGGCAAACCGTCTTCACCGTGTGACTTGCCACGCGGCAAGGAACACTTCACCTTTTCGGACCCACCCCAAAAGATGTTCAGGGCCCACTCAATTTTGGGCTCAAAGTTAGCCCAAAATAAGCCTTATAAAACACCATTTTTCCAACAATCCCCCACATGAATGGAATTTGACGGAGAGAAAATGCAACAACATGATCTATTACAGAGAGTACAGAAATTGGAAATATTCTGCAAAGGATAGGTAGCTTTTGGCTTTGAACCTTCCCTTGTGAAACACTATCGGATTTACTAGCTAACCAGTGAACATGATGTCTTGAACTGTTCAGCCGTTTGTGTAAACCAAGACAATAGAATTCACACAATATATCCCCAGACACAGTTTAGTTCTCACTATTGTGTTCATTTTGGCCTTGAACAACCTAGTCTTTCATGAGTGCTCTAGAGAATTGTAGCCCTTCACAAATCTCATAGAACCGGCCCAGTTCACACTCATATAGGTGATTCTTATGAAGAGTATCCTGCCATACTCCACTAGGTATACCTAGATATAAGAATCATTAAAAGTATTACTTAACCTAAAATGCTGCAGACATCACTATTTCATCAAAGAAATTGGTAGGAGTTAGACTCCCCAGTGATCCTTCTGAGTCATACACAACTCGGTTGTCCCTTTGAACCTAGATCTTGGGATCTCCAGTCAACTAGGTTGGGTTGCCGTTGTGGTAACTCTTATTTAATAGGCTGAAGTCCCATTCCCCTCGATGAATTCTCAACTAACTCTCTTGCTAACCCTTTGGTTAGTGGATCCGCTATGTTGTCTTTAGACTTCACATATTCAATGGAAATAATTCCATTAGAGTGTAGTTGTCTTATGGTATTATTTTGACGATGAATGTGTCTAGACTTACCGTTATACATATGACTCCATGCTCTACCTATTGCTGATTGACTATCACAATGTATGCATATAACAGGCATTCCCACTGGTGGACTTTGAGTCTGTAGTAACTGATATCCAATTTGCATCACAGTATCCTTCAAGTACTGCTGGATATCTTGTATAATTCAGCCCAATGTTATGAGTGAATCAAAGATATCTTAGAACCCTTATAATTGCTTTCCAGTGTTCTACTCCCGGATTACTCGTATATCTACTTAATTTACTTACTGCATAAGCTATATCCGGGCGAGTGCAGTTCATCAAGTACATTAAGCTTCCAATAATTTGGGTATACTCTAATTGAGAAATACTTTCCTGTATATTTTTAAATAGAAACAAATTAACATCTACAGGTGTTCTAACAAGATGATCATCATCTTTACTGAATTTGTCAAGTATTTTCTCAATGTAATGAGATTGTGACAAAGTATAACCTTTTGATGTTTTGGTAATTTTTATACCAAGAATTACATCAGCAATGCCCATGTCCTTCATGTCAAAATGTTTATTCAACATTTTCTTGGTAGTTTTAATCATATCATTATTACTACTTATGATGAGCATATCATCTACATAAAGACATACAATGACATAACCTTTGTCTGTGTTTTTAATATAAACACATTTGTCACACTCATTAATTTTGAATCCATTTGACATCATTGCCTTGTCAAATTTCTCATGCCATTGTTTTCGCGCTTGTTTTAAATCATATAATGATTTAACCAATTTACACACTTTCTTTTCTTTTCCTGGAACTGAAAAACCTTCTGGTTGTTCCATGTAAATTTCTTCATCTAACTCACCATTTAAGAAAGCGGTTTTCACATCCATTTGATGAATTTCTAGATTGTATAGACATGCAATGGCAATTAGCATTCTAATGGATATTATTCTAGTAACCAGTGAGTATGTGTCAAAGTAATCAAGACCTTCTTTTTGTCTAAAACCTTTGACCACAAGTCTTGCCTTGTATTTGTCTATTGATCCATCCGCTTTCAATTTTCTTTTGAAAATCCACTTGTACCCAAGAGATTTACAACCTAGTGGCAAATCCACCAATTCCCAAGTGTGATTTTGCAAGATGGATTCAACTTCACTATTGATAGCTTCCTTCTATAAAGGAGCTTCAGGACTGGACATACCCTCTTTAAAAGTTAAAGGCTCATTTTCTAACAAAAATGTTAGAAAATCTGGACCAAAAGACTTTGAGGTTCTAGCACGTTTACTACGCTTAGGTTCCTCTTCCTCATTTTGGTCTAACTCTTGCTCTTGTTCTTGATCATGTTCTTAATCCTGACTAGTAATGGCATCATGAGATCTTTTATTGTTACTAGTCTCTTGTCCAGTCTTATTTGGAAATATATGTTCAAAGAATGATGCATTTCGAGACTTAATAATAATATTTACATGCATTTCGGAATGTTTTGATTTATGAATCAAAAACCGATATGCACTACTATTCTTAGCATAACCAATGAAAATGCAATCGATGGTCTTAGGACCTATCTTAGTCTTTTTAGGACTAGGAATAGCCACTTTAGCCAAACACCCCCACACTTTTAAGTATTTGTAGGATGGTACTCTACCATGCCACATTTCATAAGGTGTTTGATTCACTTTCTTTCAAGGTACTTTATTTAAAATATAATTAGCAGAAAGTATTGCTTCCCTCCACAAGTTCTGAGGCAATCCAGAACTTATTAACATGGCATTCATCATTTCTTTTAAAGTTCTATTTTTCCTTTCAGCAATTCCATTTTGCTGAGGTGAGTAAGGAGCAGTGGTTTGATGAATTATTTCATGTTCTTTACAAAACTCACCAAAAGGTCATTCATATTCACCACCTCTATCACTTCTTATTTTCTTGATTTTCTTACCAAATTGATTTTCAATTTCATTCTTATATTGAATGAAAGTTTCCAAAACTTCATCCTTAGTTCGAATTAAATAAACATAACTATATCTAGTATAGTCATCTATAAAAGTGATAAAATATTTTTTCCCACCTCTTGTTTGAATTGACTTAAAATCACAAATGTCATTATGAATTAATTCAAGTGGTTTCGAACTTCTTTCAATTGAATAGAAAGGAGTTTTGGATAATTTTGCCTCAACGCAAATTTCACATTTATGATTTGAATCAATGTCAAATTTAGGTAAACATTCCATATTAATTAATTTACGCAAAGATCCATAATTAACATGTCCTAGTCTACCATGCCATAAATTTGAAGACTCAAGCAAGTAAAAAGAAGATGTATTTTTATTAATGACTGAGGATACAACGATCATTACATTCATCTTGAAAAGGCCATGAGACATGTAACATTTTCCTACATACATCCCGTTTTTGGTAAGTACAAACTTGTCACTTTCAAAAACTAGCCTAAACCCATTCTTACTCAACAAAGATCCGGAAACTAAATTCTTGCGAATGTCCGGTACATGCAGCACATTGTTGAGAGTGAGTTCCTTTCCTGATGTCATCTTTAGTACAATCTTTCATTGTCCTTCAACTTTGGAAGTTGAGGAATTGCCCATAAAAAGTTGTTCACCGTTGCTCACTATAGAATAAGATGTGAATATTTTTTTGTCGGTACAGATACGGCGAGTAGCACCAGTGTCCACCCACCATTCTTTAGGATTTCCGACAAGATTTGCCTCGGAAACAACTGCAGAAAGATTTATGACATCTACACAATTGGAAATTTCATCCATTTCGATCATTTTGGCTTTAGCAACCTTCTTACTTGATCTTCCTTTGCCTTTATGTTTGTAACGGCAATGTTTGGCCTGATGTCCCTCTTTGTTACAAATGTAACACATGCCATTAAACTTGTATTTCTTAGTTTCCCCACCTTTAGATAACATTCTCTTCTGCCATCTTTTAAAAACAGTTCCTAAGAACTTCTCTGGGTTTTCCACCATGATTCACTAGCACAATCCCAACATAAGGAGAGGTTGGCGTAATGGCAATCACCATACCAGTACTAGTTTGAACATTATTTTGACCAGTTTTAGTAGCCATAAATTCTAAATTATAAAATAAAATTATAACTAGAATTTTATACTACACAGAAAATTTAAACCAAAAAACACAGAATTTTAAATTCTGTAAAAATAAAAGAAACAGGAATTGTAACTTTTATTTCCAATTAATTTGAAAATAAAATAAAATTTTATTTAAACAAATTAAACCAAAACTACATAAATAAATTCTGTTAAAATAAAAGAAACAAAACAAAATGTAATTTTTATTTTCAATTAATTTGGAAATAAAATAAAATAAAATTTTATTTAACCAAATTAATTCCACACAGAAAACTAATCCAAATTCACAGAATTAAATTCTATAAAAATAAAAGAAACAAGAATGGAACTTTTATTTTCCAATTAATTTGGAAATAAAATAAAATAAAATTTTATTTAACCAAATTAATTCCACATAGAAAATTAATTTCTATAACACTTCAATAATTAAAATACTGAAACAGAATTTTAATTAATGAAAACTCAGTAAATAATTTCTAAAAATCAAAATTAATTTCTGAAAAAATTCCACAAAAATATATTCTGAATTGTTAATGACACCAGTATATTACTACTAGTTGTCAAAGAAAATAGACAGTATATTACTACTGACTGTCAAATAACATATAATCACTATTTGTTTTTCCAACCAGAATATTATTTTGTAAATCCACAAAAAATAATTTTTTTTTTTTATAAATGAAGAATGAAAAAGGGAAACAAATGAAAAATTCTGTAAACAGAATAATGCGAATCTGTCTTAAGATTGTTGAAACAATCTTCTATGTAAATAAAATAAATTGAAATAATTCAAACAAAATAAAATAAAACTTACAGAATTTATTTTGTTGAACCGAATAAATAATTAAAAGACCAAGTCAAGTGTGTGACACTCTATCCTTAAGACAGATTCGCCCCGCTACGGTACTTATGGTTGAGTGGCGTCTATCTCCCAGGATACAATGATCTTCACAAATTGTAGTAGTACTCCAAACAATTTGTTCGGCGAACCAAACTTGTGTTCTAACTCTCTGAAATTTATTCTAAAACTAATATGAAGAATAATGCGAAAGTACAGAATTTAGGACAGCAAAAAACTGAATTTTCAGCTTGAATTTCGGATCCTTAGACTGCTGGAAATGTCAAGTATTTATAGGCACAAAATGCTAACCCGAACAGGTACCATTTTGAATTGAACAGGTGTGTTTTGAATTGAACAAATACAAGTTTAAATTCAAACAGATCTGGACATATGTTTGAATCTGTAACTGTCGTGTTGAAACTTTAACTGCCAGGGCAGTTTCTGTTTGAATCTGTTCGGCAGATTCTGTAAGGAATTTCGGACAGAGACTTAAATGTTGGACAAAAAATTGGAATTCAAATTTGAATTAAATTCCCGTAATATTTTTTGAAAAAATTCAAATAAATTTTGTCCAAAAAATTAATATAAGAACCAACCCACACCCGGCATGGCTCGGCTGAATGGACGGCGGCACGCGTGTGTGGTGGTTTGGGCTAAGGTTCACTTTGTCCATAACTCCTCTCTTCTACAAACTTGGGGTGCCCCTTGGGGCCCAACCCAAGTGTTGTAGGCTAGAGTTTATATACTCAACAAAACTCTCTTAAAGTTTCAATGCGGGACAACCCTTTCCAAAGAAACCCACATTTACTTCCTTTAATTTCCTATTCCACGAACCTGAAAACGACGTCATGTTCCCATTCACTCATAAATGGTTTTGACGAACTGTCTTCACCGTGTGACTTGCCACGCAGCAAAGAACACTTCACCTTTTTGGACCTGTCCCAAAAGACGTTCGGGGCCCACTCAATTTTGGGCTCAAAGTTGGCCCAAAATAAGTCTTATAAAACACTATTTTTCCAACATTGTCATGATGTGATGTCTTCACTACAAAATATAAGAGTTTGAGAAAGAGTTTGGATTATCTTCAGTCCTCCATCGAACTAGACGGTGCAATCTAGCCCAGTAGGTTGATTTTTGAGCCCCTCTTCGATGATTCGAAATGTTCACATTTTAGGTTTTGTCGAGTGCAACATCCTTGCAAAAAATAAGTCCATCAGATAACAAAAATCACATTTCCGGATTAATTTTGTATGAACCGTTTATTTCCTCACTATCCATTTTCTCATACAAAACTGATTTGAACACGTGGTTGTCGTTATTTGATCCACTTGATTTTTTGTACTCGACGAATCCTAAAATATTAACGGTTCAGATCATCGAAACAGGGTCTAAAAGTGAGCTCGCTAAGCCCAACAGTACCTCTCTAGTTAGAGCATCTCCAAGGGGATAGTTAAACAAGACTTGTTAGGCATTTTAGCCAATGTAAGTCTAATTTTGAGCTCCAATGGGCTAGCTATTGGGCTAGTTACTTTACCATCTTATTTTTTTGGTAACTACAATTGAAGAACCCCAGAGGTTCTCCAAACAATTATGTATGTATATATTTTAGATTTTTGTATATTTATGTCTTGGATTTGGGATTTTATATTATGTATATATATATATCTATCTATCTATCTTCTATCTATATATCTATCTATCTATCTATCTATCTATCTATCTATCTATACTATTATAAAGTGAGCACCCCTTATGGTGTCTTGAAGCCTTTGTTTCTTATGCTGCCACGTGTCTACCTTTTTATTTCAAATTAAAAAAAAAAAAAAATTAGATAGATGAGAGGAGAGGATTTGAACCTTAGACTTATGTCAAATGAATAAGACTCTTACCACTTTATTAGCACACAATATATGATAAATGTTTTATTTTATTTTTATTTATTTGAATTGCACACGCATCGCGTGTGGCAACCGCTAGTATATATATATATGTGTGTATATGTAGCAATTTTATATGTTCTTTCAATTCTGTTTAATGAATTACTGAATAACTTATTTTGTATTTTATATTTTTTTTTCTCCTCATTCTACAGGTTTTGTATGTTTGTATGGGAAAATTTATTATTATTGCAAATTTATATTAGTAAAATATCAATAATTAGTATTTTTTTATTTTAAAAATTAATTAAGTTAGTTTAAAGGGTGAATTACACTAATAGTCTCTATAGTTTGGGGTTTGTGTCACTTTGGTCCATAACTTTTCAATTGTGACACATTTAACCCTGAATTTTGAATCTTGTTCCAAATAAGAACAATTGAAGATATCATTAGATTTTTTAAGGGTAAAATCGTCAATTTGATAAAATATAAACTAATTTGACACGAATTTTTTAAAAATTAAAAATTAAAATAATTTTAAAAATTAAAAATATTTTTTTGACATTTGTTTTTGTCAAATTAGTTTATATTTTATTAAATTGACGATTTTGCCCTTGAAATTAAACAATGGTATCTTCAATTGTCCTTATTTGGAACAAGATTCAAAATTTATGGTCAAATGTGTTACAATTGAAAAATCAGAAACCAAAGTGACACGAGTCCCAAACTATAGGGACTGTTAGTGTAATTTGTCCTAGTTTAAATGATTAGCTAAAATAAAGAGCGTGATTGGAGAACACAATAGCTAAAGTAATTAGGTAAAATAAAGAGCGTACTTTTTTTGTACTTTAACTAATGAAAAGTAGAGAGTGTGGTTGGAGTTGTTTTTAGATGGAGGACTAGAGAGAAGATATTGCCTTTTAGAAACTAATTCTTTTCACTCCAAGTGAAATTTTTGCACTAATAAATACACTAAAAAATGCATTTTTAGGGATTGTAGTAAATACATTAATAAATAAATACGTTTTTAGTAACAAAATAATTTCATATAAAAAGGTTTACTTTTCGAAATGAAAATTTTGATTAAAAAAAATATAATAATTTCATTACTAAATGTATAATTTTGTCACTAAAAATATAATAAGAATATTTTTATCAATTAAAATATTTCATCCATAAAAAATAATTCTTTTCTAAATTTTTTTTCTATAAAATATTAATTTTGAGAAATATCCAATTTTTAGTCTAGATAAAGGAAATGACGGGTGATTATTCAGTACTCCCGGAGTATAGACACATGGTGCTCCATAAGATTTTGATTGGTAGAGAAATACAAGGGTCCACGATTTATGTTGGGGATAGGAGAAAAATATGGAGCTAACTAATTGGTGATTGGTTTGGAGTATAGACACGTGGTGCTCCGGGAATATTGAATAATTTTCCGAAAATGACTACCCTGGTCATCTGCGATATTTTAGTCTTCCTATTCATTGAAAGTTCACTCATCTCCACTTTGTCCATTGCATGTGAAGCATAAGGAACGATTCACATTGGCCACAAATGGAAGAACAAGTAAGATATTTTCACCATACTATTTTCATAACTACGGGATTATTTGAAAAGTAAAAAAATAATCAAAAAGTTATTATTAAGGTCAACTTTTCTAGTTATATTTTTACATCTCGTTATATTTTCTCGTTATAAGCTGATTTTTGACTTATAAATTAAGTTTCTCCTCCCCCACTCAAAGAATAAGTTGATTTTTGACTTACAAAAAGTTATAAGCTGTATTGTTAAACTGAACTAAACACATCAAAAAAAATTTAATTAAATTAAAAATTAAAATAAATTAAAAATAAATCCTACCAAACATGACCACCATCAATTCATATGATTAAAAAGAGCTTTTCTTCACAACAACTAGTGGAAAAAACATTCACTCATCAGAAGGAGGACTTTAGGAGTAGTTGTTGAAAAGTTTTCATCAGTTGAATTGAATGTGTGGGTAGTGTCAACAAAACTCTCAATGCTCCTAGTGAGGGTCCCCTTTGTTCAGAAAAGAAAGATAATGGTTGGCTTTGCTAGTGGATGGTTGTCAACATCAAAGAATCCACTAGTCAGTTTCAATAGCCCAACACCATAAAATTGTTCCCAAGCTTTTTTAGGAGAGATGTTGACCCTTTAGCCAACCACATACTAGTTCTGTATAATTTGGATTAGATAAAAAAAGCTTGTTGTGGTGAGCCATGATTGTCACTAAATCACTCTCAAACACTAATCAATCATTATCTTCAGTGCCAAAGCTCCACGGCAAACCTTATCAAAACCACCAAATCTCATGTTGACTTGGCTTCTTTTCTATGGCCTAAGAATTATGTGAATCGGTTATTTTAGAAATATAGTTAAAAATTAATTTTTAACTTTTAATTTATTTTAAGTTATATTATCTCTTTATTTTTTTATATATATTTTTTAAAATAATCAAAAAAATTCAAAACATTAACTTCTAACTAACTTCTCAAAACAACCCCAAAATTTATCGAAACACCATTGCAACCATTGTTAAGAGCAATGTTTTAAAATACACACCATTGAGTGAACCCAAAAAAAAATCAGGTTAAGGGTCAGTGGTTCAATCATTGAGTCAACCGAACTAAAGTCGTGATATCATAATTACATCATAAATATATTAATAATTATGTATAAATAAAATATAGCTATTAAAATTATAAAAATATATACTTATATTATCAATTTATTTTTAATTTAAGATTTAAAATTACATATGTTTAAATTTTTTTAAATTTTTAATAGAGTGAAAATAGTAATAAATAAAAATGTTTCCAAAAATTAACTAAAATTCGTTGTGTAGTTTGGTGATCTTGCATTGTGAATTTAGCGCTGGAGACACAGGTTCGACTCTTCTGCCTATATGAATGCCAATTTTTTTAGTTGAAGCGCAAAGGGCAGCAACCTTAAATTGCGACGCAGGTTTGACTCTTCAATCCCATTAACTTTTTAAGTTGAAACGCAAAGGGTTAGCAATCTTAAAACAATTGACATGAATTATCACAGTGATCGATCACATAATCAATTCGAGTGATTTCTTTAAAAGAAGCTTTCAGTTAAACCGCGCAACCGATTGATGTGAATTATCACAGTGATCGGTCAAACAACCAATTCGAGTGATTTCTTCAAAATAAGCTTTCAGTTGAGCCGGCCAATCTAATTTGGTTTCATAAACATTGGCTGAGAGTTCTTTCCTCTCTATACTTTTATTATTTCTTTTTTATTATTATTGGTCAATAAAATTTAGTTATTAGATATTAGATTAGTTCCTAAAAGTAAGAAGTTTCTCTCCAATTCATTGTGTGGGCTGGAGCGCACTGTTAAGCTCGTGAGATCCATCATGGGTCCCATTTCGATAATCCAAAAATATGTAAAACTCGTCAAGTACTTCATACATATAAAAAATTATGTTGATCAGATATCGGTAGCCCTTGATCGAAATATATTTTTGCCAATGGTAAATATGATTTTAAAAATAAATTGTTAACAAAGATATGTTCTGATCAAATGACTATTAATATTCGATCAACATAATTTTTTGCAGGCATAAAATAATCGACGAACTCTACATATTGAACAGTTTGAATTGTCGAAAGATGACCCATGATGGACCTCACGAGCCCAACAATATATTTTAATCCACCTAATAGATTGGAAAAAAGCCTCTCCCTTCCTGAAAAGAGTTTAAACCCCTCAATCTCCCTTATAAGATCACCTTATGGACCAAGGGAGGATAATAGAAGGAACCATCACTCCAAAGTTTTGGGGAAAAAAAAAAAAATTCGTAAATATAGTCATCTTTGTTGTGAATATTTTAAAATTACATACGTTTGCTCACCCCATTCCAGAATAGTCATAAGAAATTTAATATCCACCCTTAAGATATTCTCTTCGTTGTGGTCTAAATCCCATGGCCACTCATGTAAAAAATAATAATAAAAAATCAATTTAGGGAAAAAAATTAAAAAGACTAGTTAAACAATATTTAATAACATGGATCTCCAACTTAGCTTTTATTTTCAAGTTTTAATCTTCACTCTCCGGCTTCAGTTATCTCTCTCTCTCTCTCTCTCTCTCTCTCTCTCTCTCTTCTTTTTTGTTGTTTCATTTCTCTCCCTTATCTTCGTATTCCTATTTTGTTTCAACATTTCATTTTTATTTGTTGTTTGGGTTTTTTATTCAACTTGATCTCCATTTTCAATTTCATCTTCCATTTTCCATATTATTTCAAAACAACTTCTCTTCCTTTTTTTTTATTAATTTTCTTTTTATTTCTCTATCAAAAAATTCCAGGGTAAATTACAATTATACCCTCTAAGGTTTGTTTAAAGTACAGATTGCCCGATGTGATTTGAAAAATTACAAATACCCCCTTGTTAAAATTTTTAACTTAACAGAATTAACTAAAAAAATGAAATTCATAATTGCTAATATCATTAAAAATTGTTAATTGACTTAATGATTTATTAATAAAATGGACAATTTGTTATGAAATTAGAAACCTTAAGGGCTGGCATGTAATTTCTAGAACCACAATGGCGATTTATATTTTAATCAAACCTCAAATAGTGTATTTGTAATTTACCCTTGTCGTAACTAAGAACCCTATTTCTTTCAAAATTAGCGAAGACGAAATCGAATTGAGTGGAACGAAAGAAAACAATCAAGAAACAATTAGTCTCATGTTTTTTACTCATACGTAGATTTTTACAAACTCGCAAATGAACCTAATCTCATAGAACACGTGCATGTGACAATCACACTTGTGGATAAATGTGCGGGTGACAATCATACCTGCAAATGATCAGTTGGTGACATCATATACCAACAACCGTAGTTTCTTGTTTCCTACGGTTGCAGGTTTCTTGCACCTCACACAATTTCTTGAGAGTAGTCCCCCGACATCTTGGAATATGCCAATTCATATGTTCTCACGTTTCATACGAATTGACATATTCCAAATGCTTATTTAGCCTATGAATACACCTATTCTTGTAGAGAAAAAGATGTTGCACTCTCTCTCTCTCTCTACATTACCCATACTTGGCCCAAACAATCCCAAAATAATCTCTTTCCTTCATTGAAGTTTAAACTTAGAGCTTTGGAGTATTCATGGAAGGCTTGAGTGGTTGATTATAGTTGTTTTGATTCTCCTATTACTATTCTCTCTTGCCTAGAGCTTGAGAAGAGGTAAAATCTTACTTTTATTTTTATTTTTATTTTTTTTCTTGGCAACCAAACTATCTATATTGTTATATTTTGATTGATTAATAGTTGCATATTGGGCTTGTGCAGTAGGGGTTTTGGCCAAATCTCATTTATATTGTCATAGTTTCATTTTCTTTATTTTCTTAGTACTTTCACGCATTTTCTCAATAGTCAAAACATGCATTTTTCATTTGAGAATGGTTGAATCTACTCTCTCAAAACTATTATTCCATGGATTTGGGCATGCCATGTTCAATTTCATGCGTATAGAGTAGATTTGGTCCATTTTCTATTTTTTACTTTCTAATTTTCATTTTCTTGCTAATTACCTTAGTTTTCTATGATTGTGGGTTGAATATACACTTATCATGTTCTCTTTCATGAATCAGGGCATTTGCTTTGCCATATGCCTCTTTCCATGTATTTTTGGGATAGGTTCACTTCAAAAGAAGTGTCAATGTAATTTATCCTAAATTTCATAATAATACACTACAAGAAATTATATTTTTCGCAACGTAACAAAATATGTTCCTAAAAGGGAAAATTCGTCTGCAAAAAGTTTTGCCGACACATGGAGTTACGTTGGCAACCCGTAGGTAAAAGTGAGTCGGCAAAAGTTTTTGCCAACGAAATTATCATTGCATTGGTAAAGGTAATACCTTTAGTGACGAACATAGTTGTCGATAAAAGCCTTCATCCCTCGTCGATAAAAGTAGTTCAAATATGATGATTGTGTGGCACTTTTCCCAATACGAATTTGCATAGGTAAAAAATATACTTTTAACAACAAAATATGAGTCAGCAAAAATAAACTTTTGGCGACACATTTACGTCAGTAACTGTTGCCATTTGCCAACAATTTGTTTGTCAATAAAACTTTACTTTTGGCAACGACAAATTGGCATTGGCAAAAAAATGCACTTCTAGCAACACAATATGAGTGGGCAAAAATAAACTTTTAGCAACTCATTTACCGACAAATTGTTTGTCGAGAAACCTTTACTTTTTGGCAACGACAAATTTACATTCGCAAAAATAATTTATATTTTTTATAAGATTTACAGATTTACAAGAGGCATCCTTCGGCACAGCAGAACTATCAACAACAAAACACAAGAAAAACAAATGATAAATAAAACACAAGAACTATCTAGTATAGTCATCTATAAAAGTGATAAAATATTTTTTCCCACCTCTTGTTTGAATTGACTTAAAATCACAAATGTCACTATGAATTAATTCAAGTGGTTTCGAACTTCTTTCAATTGAATAGAAAGGACTTTTGGATAATTTTGCCTCAACGCAAATTTCACATTTATGATTTGAATCAATGTTAAATTTAGGTAAACATTCCATATTAATTAATTTACGCAAAGATCCATAATTAACATGTCCTAGTCTACCATGCCATAAATTTGAAGACTCAAGCAAGTAAAAAGAAGATGTATTTTTATTAATGACTGAGGATACAACGATCATTACATTCATCTTGAAAAGGCCATGAGACATGTAACATTTTCCTACATACATCCCGTTTTTGGTAAGTACAAACTTGTCACTTTCAAAAACTAGCCTAAACCCATTCTTACTCAACAAAGATCCGGAAACTAAATTCTTGCGAATGTCCGGTACATGCAGCACATTGTTGAGAGTGAGTTCCTTTCCTGATGTCATCTTTAGTATAATCTTTCATTGTCCTTCAACTTTGGAAGTTGAGGAATTGCCCATAAAAAGTTGTTCACCGTTGCTCACTGTAGAATAAGATGTGAATATTTTTTTGTCGGTATAGATACGGCGAGTAGCACCAGTGTCCACCCACCATTCTTTAGGATTTCCGACAAGATTTGCCTCGGAAACAACTGCAGAAAGATTTATGACATCTACACAATTGGAAATTTCATCCATTTCGATCATTTTGGCTTTAGCAACCTTCTTACTTGATCTTCCTTTGCCTTTATGTTTGCAACGGCAATGTTTGGCCTGATGTCCCTCTTTGTTACAAATGTAACACATGCCATTAAACTTGTATTTCTTAGTTTCCCCACCTTTAGATAACATTCTCTTCTGCCATCTTTTAAAAACAGTTCCTAAGAACTTCTCTGGGTTTTCCACCATGATTCAC
Organism: Camellia granthamiana; assembly: GCA_036172215.1. Lineage (NCBI taxonomy): Eukaryota > Viridiplantae > Streptophyta > Magnoliopsida > Ericales > Theaceae > Camellia > Camellia granthamiana. Next base: position 92,313,830 of record CM069906.1, read on the forward strand.
TAGCACAATCCCAACATAAGGAGAGGTTGCCCAGTACTAGTTTGAACATTATTTTGACCAGTTTTAGTAGCCATAAATTCTAAATTATAAAATAAAATTATAACTAGAATTTTATACTACACAGAAAATTTAAACCAAAAAACACAGAATTTTAAATTCTGTAAAAATAAAAGAAACAGGAATTGTAACTTTTATTTCCAATTAATTTGAAAATAAAATAAAATTTTATTTAAACAAATTAAACCAAAACTACATAAATAAATTCTGTTAAAATAAAAGAAACAAAACAAAATGTAATTTTTATTTTCAATTAATTTGGAAATAAAATAAAATAAAATTTTATTTAACCAAATTAATTCCACACAGAAAACTAATCCAAATTCACAGAATTAAATTCTATAAAAATAAAAGAAACAAGAATAGAACTTTTATTTTCCAATTAATTTGGAAATAAAATAAAATAAAATTTTATTTAACCAAATTAATTCCACATAGAAAATTAATTTCTATAACACTTCAATAATTAAAATACTGAAACAGAATTTTAATTAATGAAAACTCAGTAAATAATTTCTAAAAACCAAAATTAATTTCTGAAAAAATTCCACAAAAATATATTCTGAATTGTTAATGACACCAGTATATTACTACTAGTTGTCAAAGAAAATAGACAGTATATTACTACTGACTGTCAAATAACATATAATCACTATTTGTTTTTCCAACCAGAATATTATTTTGTAAATCCACAAAAAATAATTTTTTTTTTTTTATAAATGAAGAATGAAAAAGGGAAACAAACGAAAAATTCTGTAAACAGAATAATTCGAATCTGTCTTAAGATTGTTGAAACAATCTTCTATGTAAATAAAATAAATTGAAATAATTCAAACAAAATAAAATAAAACTTACAGAATTTATTTTGTTGAACCGAATAAATAATTAAAAGACCAAGTCAAGTGTGTGACACTCTATCCTTAAGACAGATTCGCCCCGCTACGGTACTTATGGTTGAGTGGCGTCTATCTCCCAGGATACAATGATCTTCACAAATTGTAGTAGTACTCCAAACAATTTGTTCGGCGAACCAAACTTGTGTTCTAACTCTCTGAAATTTATTCTAAAACTAATATGAAGAATAATGCAAAAGTGCAGAATTTAGGACAGCAAAAAACTGAATTTTCAGCTTGAATTTCGGATCCTTAGACTGCTGGAAATGTCAAGTATTTATAGGCACAAAATGCTAACCCGAACAGGTACCATTTTGAATTGAACAGGTGTGTTTTGAATTGAACAAATACAAGTTTAAATTCAAACAGATCTGGACATATGTTTGAATCTGTAACTGTCGTGTTGAAACTTTAACTGCCAGGGCAGTTTCTGTTTGAATCTGTTCGGCAGATTCTGTAAGGAATTTCGGACAGAGACTTAAATGTTGGACAAAAAATTGGAATTCAAATTTGAATTAAATTCCCGTAATATTTTTTGAAAAAATTCAAATAAATTTTGTCCAAAAAATTAATATAAGAACCAACCCACACCCGGCATGGCTCGGCTGAATGGACGGCGACACGCGTGTGTGGTGGTTTGGGCTAAGGTTCACTTTGTCCATAACCCCTCTCTTCTACAAACTTGGGGTGCCCCTTGGGGCCCAACCCAAGTGTTGTAGGCTAGAGTTTATATACTCAACAAAACTCTCTTAAAGTTTCAATGCGGGACAACCCTTTCCAAAGAAACCCACATTTACTTCCTTTAATTTCCTATTCCACGAACCTGAAAACGACGTCATGTTCCCATTCACTCATAAATGGTTTTGACGAACTGTCTTCACCGTGTGACTTGCCACGCAGCAAAGAACACTTCACCTTTTTGGACCTGTCCCAAAAGACGTTCGGGGCCCACTCAATTTTGGGCTCAAAGTTGGCCCAAAATAAGTCTTATAAAACACTATTTTTCCAACATTGTCATGATGTGATGTCTTCACTACAAAATATAAGAGTTTGAGAAAGAGTTTGGATTATCTTCAGTCCTCCATCGAACTAGACGGTGCAATCTAGCCCAGTAGGTTGATTTTTGAGCCCCTCTTCGATGATTCGAAATGTTCACATTTTAGGTTTTGTCGAGTGCAACATCCTTGCAAAAAATAAGTCCATCAGATAACAAAAATCACATTTCCGGATTAATTTTGTATGAACCGTTTATTTCCTCACTATCCATTTTCTCATACAAAACTGATTTGAACACGTGGTTGTCGTTATTTGATCCACTTGATTTTTTGTACTCGACGAATCCTAAAATATTAACGGTTCAGATCATCGAAACAGGGTCTAAAAGTGAGCTCGCTAAGCCCAACAGTACCTCTCTAGTTAGAGCATCTCCAAGGGAATAGTTAAACAAGACTTGTTAGGCATTTTAGCCAATGTAAGTCTAATTTTGAGCTCCAATGGGCTAGCTATTGGGCTAGTTACTTTACCATCTTATTTTTTTGGTAACTACAATTGAAGAACCCCAGAGGCTCTCCAAACAATTATGTATGTATATATTTTAGATTTTTGTATATTTATGTCTTGGATTTGGGATTTTATATTATATATATATATATCTATCTATCTATCTTCTATCTATCTATCTATCTATACTATTATAAAGTGAGCACCCCTTATGGTGTCTTGAAGCCTTTGTTTCTTATGCTGCCACGTGTCTACCTTTTTATTTCAAATTAAAAAAAAAAAAAAAAAATAGATAGATGAGAGGAGAGGATTTGAACCTTAGACTTATGTCAAATGAATAAGACTCTTACCACTTTATTAGCACACAATATATGATAAATGTTTTATTTTATTTTTATTTATTTGAATTGCACACGCATCGCGTGTGGCAACCGCTAGTATATATATATATATATATATATGTGTGTATATGTAGCAATTTTATATGTTCTTTCAATTCTGTTTAATGAATTACTGAATAACTTATTTTGTATTTTATATTTTTTTTTCTCCTCATTCTACAGGTTTTGTATGTTTGTATGGGCAAATTTATTATTATTGCAAATTTATATTAGTAAAATATCAATAATTAGTATTTTTTTATTTTAAAAATTAATTAAGTTAGTTTAAAGGGTGAATTACACTAATAGTCTCTATAGTTTGGGGTTTGTGTCACTTTGGTCCATGACTTTTCAATTGTGACACATTTAACCCTGAATTTTGAATCTTGTTCCAAATAAGAACAATTGAAGATATCATTAGATTTTTTAAGGGTAAAATCGTCAATTTGATAAAATATAAACTAATTTGACACGAATTTTTTAAAAATTAAAAATTAAAATAATTTTAAAAATTAAAAATATTTTTTTGACATTTGTTTTTGTCAAATTAGTTTATATTTTATTAAATTGACGATTTTGCCCTTGAAATTAAACAATGGTATCTTCAATTGTCCTTATTTGGAACAAGATTCAAAATTTATGGTCAAATGTGTTACAATTGAAAAATCAGAAACCAAAGTGACACGAGTCCTAAACTATAGGGACTGTTAGTGTAATTTGCCCTAGTTTAAATGATTAGCTAAAATAAAGAGCGTGATTGGAGAACACAATAGCTAAAGTAATTAGGTAAAATAAAGAGCGTACTTTTTTTGTACTTTAACTAATGAAAAGTAGAGAGTGTTGTTGGAGTTGTTTTTAGATGGAGGACTAGAGAGAAGATATTGCCTTTTAGAAACTAATTCTTTTCATTCCAAGTGAAATTTTTGCACTAATAAATACACTAAAAAATGTATTTTTAGGGATTGTAGTAAATACATTAATAAATAAATACGTTTTTAGTAACAAAATAATTTCATATAAAAAGGTTTACTTTTCGAAATGAAAATTTTGATTAAAAAAATATAATAATTTCATTACTAAATGTATAATTTTGTCACTAAAAATATAATAAGAATATTTTTATCAATTAAAATATTTCATCCATAAAAAATAATTCTTTTCTAAATTTTTTTTCTATAAAATATTAATTTTGAGAAATATCCAATTTTTAGTCTAGATAAAGGAAATGACGGGTGATTATTCAGTACTCCCGGAGTATAGACACATGGTGCTCCATAAGATTTTGATTGGTAGAGAAATACAAGGGTCCACGATTTATGTTGGGGATAGGAGAAAAATATGGAGCTAACTAATTAGTGATTGGTTTGGAGTATGGACACGTGGTGCTCCGGGAATATTGAATAATTTTCCGAAAAGGACTACCCTGGTCATCTGCGATATTTTAGTCTTCCTATTCATTGAAAGTTCACTCATCTCCACTTTGTCCATTGCATGTGAAGGATAAGGAACGATTCACATTGGCCACAAATGGAAGAACAAGTAAGATATTTTCACCATACTATTTTCATAACTACGGGATTATTTGAAAAGTAAAAAAATAATCAAAAAGTTATTATTAAGGTCAACTTTTCTCGTTATATTTTTACACATTAGCTAATTCCCAAACAAATCGCATATTACTAAAATTGCACCTTTTAAAGTCACTTTTTTAAGGATGCATTCAAATTACTAATCAGACATATGAGCTAAAAATATAACGACATTATTTTTATCAATTAAAAATATTTGATTCTTAATTTGATTTCATTTCTAAATTTTTGTCCATAAAATATTAATTTGACAAATATCCAATTTTTAGTCAGCATGACTGACTTGGTCATCTGGGATGTTTGGTATTAACATTCATTGAGAAAGTTCACTCATCCCCTTGTCCATTGTAGGTGAAGGATAAGGAAGGATTCACATTGGCCACATGTGGAAGAACTAGGAAGATATTTTCATCAAACGATGGTATTATTTTTGTAACTACATAACTAAAATTGCACCTTTGTCACTATTTATGTTGCCTTCGGTTCACAGATTTAAGTAGGAATTTGGAATGAGAAAGGGAAAGGAAAAAGGAAAAAGTAGGTGAAATTTGAATGAAATATAATTATATTTCACACACTTTTTCTATTTTCTTTTCAAAATTTCTTCTCAAATTTATGGTGTAAACACAACCTCAAAGATGCATTATTATTCAAACTTCAAAGTCTCCAGACAGGCATTTGAATGTAGTCCAAGGACATGTGGGCATTTGAATTTAGTCAAAGTGATAATTGATTTAGATTGAAGAAAGCCATTAAAATGTAGAATGTGTATAACGTTTAAAAGGAGTAATGTGTTTTGAAAGAAAATGCTTGGGAGCCCTTTGGAGATGGCTCTCACACCCTCAAAGTGATCATGATTCTCCATGTATGTGTGGGGGCCATTCATGTATGTGTTGGGATTACATCATGAATTGTTCAAAATTGTGGAGGTCTTGTGGGGGGTGAAGGTGGGGTTTCAATCATTACTCCTAAATAAAGCAAAAACATGCATGTCCAAGGCACTATTATACACATTATTGTCAAAAAAATGTATTACCGTATGGGATTAGATTATTGGCCATCCAACTTTATAGAGCATTGGAGCTTGGTGTGTTCATTTTGGAGTTGATTTTAATGATCTGAATCTTTCACTTTTGTTGTGTAAAATATTCATACTAAAAATTATGATAATCCGATATCGATAACTATTTGTTTGAATCCCATTAGATTTTAAAAAATGAACAACAATTATAATTTTAAGAGTAGCCATTCATCTATACTATATATTAAGGAAAATGAAGTTTCTAATGAGAAAGAATGTGAGAGCTCCACATACTCAATCTCAATTTCTAAATTTTTCAATTAAAAAAATTAATTTATAAATCCCACGCTCAGTTTCATATATAATTTTACTCTTTTTCAATTTTTCAAATTAAACAAAGAAGGCATCTTCCATTCCTAAAATTATTCCCTATAATCAATTTGTCCTTACAATCAAACAAAAAAGAAGTTTTCCAATTAAAAAAATAATAATTAATAAATCACACACTCAAAAATATTTTGATTAGCAAATCTCTATATCATGCAAGTAAAAGGAAGTTTTCGTGAGGAGTATTGTGAGAGATCCAAAACTTCATAATAAATTTGTGAATTTATTGAATTAAAAATAAATTTAAAAATTAATATTGGCTAATCCATTAAAGTAATAGTTTTCAAAATATTATTAATTCCATAATTTATAGTTTTCAAAAGGAAACACTAATTTTTATTCCTTTTAAAAAAAAAATTAAAACTTGTTTTTTACTATATTACTATATTATTCATACCATATATAACTACTGTTCTCAAATCTTTAAAATTCATGATAAAAATGCAGAACCTTCAAAATATTATGATTTACTTACACACATTTAATTTTTTTGTACATTTTCTTTTTCTTTTTTGTACACTCATATGTACTAATATTTATGCCTAAATTATAATTTTTTTAATACATGTGATGGGTGTAAAAAGAAATTAAGTGTGTACACATTCATCGATTTTGTTTTCAAAAAAAAAAAAAAAATTCTATATCTCATCAATTTAATTCTTTGGTTAATTAATTTTCACACTACTAAAAGGCAATTTTTTTAATGTTTTTATAATGGTAACTCATTTCACAAATAATTTAAGGGTTAGTTTGGGAAGTGGGTTGACTTTTTGGCTTTTTTGGTTATTTTAGCCTGGGCTAAAAAGTCTGGTTTGGGAAGGGCTTTTTTGGCTTTTTTTGTGAGAGAAGAGTGTAATAATTATGGCTTTGATGTGATATTTTGTTTTTTATGGCTAAAATAGCCTATTTTGTTTTTTGTGGCTAAAATAGCCAAATTAGCCCTTCCCAAACGGACCCTTATTTTTAAAATATTAAAACATTTTACTTGAAGATTTGTATTAAAGAAAAGTTTCACAAAATTTAAATTGAAAATTATAATTTGTTTTGAGACTTCACTTCTTTAATCAAGTTCTATACTAAAAATAAAATCTACGAACTAGCTTAATCTGATCTTAAATAATTCTTTCAGATGTAAAAATAATTTAATATTAGACATATTTTAAGAATAAATATATAATTTCTTAATTGAAGTTTTAGAATATTAATAAATATGCCAAATATATATCCATATTTTTTTTTATTTTGGTTATGAAACATTTTACAATATTTTTATCATTTTAAAAAATAAATAAGTGGGCAATGTGATGGTTGGGCGTGAACCAAAATGATTATCTAAAAATTATATTGATGTATAACATAAAAATCAACCAAATTCAATTTCTACACTATTAGTATTTGATCTAGTATTAGCTCATACCCATCATAACTTAACAAATTATTAAACATAAGCTTAAATTGATTATTATTAACTGTTTTCACTAATTAACTGATCAATTTTTAAATCGAGCCCAAGGTAAGACTAGAACAAACTCTATATTTTAGGTTGACCCAGTATTATATAATTTTTTCGTCGTCAATATACTTAATTATTTGTGTAATAATTTTTAATATAAATATATAAATTTTTTACAGAAAATAAATAAATATGCCGAAAATATATGTACATCTTATTATTTTGGTTATAAAAAATAATCATAATATCTTTATGTAAATTATTGTCATTAAGATGGGTGTTGTGTTTTTAAGTTAAATATACTATAATAACATACATAATTCTGTAATTTTTTTTATATAAAAAAAAAAAAAACTATTATTGAACAAATATATATAATTGTGTAGAACATACAGATTATGTTATGGTATTTGATGGTTCCAGGTAGGGGTGAGCAGCAGATATACCGATCCGCCAAAACCGACGGAACCGAACCGATCCGCCGCATTTTGGACAAATGCGTGATGACGAGCGGACGGTTGCGGATTGATTTTCTCCAATCCGCCAATTTGGCAGACGGATGATGGATTTGAGGTTCCTTTGGCCGCAACCGAACCGCCAAACCGCGAGCACCCTTAGTAATTTATAAGATTTTGTGTTTTCAATTTGTTTAAATATTTTGTTTGTGTTTTCAATTGAAAAAGAGTTCAAATATTTTGTTAAAAAAAAGTTTTCAACTTGAATATATTTTTTGAATTGAAAAAAATAAACGTATTATTTATCTATATTTTTTGGTTTTTAAATCTAACTCTAAAAATAATAAATAGAAAATATGATATATGCTGGTTGATTTTTGTTTTCAAAAACATATATAAATGTAAACAATACAGAGACATACAATCTTTACTGTTGCTCTGTTCATGATTTTGGTGGTTTGAATTGTTTTTATATTTTAAGAACATAGATTGTAATACTTTATGTGGATGAGGCATGTTATGATTGTAATATGTGGATGATGCATGCAGTGATTGTGATAATCTAAAATTTCAAACTTTCTTTCTTTGGATGAGGCATGCAGTAATTGTAATACTTTTTCAAGTCATTGATTGTAATACTTTTTTTTTTTTTAAAGAAAGTGCACAAGTTGAACTATGTTGAAAATTTACAAAATTTCAAACTGCCAAACCGATTCGCATCCATCCATCAAACCGCCAATCCGCTCAATCCGCATCCGCCGGATTGGCGGACGGATGGCAAATTGGAGGTTCCGTGGCCGCAACCGACCCACGCCCACCCCTAGTTCCAGGATTCAAATTTTGGAGGGGCAAATGTATATAATTTCTCATTTTTTAAAATTATTTTACTAATTAGTAGAATAATATACATATATTTTTATAATTTTTGGAGTGCAACCGCACCCCGCCCCATAGATCAATCCTTGGGTACACAGCTGTATCATATGTCAGTTGTGATATTTGTAAGGTTAATTATCATAAAATTATTTTACTAATTAGTAGAATAATATGCATGTTTTTTATAATTTTTGGAGTGCAACCACACCCCGCCCCCTAGATCAATCCTTGGGTACACAGCTGTATCATATTCCAGTTGTGATATTTGTGAGGTTAATTATCATAAATGCCATAATTAAATCCTTTCAGAGCTATAATTAAAAAAATTGAGTCATAACCAAATACAACAAGGTATAACTAAAATGTTTTGAATCATAATTAAATTAAAATTATAACTAATATCATAATGTCATAACTAACTTTACAATTTATATAACAAAATTACAACAAAGGTATAACTAAAATCACAATAAATCTTAACCAAATACTACTAGCGTGATAATTGAGGTAACCCGCAGGGGAAGCCCAATTGGTTGAGGGCAAAGGGACCAAGGACCTAGGAGTATACTATTCTCTAGGTTTTAAGTTCGAATCTCATCCCCAGCTGGCTACTGGCGGATCACTGCATCTTTGCCTAGTTCGAATCTCATCCCCAATTGACTACTGGCGGGCAATTGCGTCGTTCGAATCTCATCCATCCCCAATTGACTACTGGCGGGCAATTGTGTCTTTGCCTAATCGATCGGCTCAGAACCTCGAGATTAATCGAAATGCGTTAGTCCGAATGGATGCTAGCCCAGGTAGTCAATTATAAAATAAATAATTAAAAAAAAAACACACGTGATAATTGAGGCACAGGGTACGTATCATAGAATTTCACGCAACGTAGACAAGGCCCACCCATCTGTGTCTGTATTATGTGCAGGTGCATTTTTCCATTGCACGGGGTACGTATCATTGAATTTCTCGCAACGTAGAGCCCACCCATGTATGTATTATGTCCAGGTCCATTTTTCCATTATAAATTTCCCGTCGTCGCCTCCCATATCCCCAACCCAGTTCTCACTGAAATAAACAAAAAAATGAGTGAGAAAGGAGAGTTGGTGGTGGTGGAGGTGAGGAAGAAGGAAGTGGTGGCAGCAGGGTTGCCGATGCAGGAGCATTTGCTACCGCTTTCCAACCTTGACTTGCTCTTGCCTCCTGTCGACGTCGCTGTGTTCTTCTGTTACAAGAATCCCACCATCACCACCACAGGACTCACTGGAAAAGAAGGGGGCTTAATGTTGTTCACATTTGCCTCCATGGTCGGTGTTTTGAAGAAGGCCATGTCTCAAGCTTTAGTTTCTTACTATCCATTTGCTGGGGAGGTTGTGCACGACACTCTGGGTGAACCTCAGCTTCTCTGCAACAACCGTGGAGTGGACTTCATTGAAGCTTTTGCCCACGTAGAGCTTCAAGGTCTCAATTTCTACAATCCTGATGACAGCATTGAAGGTAAGCTGGTGCCTAAGAAGAAGCAAGGGGTGCTCTCGGTTCAGGTATTGTATTACATAAGTATAATAAGTTTTAAAATTTTAAAATAATTATAAATTTATATTTTTAATGATAATCGTTCATTACATGTGTAGAATGGAAAGAATCAAAAGTCTTTCCTTCCGCTTTCATCTTGTGGGTCCCAATCAATTCCTCTTTTGTAATATACTGACCAAACGGCACATTTAACCCGTTACCTATAAGGCTCACTATCCATTTTAAGTAGCACTGGATTTTTTTATCTACAATCTTACATAGAAAATCAATCTATGATTTAAATTTATTCTATATGTGGAACTTATATTATACCAATTCGATTTTCACCACACAATTTAATTCTAAATAAAATCAATTTTGTGTGAATTAGTAAAATTGATTTTTAAATTTAAACCAAGACCAATCCCTCAATATATTCCGTGTGAGTCGAGCTACACATAACTAAACTATGTAACCAACATATGAAAACTCATGACTAGTGAATTTAAACTACAAAACAAAGCACAGAATCAAAAGCAAATCAAAGTTTAAATATCCTATAAGATTTCCTCACCTTGTCCATACAATTTAGTAAATCAGCTTCACTGCTCCTGAATCAAGAGTCAATGTTTTTGGAATAAACTGCAATATTACCAGAAACAGAAAGTAGGAAATTAGCATGTATTCCTCAATCTCTCTCTCTATATCATCATGGAGACACATTAACGAACTGACCCAACCTAGTGCAATTCATACAAAAGAGCATAAATTTGCTTCCTTATCTCAATTTAATTCTTAATTAAATGAATTCTTCTAAATAAGTGAAGCATTTGTGCCACACAAGTGACATTTGGATAAAGTTATTGAATGTGTGTTCGGCATGTATTTGGATATTCACCCAACAAGCTTGTTGTACAATTCGAGTTTTCCATAGAGCTATGCATAAAACTCTCATATTATGCATGAAATATTTTAGGTGATCTTGTAAACCCCATTTTATCCTGTAAAATTAAAGAATAATAATAAGAAATATAAATCACCTTGTTTGGCTCTAATTTTCTAAACTCAATGTCTTAAGGAATTTTTTTTTTTTTTTTTTTTTTTACTTTTTAGATGTACCTAACCTAGATCTACCTAAAAGGTAAAATATTTATAAATAAATACACAACAATACGGAAATATATTAAATTTTCGTATTTTTTTTATATTTTTGATATTTAGTGAATTTTTAAATATTTTTTTTACAAATATTATACTTTTCAATTGTATTTATATTAAGTGTATCTAAAAAAAAATTTAAAAAAATTGTTTAAAATATTTAAAAATTAACTAAAAATTAAAAAACACGAAAAATTTAAAAAAAATCAAGTTTAAAAAAATTGAATTAAGAAAATTTAAACCAAACAAGGTGAATATTTTTATTTATTTATTATTTACTATTTATTATTTTCTTAAAATTGGTAAAAATAAGGTGTCAACACATAGTTTGATATCATAAATTCTATAATGAATTTAGTATTTTAAAATTTTCTAATTTTAATAGTGTGTAATAATACTGTGTTTATAAAGAAAATCTATATCTGGTTTACTATCAAATGAATCAGAAATTGAGTAAAATTTGTATTACAAATATATTTCAATACTATGCACATATTAGTGAGTTTAAAGTTAAAATTCTATTTTCTTAATATTTTTAATAAAATTAGAGCTGTCAAACTTGGATTTTCACTTTTAGTAGTTATTTGGGAAAAATCTAAATTTTAATAGCGAAGATTGAAATATTATTTACTTTTATTGCTTTTCTCAGACTCTTCAAAGATTTGCTCAAAGAAAAAAATGCCCTTCAAGAAGAGTACACATGACATGAGTGGAATATTTTCTCAAAGTATATATAATAAAAATTGTAAAGATATTTTAAATTTCTTAACATGTTCAATGAAAGTACACATTAACAAATTTTTAACTTAAACTATAAAATGCCATTAAAAATGTAAATGTCAATATAATGAAGCTAACTCTTTGTCAAAACACTAATCTACTATATGAATGGATTTTTTATTAAATTTTTTTATCACTAAATAAAATACAATAGATTCACATTAATAAATATGTGGGACTTATACATTTATCTCTACTAAAAAACAATTTAACAAAAAAAATGAAAAAAAAAAAAAATTTTGTTGAGTTAAGTCAACGTTTGTGTCAAATTTTCTTATTTTCATATCCCAATTTATTTTTAATTATTAAATTATATGTAAATTTTGATACATGATGAATGATTATGAGTATACTTGAAAAAGAAAATAGAAAATTTTGAAATGTACAATCCCGTAGCTATATGGAGGGCCCTATCATAACTTTTTTCATTTTTATAATGACTTGCTCTTTTGGTGCTACCTGTGTTTGATCCCAACCGAGTGCATATTTCATAAATCAACACTCGTCCTATGCAAGGAAATGAATTTGTTTCCATACAAAAATAAGTGAGGCAGATTATGCTGTTTGGCTCCGTGGGTCTGTTACGGATCGATCTCGATGATTAGAATTATTTATTTTGTTGAGTGTTTTCTTTATTTCATTCACTAAAAAAATTAAATCAACTTAATAACCGTAATTTATTCAATTTATAGCGTTTATCGACAAAAAAGTGAATGGTTTATTTTTAACGCGACAAATTGAATAAGTTATAATTATTGAATCAAATTAATTTTTTGTGTGGATGAAATATACGAAATACCCAACAAAATGAATAATTCGAATTATCAAAACAGGACCCGTGCTGAGCTGCACGAGCCTCCTCCTCCATAAATAAAAGGGGAATTTTCAATGCAAGGTAAGTTTTAAAAAATAATTACAAATAAGTGGTAAACTTTATGCATATTAATAATTAAAATTATAAATTTTTTCATGAATTTGTAATAATTCTCTGAAATTAACATCGAATAAATAAAAACCAAATTTTACTTTACCCCTGTATGGTTTGACCCATGTGCGAATTACCCTCTTCACATTTGGAAATAATCAAATAGCACCGTTGTGGTTTGTGGATTGAAATGCACTGTTAAACATTTCATCCAATTTAACAGGACGTATGAAATACGTCAAGGGGTTAGATGGTCATTTTCAAATTTCAAGTGGTAAATTGTACATTGAATAAAGAATAGGGGTTATAGTACATTTTGTCTCCCAAACGAAAGATGAAAATATTCATAGTTCGCAAACTTATGTTACTTATATACAGAGGTATTTAATTTTTATTATTAAATCATTACGGGTTTAACTATACATTTCAATTCACAAACCAAAAGAGGCTATGTAGTTATTTCCAAATAAAAAGGATGTAATCCGCACATGAGTCAAACCATAAGAGATAAAGTGAAATTTGCCCTAAATAAAATCTAAAGAAAATAACAGATCAGTAGAATAGAAGTTTCAAAAATAAATTATAAATTAATGAAAATTTTCATCAATATTAATAATAAGAATCTTAATTTTTTTCATGTATTTGCAATATATTTTTTTAAATTGAAAAAAATCAAAATTCAAAAATTAATAATTCGAAATTGAATATTGAATTTTGTAAATCAACAATTAGTTTAATAAATTATTTAATATGTACACACACACACACACAAATATATATATATTAGTTTCCAATTTTTCTCATTCCCCTAGTATTTTTTTTTTTTTTTTTTTTTTTTTGAAGTAATAATGCTAAAAAAGATATGAAAAATTATAAACCAGTTGAAAGACAAAAAAAGATTTGCAAAATTATAAAAAAAATTATCACTTCAATTATTAAAGTTGATAAGCTTTACCTTTTGATCGTTCACGTGAATTGCAATTTCCCCAAAAAAATACACACAACAATCAATTACAAAACATTCACAAGAGATGAATCCCATCATGAGACCAATATACTATGAATGTTTTGTCATTGGTTTTTCTGCAATAAAAGTGCTGATAATGCAATTACATTTAAGCATGCCAATGCCATAGAGTTGATTGGTAAAATTTAGTGACAGGCCACTGAACTCAAGTGCGGAGGACTAGTAGTGGCTTGCACGTTTGACCATCGGGTGGCCGACGCTTACTCCACCAACATGTTTCTTGTCTCGTGGGCAGAGATGGCTCATGACAAACAACTGTCTTTGGTTCCATCAATCGGAGGATCATTACTCAGCCCTCGACAGCCCGGATGGTATGATCCTTTCTTGGATGACATGTATGTGCCTGTCTCTGCCATACCACCACTTCCCAAAAATACGAAGCCCAATGTCGATGAGTTGATAAGTCGCATCTATTATATTGAGACTGATCAACTCAGTCGTCTCCAGTCATTAGCCAATCATGGTACTAGCGGACGAGGGAAGACCAAGCTTGAGGCATTTAGTGCCTTCTTGTGGAAACTAGTTGCTGCTAGGGAAGCTGAAAGGGACAAGATTTGCAGGATGGGTATTGTAGTAGATGGACGAATGAGATTGAGAGAAGCAGATGCAGATATCAAAATGGCAACCCCGATGGATGCTTACTTTGGGAACGTTTTGTCCATTCCGTTTGGCAAGGAAAGAGCGGGCAACCTCAAGGAGAGGCCGTTGAGTTGGGTGGCCGAGGCAGTTCATGACTGCTTGGAAAATGCAGCGACGAAGGAGCATTTCTTGGACCTGATAGATTGGGTAGAGGCTCACCGTCCTGAACCAGCTCTGGCAAAGATATATGCCGGTAGTAGTGGAAAAGAGGATGATGGACCGGCTTTTGTGGTGTCATCTGGCCGACAATTTCCAGTCTCAAAGGTGGATTTCGGTTGGGGAAGGCCGACGTTTGGGTCTTACCACTTCCCATGGGGTGGGGAGGCTGGCTATGTCATGCCCATGCCAAGTCCTCTGCAAAATGGTGACTGGATTGTCTACATGCACTTGCTGAAACAGCAATTGAAGTTCATAGAGACAAAAGCTGCTCATGTGTTTAGGCCCTTAACCTTTGATTATCTGAATCTTAACTAGCAAAAGAATGAGAAAAAAATTGTGTACAAGTCGGTGGTTTTTATGAATTAACAACATAAGCACTCTTTGTTCAAAAAAACCTAAGCACTCTGCTCCTTCCTCCCCCAATGAATTTGATCCTTTGCCATGCAAGTTTCTACCAAGATCTTGTTTTGCTATTCAGTAAAAACATGCCACAGCTCTCACTTTTTTGATGTTTTTCTGTGTACTGCTTGTACTCTTTTTTCATCAATTCGTTCCCCCCTCAATCTTTCTGTTGTCTCGAACCACTGAACGAAAGTCGGACACCAGTCCAAAAAAACGGAACAAAAACCTACCAAATAAATAAAAAAAAACTCACTATTTCACTTTTTTATGGTTCTTCACCACTGTTTCTTCATCCATTGCTTTCTTTAATGATCAAAATATTATAACACTTTTTGAAAGAGATATGTAAGAAAAAAGAAAAATTAAGAAAGGAAAAAGAGGAGTAGGGATTGAAAATCAATGAGTGTAAGGAGATAACAAAATATATTTAATTTTAGTGTTTTGTCCTTAAAAATAATTTCACACATAGATAAAATTGGGAGGAAGAAAAACTCATATGGAGAGCGTAAAAAAGTAAAGTAGTGGTGTAAGTAGAATCACTCGTGGAATACACATAGTTTATTTTGTTACAAACTCAAATTCTGATATATATATTTTTTCATAATCATCCCTAATTTAAATTTATAGCCCAAGTATCCAACATAGGAAGAAAAAATATTAAAAATAAAATAGAATTTTACATTATTTGGAAACTTTTCCAAAAATTAATCAATTTAGCCCCACTGAAAATAGAGCAATGCTAGCAACACAGATGTGCTCCATAGAATGAAATACAGATGGGAGATAAATGATCTGTTCCACATGATATAGGGTCTACATATGAGACCACTATGTTTCACATCTGTTCCATTCTGTGCTGTCTTTCTAGATTATGGCTATAAAATCATAGGACATATCTCTCCCTGATGGACTTCACGTGTAGTTCAATGCTAGGCTTGGGCCTAAGCCGACGCAGTAAAAGCCCAATTTGAGTCTAATCTACAACCCATATCAGCTCAACACAGACTTTGCAAAATCTGGACTATTCCTCTTTATCGTCTTTTTTGTATTCAGTGCGATTTTTACAATGAATATTTAGTACTATTCAGCTTGTTTGGTTCTGATTTTAAAAAATAATTTTTAGAAAATTTTATTTTTTTATTTTTTATATTTTAATATTTTTAATAATTTTTTTAATATTTTAAGCAATATTTTTTAATTTTTAGACACACCTAACATAAATACACTTAAAAAGTATAATATTTGTAAAAAAAATTTAAAAAAATACACTAAATACCAAAAAATACAAAAAAAAATATATGAAAATTCAATACTTTTTTTTATATTTTTGTGTATTTATTAATTTTTTAAAATATATTTTCACAATTGTTTTACTATTTAGATACAACTAAATAAGGTATATTTAAAAAAGTAAAAAAAATTGCTTAAAATTTAACAAATATTCACTAAAAACCAAAAAAATGCAAAAAAAAAAAAAAACTCAGTTTTTAAAAAACTGAAACTAAACATCAATCGCGCTACAGACCCCCAGTGGGGGTCGCGCCCCCAGTGACGTGGCGCGCCCCCACTGGCTGGAACTTCAAAAAAAAAAAAAAAAAAAAAAACAATGTTTTTTGGCCCAATCACGGGCTGCCACCTCACTGGGGGTCGACCCCCAGTGGGGGTCCGAAGCAATTTTCAACTAAACATATTGATTTTTTTTTTTCACGAATCTAAATGGACGTAATTTTAAAATTTTTGAATTTTTTCAAGTTAGTCATTTTAACTTAAAAGACCATTTGGGTTTAGTGGGATCATTTTGGGGGCTGACCTCAATAATCCAAACTTTTTGTTTTTTACGATTGAATAGAATATTCATAATAAAAAAATTAAGACAATTGGATATCAATAGTTATATATTTAAATTACATTTATATTACAAAAAATGGATGTCTATTCTTGAAATTATATTTGACATTTATTTTTTTAAAACAAATGTAATTCAAATACATAACTCACGATATCCGATCATCTTAATTTTTTATATGAATATTCCATTCAATAATGTCTAAAAATTGAACAGTTTAGATCATTGAATTGGCCCTACAACGGACCCACTAAACCCAAATGCTCTATCAAATTGGATGATCAACTTGATAGAATCTAAATCCAGTTTTTATGTCTTAAAATATAGAATATTTAATCAAAAAATAATACTAATGTTTTAAAAAATAAACTGGTTTAAATGCCTCTCTACTTATTTGGTGTTGGATTTGAAGAAGAATTTTTATGTGAATATTTTAAAAAATTAAATTATTTATATAAATAGGCAACTTTTTAAATTATTTACTAAATTAATTTATTTTTTAAAATCGCAAGTTTAAAATATGATTTCATGGTGAAATCATATCTTGAATATGCAATTTCATATTGCCATGGTCCACATTTACACACCAATAAATCATGTCAATATGAAATCACATTTTAAAAATACGATTTTATGACGAAGTTGAAATGCGCTTTTTAAAAAAAAAAAGATTAATTTGATAAATAGTTTGAAAAGTGAGTTACTTTGATAAATAATTTAATTTTTTAGAATATAAAAAAAAAATCTAGATTTGTAATATAGGGATTTTGAAAATAATAAATAAATAATAATAATTTACATTTTAGGAAAATTTACCTATAAATCCTATATTGAGAAATGGTGACCCATTTATTCCCAAGGATTTTCTTATAAACCAATTAGTCCTATTGATTTTGAAAAAGTAAATTTAATATATTATTTGAAAATTAAATTTACGATTATACCCTTATTTCTATTATGTTTCCTCTTCTTTCTTTCTTTTTTGTTCCTTTTGTGCTCGAAAGGTAAGGTACACAATCTATAAAAATCAAATTTTGGATGAATTTTTATAAGAGAATATTTTTTTATTTGGAAAATATTTCAAAATGAGTACAAAAATGACTTGAAATATAATTTTTCCAAACATAACACTTCAAAAAAAACTCTTTAGTGTAACACTCCAATGCAACACACAAAAAAAACTTCTTAGTATATTTTTCTCAAACGTAACATTCCAAAAAAATTTCTCAGTGTAACACTCTAATGTAATACACAAAAAAAACTCCTATTTTTTTCCAAACATAACACTTCAAAAAAACTCCTTAGTGTAACACTCTAATGTAGCATACAAAAAAACTCCTTAGTATACTTTTCTCAAACGTAACACTTTTAAAAAAATGTGAGAAAACTATTCTAAAAGGATTAAAAAAATTTCTTACTAAGTTTTGACAAATATTTAATTTCAAACTGTGAGTGTTACGTTTAGAAAAAAATACACTAAAGACTTTTTAAATATTTTTTTATGTTACATTAGAGTTCTATGTTTGGGATTACATTTATTGTAGTGTTATGTTTGGTTTTCATACACTAAGGAATTTTTTTTTTTTTTTTTTTGTTACATTGGAGTGTTACATTTGAAAAAAATACACAAATGAATTTTTTTTTTTTTTTTTAGTGTTATGGTGGTACGTTTGTGAAAAGCACAGCAAATAGTTTTTTAATGTGTTACATTGGAATGTTAGTTTATTAGAGTGTTACATTAGATTAGTAACTTTTTGTTGGTAATGAGGGATTTAAAATGAGTAAAAATCCAAAATTTTTATAGTGCAAATTGCCCAAATTTGTAATTTTACATTTGAAAAAACTTACTTTTATTCCCAAAGAATTAAACTCAAACATATAAGTGATTACCCTTTTGCGTAATTTTTACTTTAATGGGACCTTTGGATTCATAAGAAAAAAGAGAGGACTAAACAGTTCATAATATCACATTTTGGGATTTATTAGAGTTTCACCCTATTTATATTTTTTCATATGTTTTATTTATATATTTTTTTGTATTCAATTTTATGCTCAAAAGTACACCTACCATTTTGCAGATACAAATTTGATCTTATCATAGGTCTATTGATATTCAATCAATTTAAAATTTTACAGAGATATTCTATTCAATGTATCCTAAAAAGTAACAGTTCAGATTATCAAAATGAAACCTAAATTGAGCCCCATCATACGCACAAGTGTGGCTCCTATGCAACACTAAATCCTTAGAAAATAGGTATAGAAAATTTGTTTGTATATATCATTTTCTTATTTTAAAGTAGGGTTTGACTTCTCTCAAACTCTCATCTCAACTTAAGTTTATTTTGGAATCGATTTTGGTGATTTGTTCTCTTTTTTGGACTTGTTAGGTAGAATAGTTATGCAAAAAATAAGATGATTAGACATCGATAGTTATATGTTTAAATCATATTAATTTTAAAAAAATAAATGATAAATATAATTTCAAAAATAACCATCTATTTTTATAATATAAATTTGATTTAAATATAGCTATCGATATTCAATCATATTGTTTTTTACATGAATATTTTATTCAATAAATTTTAAAAAATGAACAGTTCGAATTATCAAAATGAAATTATAATAGATTCCATAAATTACTTAATTTTTTTCATATTAAAATATAAATTATATGAAAGTGATTTGTCATTTCTATATGAAAGTGATTTGTTTAATATTCTCTGGAGAGAGAGAGAGAGAGAGAGAGAGTCATAAATTTAGCAAACCAGTCAAAAGCAATCAGCCTAATGGGAAAAGGATTCAAAGTGAAGTCAGGAGAATACATTCACCTTCTTTGTTTTATGGATTTTTTTTATTATTAAATTCTATTTAGAGTCCTTCTAATCTAATAAGTTTATTAAAAAAATTTATCACTTAGTTAGTTTTATGTATTTATGTTTTTATTTCATAAGATCATTTGTTAGACTATTATACATTTATGTCTATTGTTGATATATGTATTATATAGAAAAAAGGATATACGTACATTTCTTTTTTGTTGTACCTCTATTTTAGTAGTTATCATTATTCACATTTTTCTTTTTGATCAGTTTCATTCACATTTATGGTATTGTTTTCATTGTGCTAAGGTTTTGAAACTCCCTAGTTGGTAGGGTTTAGAAACTCTAATTTACATATGGTGGTGAAATAATATTATATTCTTCCATTATTGCAGTGAAGCTTTGTATTCTTCTATTGTCACTTTGTGTTTGAAATTCTGTGTTCGTCCACTGTTACTCTGTGTTCGAAACTATATATTTTTCCATTGTTGTAAATCAAAATTTTATTTATGTCCAGTCAATTTTGTTATAAACATATTCTTCAAATGTGAGTTTGGTTTTATTTGGATTGGTGAAATAGTGAAATTGCATAGATTGTTAATAATAGTGATAATGATAAAGATGATGTTGAAGATGAGGATGTGAGCGATATTTTTTTATTTTTAGAGTGATTGAGTTTTTTTTTTTGGATTTCTAATTCAATTACTGCCATTGTTTCTATTTTTTTGTCAATCAGTGTAAATGTTCACATTTCACATTATTTGAAAGTTTGAGAAATAAGTATTAGAATATAGATATGGACATAATTATATATTTTGCAATATATGAATATTTATATATCACTAGTTATTTGTTATTATACTTGTTGTTTAAATAATCATTTTTTTGTTACTATTAAACAATTGAAATAATCATTTTTTTTTCTTTCAATTTTGTTTCATGTTACAGTATGAATGTTCACATTGGTATGAATCTAGTTTTTTTAGATTAGTTATATGTTAATTGTAAATTGTAAACATTCACACATTGTATTTTGGTATGAGTTTTTTGTTTTTTCTAAATTTTTTCAAAAGTTAGTTGTATTTTTTTTTTTTTACTATACTTGTTGGTTGAACAATAATTTTTGTTACCATTGAACAATCAAAATAATCAATTTTTACTTTTTTCAATTTTATTTTATGTTTTCACATTACAATGTGAATGTTTACATTGATATGAGTTTTTTTTTTTTTTTAAACTAATTGTATATTAATTGTAAATTGTGAACATTCACATTGTATTTTGATATAAGTTTTGCTTTTTAAAATTTAATTGTATATTTATTTTATTTTTTTGTTACTATACTTGTTTGTTGAACAATCATTTTTCTTACCATTGGACAACTGAAATAGTCGATTTTCACTTTTTTCAATTTTGTTTTATGTTTTTATATTGCAATGTAAATGTTTACATTGGCATGAGTTTTTTTTTTAAGGCTATTGTATATTAATTATAAATTGTGAACGTTTACATTGTATTTTGGTATGGATTTTATTTTTTTGAAGGTTAATTGTATATTTGTTGTTTATTGTGAACATTCGCATTGTACTTTAGTATATATTTTGTTTTTTCAAAAGTTAGTTGTATGTTTGTTATTTACTGTGAACATTCACATTGTATTTTTTATTTTTATTTAGATTTTTTTGTTGTGTTATTTTAAAAATTTTCAAATTTTAAAAGATTCAAAGTTCATAATTTGAGATTTTTTCCATGAAATGAAGGAGAGATTTTCTTCTTAGAACAAGGGAGATTTTATCCATGGAATAACGAAAAGATTTTTTCTTTAGAACAAGGGAGAGATTTTTTCCATAAAATAAGGGATTATTGTTATGTATTAGTTTCAAAATAAAAAAATGTGCAAAAAAAATTAAAAAATATGATTTGGTCATATTACATTAGATAAGACTTAATGAAATACTAAAAAAGAATGAGTTAGATGGGATAAAATACTTAAAAAGATGATTTATCAAAAAATGACCCTTGTTTTATTGATCATTTTTTAAAATTGAATTTTTTGTTTATATAATTTTTCACTTTTACTAAATTTTTTAAATAATTTTGTTTATTCATCTTTTCTAAGAATTAGGTTTTTTTTATTCTCACTCAATTTTTTTAATATTTTAAATAATATTTTTAGTTTTTAAATACACCTAATGTAAAATACACTTAAAAAATATTTATGATTTTTGTAAAAAACAAATTTACTAAATATCAAAAATATAAAAATTTAACATATTTTTATATTCTTGTGTATCTATTAATTTTTTATTCACAAATATTTATTTTTTGGGTGTACCTAATCTAAACATTTAAAAGATTAAAAAAGTATATATGAAAAAATTTATAAAAAAATAAAAAATTTAATTTCAGAAAATCTATTGAGAGATGATTAGTTTGGTAAATTTCCCAACTGGATCAATCAAGACTGAGACCTCGTTTGAGAACAAACTATTTTAGTAATTTTTTGATTTTTTTGTTAATACATGAGATAAAAAAAAATAGTAGTGTGTTTGGAATAAATTTTCAGTTTTTTACGAAAATATGTGCAAAAAAAAATAGAGAGAAAATAAAATCTTTAATTTTTTAGTATAAATTGTTGACTTTTTAATTTTTTATTAACTTTTTTTACTTTTTAAACTAAAACAATGGGTTGAAATTGCCGAGTCTTCAACAAGAAAGCTTGCAAACACTGGGTAGAAACTATGTGGTATGGGGACACAGCCTCATGGTACTTTGTTGTTGTTTGGTAATAATTTTTTGATCTAAATAAGTATAAAAAAATAAAATAGACTAAATAAATTAATAAGACAAAATATCACATCTAAATTATAATTATTTCATTTTTTCTCACAAGCATAGCATCTAAACTAAAAAAAATCAAAAAAATATTTCCAAATGAAATTAATTTAGTAAGGCTAAATTAGTTAAAAAATCATATTAAATTAGTTTTTTCCAAATAAAACTTATCTTGGTGACAATTGCTTAACTGCTACAAATCACAAAGTAAATATTCCAACCATGACTTATCAAAAGCTAATACCCGCCCCGTTTGATAGAGTTGTGAGAAAGTGATTATAACTTATAGTCTAACAGCTTATAACTTGTAGTTATGAACATAAGCTGATTTTTGACTTATAAATTAAGTTTCTCCTCCCCCACTCAAAGAATAAGTTGATTTTTGACTTACAAAAAGTTATAAGCTGTATTGTTAAGCTGAACTAAACACATCAAAATAATTTAAATTAAATTAAAAATTAAAATAAATTAAAAATAAACCCTACCAAACAGGACCACCATCTATTCATATGATTAAAAAGAGCTTTTCTTCACAACAACTAGTGGAAAAAACATTCACTCATCAGAAGGAGGACTTTAGGAGTAGTTGTTGAAAAGTTTTCATCAGTTGAATTGAATGTGTGGGTAGTGTCAACAAAACTCTCAATGCTCCTAGTGAGGGTCCCCTTTGTTCAGAAAAGAAAGATAATGGTTGGCTTTGCTAGTGGATGGTTGTCAACATCAAAGAATCCACTAGTCAGTTTCAATAGCCCAACACCATAAAATTGTTCCCAAGCTTTTTTAGGAGAGATGTTGACCCTTTAGCCAACCACATACTAGTTCTGTATAATTTGGATTAGATAAAAAAGCTTGTTGTGGTGAGCCATGATTGTCACTAAATCACTCTCAAACACTAATCAATCATTATCTTCAGTGCCAAAGCTCCACGGCAAACCTTATCAAAACCACCAAATCTCATGTTGACTTGGCTTCTTTTCTATGGCCTAAGAATTATGTGAATCGGTTATTTTAGAAATATAGTTAAAAATTAATTTTTAACTTTTAATTTATTTTAAGTTATATTATCTCTTTATTTTTTTATATATATTTTTTAAAATAATCAAAAAAACTCAAAACATTAACTTTTAACTAACTTCTCAAAACAACCCCAAAATTTATCGAAACACCATTGCAACCATTGTTAAGAGCAATGTTTTAAAATACACACCATTGAGTGAACCCAAAAAAAAATCAGGTTAAGGGTCAGTGGTTCAATCATTGAGTCAACCGAACTAAAGTCGTGATATCATAATTACATCATAAATATATTAATAATTATGTATAAATAAAATATAGCTATTAAAATTATAAAAATATATACTTATATTATCAATTTATTTTTAATTTAAGATTTAAAATTACATATGTTTAAATTTTTTTAAATTTTTAATAGAGTGAAAATAGTAATAAATAAAAATGTTTCCAAAAATTAACTAAAATTCATTGTGTAGTTTGGTGATCTTGCATTGTGAATTTAGCGCTGGAGACACAGGTTCGACTCTTCTGCCTATATGAATGCCAATTTTTTTAGTTGAAGCGCAAAGGGCAGCAACCTTAAATTGCGACGCAGGTTTGACTCTTCAATCCCATTAACTTTTTAAGTTGAAACGCAAAGGGTTAGCAATCTTAAAACAATTGACATGAATTATCACAGTGATCGATCACATAATCAATTCGAGTGATTTCTTTAAAAGAAGCTTTCAGTTAAACCGCGCAACCGATTGATGTGAATTATCACAGTGATCGGTCAAACAACCAATTCGAGTGATTTCTTCAAAATAAGCTTTCAGTTGAGCCGGCCAATCTAATTCGGTTTCATAAACATTGGCTGAGAGTTCTTTCCTCTCTATACTTTTATTATTTCTTTTTTATTATTATTGGTCAATAAAATTTAGTTATTAGTTATTAGTTATTAGATTAGTTCCTAAAAGTAAGAGGTTTCTCTCCAATTCATTGTGTGGACTGGAGCGCACTGTTAAACTCGTCAGATCCATCATGGGTCCCATTTCGATAATCCAAACCGTTTAATGTGTAAAGCTCGTCAAGTACTTCATACGTGTAAAACATCATGTTAATCAGATATCGGTAGCCCTTGATCAAAATACATTTTTGCCAATGGTAAATATGATTTTAAAAATAAATTGTTAACAAAAATATGTTCTGATCAAATGACTACTGATATTCGATCAATATAATTTTTTGCAGGCATGAAATAATCGACGAACTCTACATATTAACAGTTTGAATTGTCGAAACATGACCCATAATAGACCTCACGAGCCCAACAATATGTTTTAATCCACATAATAGATTGGAGAAAAGCCTCTCCCTTCCTGAAAAGAGTTTAAACCCCTCAATCTCTCCCTTATAAGATCACCTTATGGACCAAGGGAGGATAATAGAAGGAACCATCACTCCAAAGTTTTGGAAAAAAAAAAAAAAAAACTTCCTAAATATAGTCATCTTTGTTGTGAATATTTTAACATTACATAGGTTTGCTCACCCCATTCCAGAATATTCATAAGAAATTTAATATCCACCCTTAAAGATATTCTCTTCGTTGTAGTCTAAATCCCATGGCCACTCATGCAAAAAAATAATAATAATAATAATAATAATTTAGGGAAAAAAATTAAAAAGACTAGTGAAACAATATTTAATAACTTGGATCTCCAACTTAGCTTTTATTTTCAAGTTTTAATCTTCACTCTCCGGCTTCAGTTATATCTCTCTCTCTCTCTCTCTCTTCTTTTTTGTTGTTTCATTTCTCTCCCTTATCTTCGTATTCATATTTTGTTTCAACATTTCATTTTTATTTGTTGTATGGGTTTTTTATTCAACTTGATCTCCATTTTCAATTTCATCTTCCATTTTCCATATTATTTCAAAACAACTTCTTTTACTTTTTTTTTATTAATTTTCTTTTTATTTCTCTATCAAAAAATTCCAGGATAAATTACAATTATACCCTCCGAGGTTTGTTTAAAGTACAAATTGCCCCATGTGATTTGAAAAATTACGAATACCCCCTTGTTAAAATTTTTTACTTAATAGAATTAACTAAAAAAATGAAATTCATAATTGCTAATATCATTAAAAATTGTTAATTAACTTAATGATTTATTAATAAAATGGACGATTTGTTATGAAATTAGAAACCTTAAGGGCTGGAATGTAATTTCTAGAACCACAATGGCGATTTATATTTTAATCAAACCTCAAATGGTGTATTTGTAATTTACCCTTGTCGTAACTAAGAACCCTATTTCTTTCAAAATTAGCGAAGACGAAATCGAATCGAGTGGAACGAAAGAAAACACTCAAGAAACAATTAGTCTCATGTTTTTTACTCATATGTAGATTTTTACAAACTCGCAGATGAACCTAATCTCATAGAACACGTGCAAGTGACAATCACACTTGTGGATAAATGTGCCGGTGACAATCATACCTACAAACGATCATTTGGTGACATCATATACCAACAACCGTAGTTTCTTGTTTCCTACGGTTGCAAGTTTCTTGCAGCTCACACAATTTCTTGAGAGTAGTCCCCCGACATCTTGGAATATGCCAATTCATGATGTTCTCACATTTCATACGAATTGACATATTCCAAAGGCTTATTTAGCCTATAAATACGCCTATTCTTGTAGAGAAAAAGATGTTGCACTCTCTCTCTCTCTACATTACCCATACTTGGCCCAAACAATCCCAAAATAATCTCTTTCCTTCATTGAAGTTTAAACTTAGAGCTTTGGAGTACTCATGGAAGGCTTGAGTGGTTGATTATAGTTGTTTTGATTCTCCTATTACTATTCTCTCTTGCCTAGAGCTTGAGAAGAGGTAAAATCTTACTTTTATTTTTATTTTTATTTTTTTTCTTGGCAACCAAACTATCTATATTGTTATATTTTGATTGATTAATAGTTGCATATTGGGCTTGTGTAGTTGGGGTTTTGGCCAAATCCCATTTATATTGTCATAGTTTCATTTTCTTTATTTTCTTAGTACTTTCACGCGTTTTCTCAATAGTCAAAACATGCATTTTTCATTTGAGAATGGTTGAATCTACTCTCTCAAAACTATTATTCCATGGATTTGGGCATGCCATGTTCAATTTCATGCGTATAGAGTAGATTTGGTCCATTTTCTATTTTTTACTTTCTAATTTTCATTTTCTTGCTAATTAGCTTAGTTTTCTATGATTGTGGGTTGAATATACACTTATCATGTTCTCTTTCATGAATCAGGGCATTTGCTTTGCCATATGCCTCTTTCCATGTATTTTTGGGGTAGGTTCACTTCAAAAGAAGTGTCAATGTAATTTATCCTAAATTTCATAATAATATACTACAAGAAATTATATTTTTCGCAACGCAACAAAATATGTTCTTAAAAGGGAAAATTCGTCAGCAAAAAGTTTTGCCGACACATAGAGTTACGTTGGCAACCCGTAGGTAAAAGTGAGTCGGCAAAAGTTTTTGCCAACGAAATTATCATTGCGTTGGTAAAGGTAATACCTTTAGTGACGAACATAGTTGTCGATAAAAGCCTTCATCCCTCGTCGATAAAAGTAGTTCAAATATGATGATTGTGTGGCACTTTTCCCGATACGAATTTGCATAGGTAAAAAATATACTTTTAACAACAAAATATGAGTCAGCAAAAGTAAACTTTTGGCGACACATTTACGTCAGTAACTGTTGCCATTTGCCAACAATTTGTTTGTCAATAAAACTTTACTTTTGGCAACGACAAATTAGCATTGGCAAAAAAATGCACTTCTAGCAACACAATATGAGTGGGCAAAAATAAACTTTTAGCAACTCATTTACCGACAAATTGTTTGTCGAGAAACCTTTACTTTTTGGCAACGACAAATTTACATTCGCAAAAATAATTTATATTTTTTATAAGATTTACAGATTTACAAGAGGCATCCTTCGGCACAGCAGAACTATCAACAACAAAACACAAGAAAAACAAATGATAAATAAAGCACCAGAGCCTAACAACTAAATAGCACTTCCCACTAAACCAAAAAGAAACTAATTGACAAAATAAACACAACAGACTGCAACAGACAAACTCAGCTTTTTTACCAAAATCCATGTCATTGAATTTAAGAAACCTGTCCACAAAGTCTAGTGCATTGGCTTGCAACAACTCTCCAAGTTATTGAGAGTCAACATAGCTTAACCCAGCAATCTCATTGCCACAATCAGTCAACTGAGGCAAGTTAACTCCTTCACCAGCATTATTTGTGTAGTTATTCAGTCCTTCAATCTCAACAAGTGTATCATTGACAAAAAGTCTCCTCACTGTTGAACTACCAACCCTGCACTTGTTTTGATTCTTTAATCACTTCTTTTGCTCATTGTACTCCCTTGGAAAATCCTCATCAATTTCCTTTCCAAATGCCAATGAATCTCTAATATTAGTTATCCCATTATCCTTAGCAGTAGTTGTTTTAAAGACTGATCATCACCCTTAATGGAAAATGTCTCATTGTTGGTTCCCTTAAAAGCCATGCTACGAGTTGCTAAACCAGATGCCCGTAAAGCTACTGCGCGGACTGAAGTGAAATTCCTTCTTATGGATCCTGCGTCAACAAGTAATAATTACAATTCCAGACTTACATAACAGTTAAGTCACGTGCACCAATTGACCTTCAGAATTCGAAGCTTGTAAAAGAACAAAAGAAGGCATTAATTCCACATTCTAATAGCATTCCGGTCAAAGGTAATTAGCTACTAGCGTTGAGTAATGATTTAAATTTTTTCAATAAGAAATTAAAAGAAATATATATATATATATGAAAGTGTAAACCTTTACTTCTTTTGTTATTGATCCAGCTAAAAAAGATTTCCTCAGTTAATGCACAAAATCATCATACGTTTTATGAAAGTTTCATTTGCTTGACTAAAAGATTTAGAAAATTAAGCAAATAGATAAAGAGTAATGATAGGTAATTGAGATGTAAAACGAAATTAGCAAGAACAACAATATTTTTGGTACTTTGATTAGTGTCTTTGTTGTCATGGTCAGCCACGTCCAAACCGAAGCACAGTTCTTGCATTGCTTCCGCAGCCACAGACGCACACCAGCACAGAACAGCACTATAGCAGGACAGTAGCACTGTAGCAGGCCAGCAAATATCACTGTAGCTAGGGCTATGCAAAATACCGCCCAATCCGCTAAAATCGTACCGATCCACATCAATTCGCACCGCTTTAACCGCTAACCGCGATTTAAACTTTAAAATTTATAATCCGCCAACTGAATCGCTCTGCTCCGCTATAGTTGATACGTATATATTTTTTAACTTCCAATGAAATATCAATATAAAAATGAGTGTGAGAAAGATTTAAGATATGAAATTTATTACAAATTAGTGGTTATATCTATGAAACATATTATGTAAAATTACTTTGTATTATATATCTAAAAAATATTAGACAAATTAGTGTTATATATTATGCAAATGTATGATAATTAATTAGAATATTCTTCAACCCGCCAATCCACCAAAAACCTCCCAAACCGCAATTTGTCAATCCGCTAACCCGCCATTCGGTTTGTAATTTTACTCTCAAACTGCCCGAACCGCACCGCGCACACCCCTAACTGCAGCAGGCCAGCAGCACAACAACAAAAGCAAACCAGCACCAGCACCAGCACCTGTTCAACCAACAAACCAGCAAACCAGTACCAAAAACACACTAACCTGTTCAAGAACCACACATAATAATATGGATGTCTAGAACAGGCCCAAGCAGGGCATATAAACCACCTGGGAAACGGAAACTCAACCAATGTTATTACAAACAAAAACAATAATCATCCAAGCCATTACAAAAGAAGCCCATGTACACCTCACATGAGAGAACAAATCAACATAAAAATAATATCAAATACACTGGAAGGAGCCACCAAAACATGAGGATAATCCAATTTCTATGTAACATGTATTTCTCTAAAAAAAATACAAAAAATTCTATATACAACAAATAATATAAACTAAACTTAACACATCATAATAATTAGTAATGTAACCAAATTAATATCAAATTTCAATATCCCAAATTTTATTCAAATATCCAACAATACTATACATAAGAATCCTATGTGTCTAACTATATCCAACAATCCGAAACATAATAATTTCAAAGAAATCTAAATATTCAACAAAATAACCTATAAAACGAAACAAAGAAAAATAAAATGAATGTTGACGTGCGAAATGACAAATTATCATATCTTTAATGACCATATATATCACTATTGAACCACGAACATCCATCATCAACCTGTGAACAAAAGGATAAAAACATAAGTATTTTATCAATGCATTAACTTCGAAAATAATATACAAATATAGTTAATATAAATTGAATTAATTAAACCTATTTCATTTTTAAGTGTAAAAACATAATATTTCATCTTTTTTGAATTAGTTAAAAATTGAGCCTAATTTCAAAACCAAAAGTTTTGTGCTTATACCATGAGTTTCTACAAGTCACTTTTGTCCTTAATAAGGTGTTGAAACCAATTCTTAACTTTGGTGGGCTGAATTTATTGCACAAAAAGAATATGGTTCAATCATGTCGAAAGGGAGATATATCACAATTTGAAGACAAATATAGTATCACAGGTGTTATTGACAGTGATATCATTTTCCGGCGACCCGATCGCAAGTTCTCTGCCATCTCTCCTCCCCAGGGTGTTCTTGTGCTAGGCAGTGAAAGGTTTATGTGCAATGGAACTCGACATTGTGATCCGTTTCCGTTTGTCCAGTGAGAGGTGGGAACAAGCAAACCATGTCACCAGCTAGGCAATTCATCCTTGGCTTTGTTACCTTTTATTTTGATGCTGTGTTTGGTGGCATGTAATTCATATCTTGGATTCAGAATTGTAGACTATATCCTATTTCATATTTCGAACTGAAATGGTCTTCATTTCTTATTTCAAAGCATGGATTTTGTACTGCCAAACACATTGTGTTTGGTGGCACCGTGGCATGTAGTTCATGTTCTAGATTCTTTATCCTATTTCATATTTTGAATTAAAATGGTCTTCAATTTCGATTTCAAAGCATGAATTGTGTGTCACCAAACAATGTGTTGTGTGCTATTTATAAAAAGCATAAAAATTCCCAATATGTACTATAATACTTTTGTTGCCTTTTTCCTTCCAAGTACTTTTGTAAAAGATAATGGTTTTGATATATGCTACAATTGTGGTCTATGATTTAGTGTCATTGCAAATATTTGATTGTGTGACTTCTTTTCTCTTTTCTTTTCATTCTTTTTTGATTTTCTGTGTTTTGACCGATACTATAATAAAGGCAGGGAAAAGCATGTTGAAATACAAAGATCTTCCCAAGTTTTGAGCAAATGCTGTGGCATGTGCTATTTATCTACTTAATTGGTTTCCACCTCAAGCAGTCATAGGGAAGACTCCTTATGAATCCTGGTATGGAAAAAAGCCTAATGTAAGTCACTTAAAGGTATTTGGTTCCATTGCATATGCATATGCATATGCATTTGTACCTTCTAAGTTAAGGAGGAAATTAGAAGATAAGAACACCAAGTGCATTTTTGTTGGCTATAGTGAAGAAACTAAAGGTTATAGGTTGTATGATCCTAAATCTAGGAAATTAATTACTAGTCGTGATATGGTGTTTAATGAAAGTGATATTTGGAGTTGGGGCCCCAGTGAATCAAAGCCCGCTTTGATGGAAGAAAAAAATGTTGATCTTGAATCCTCCAACCAACAAGTAAGAAAATCTTGAGATATGTTCAAGGCAATTCAAATTATGGCATCAGGTATATGAAAGGCAAACCCAATAATCTTGTTGCTTTTACTGATAGTGATTGGCCTGGTTGTGCAGATGATAGGAGGAGTACAACAAGTTATATATTCAGCCTTGGTCCAGGAATCATTTCATGGGCATCAAAGAAGCAATGGAGTATAGCTTTGTCAAGCACAAAAGCAGAGTACATAGTAGCCACAGCCATAGCATGTCATGCAAGTTGGTTAAGGAGAATTTTGGAAGATGTAAAGGAAAAGCAAGATGGTCCTACTGTGATATTTTGTGACAACAAATCCAAAATTGCATTGACCAAGAATCCAGTCCAGCAAGGAAGATCAAAACACATTGAGTTTCGATACCATTTCATTCGATAGTTGGTTTCTAAAGGTGAAATAGAGCTACAACATTACAACACAAAGAAACAACCAGCTGATATTCTCACAAAGGCTTTGGTAGAAGACAAATTCAAGAAATTTTGGTCCATGATAGGAGTGTAAGCCCTTGTTGAATTAAGGAGGGAAATGTTAGAACATAATTTAAATGTGGGCTAAAGGGACAGCTATAGCAGATTTGATTGTTGGACACCTATTGATTGTTGTTCTACAAATATGTGATAGTGGAAAAGTGGTTGAGTGTCTTTAGGATTAGTTGCCTAGTGGTTGAGAGTTATTAGGTGTTTTATTATCTATCAAGGTGTTGATAGCAAAAAATAAGGAAGTGGTGCATTGTGTAGCTAACAGAAGAGTCTATTTAAACTCTTTTGAGTGTTTAGTTTAGGTGTGTCTGTAGCCATTTGTAAACACTGCAATATTCAATAAATTCTAAAGTGTTTTTTCCACAATTTTTTCTAACATGTAACATTACAGCAGCAGTAGCAGCCAAGCAAGCATCAGCCACTAGGGTAGCTGCAACAGACCACCAAGCAATAGCCATCAGCCACCAGCAGCATCAGACCAGCAGGGCAACAGCATTGCTCCAGCAGCAATCTAACATTAACCAGTAGACCAACTGCCAAACAACACCAGCACCTACTGTTGCTAATTGTGGAAGCTTAGCTTGGCTATTTTGGGGTGCTCCAGTTACTGCTAGTTTATGTTGCTATATTATCATTTTGGTGCTCCTGCTTAACTAGGCTTGTTAAGGTTTGTTCATCTCTCCCCTCTAACTTGGATGGGGGTTTTGAACAGGTTTATGCGGTTTGCAGCCTAGGTAGTCCTTTGCTAACTCAAATTTTTGGTAATTTTCTTCACAGAGTTTTGTATCCAATTTTTAAACCTAAAGTGTTATGTTTTAGATTGTTATAGAAAGGTATTGCATGTTGTACGTTTATATAATTTTAGATTGTTCACACATGTTAAGATTGGTTAAATAAAATAAAGCATTTTAATGAGGTGTCAAATTTACCTCTATTTCAACCGAGAGAAGTTTCATCCTCCCTTACACCCGATGCATCCTCCCCGACACTGTTGCTTGGAACAAACCCCAGAATGCTTGAGAGATCTATCTCATTTTTTGTAGCCAACATTTGAATAACAGCTTGCATTGTACTCATGTTTTGAGCCTGGTCAAGTAACTACTTTGCCTGGTCAGCTAATTGTTGTCGCTGGTCAACTAACTGCTATTAAAGAACAATCACCTTGGAGTTAGGAGTCTCAAAATGTGTGGAAGATGAAGTAGTGTCCTTGCGGATCCCATATCCCTTCAAATAGATCGACCTCTTCCCAATCTGCTCTTCAGATAATGGATGTATGACACTAGGTTGAGACTGCTCAATGATCTTTGAAACCATAGTGACCTATGAATAAAATATAAGTAACCTGGGTGAATTACACCAGCGGTCCCTATAGTTTAAGGTTTGTGTTACTTTGGTCCTTGACTTTTCAATTGTGACATATTTGACCCTGAATTTTAAATCTTGTTCCAAACAAGGACAATTGAAGATACCATTGGATTTTTCAAAGGCAAAACCATCAATTTGATAAAATATAAATTAATTTGACAAAAATAAATATCAAAAAAATATTTTTAAATTTTTAAAAATTATTTCTACCTATTAAAGATAAAATTATATAAAATTGATAAATCTTTTAGATATTTATTTATTTATTTCTTACAAATTAATTTTTATTATGTGTTTGGATGATGATCATGTAAAATTAATTTTTTTCAATTAATCATGTAATTTTTATCAATTTTACATAATTTTATTTTTTGTGGGTAGAAATAATTTTTAAAAATTTAAAAATATTTTTTTGACATTTATTTTTGTCAAATTAGTTTATATTTTATCAAATTCACAATTTTGCCCTTGAAATTAAGCAATGATATCTTCAATTGTCCTTATTTGGAACAAGATTCAAAATTCAGGGTCAAATGTGTCATAATTGAAAAGCTTAGGATCAAAGTAACACGAGCCCCAAGCTATAAGGATTGTTAGTGTAATTTGCCTAAGTAACGTTAAAACAAAATATCTTAAAACATAATATCAAAATGCAGACATATATTATTGAAATTGAAATAGTTATGGTTACATGATGTTCATCAGCCGTGTTATTTATCCACATTCCCCCATGTCGATGATGTTTGTGGGTGTCCTCAAATAGTTTCGTAATAGTCGGTTTGCTTCCTTGTACCTTTCATTTCATTAGATTTTCT
Organism: Camellia granthamiana; assembly: GCA_036172215.1. Classification (NCBI taxonomy): domain Eukaryota; kingdom Viridiplantae; phylum Streptophyta; class Magnoliopsida; order Ericales; family Theaceae; genus Camellia; species Camellia granthamiana. Next base: position 92,348,055 of record CM069906.1, read on the forward strand.
AGTCAAACAATAAGTCCGTATTTATAATTTAGTATGTTCAAATTTGTAAATCTACACTTACAAGGATAGATGCTCGCGATGCAAACGATCTCAAGCCGCTTGTATGATTATACTTCACACAACCTCTTGCTTTCATCGCATTCTCTAACTTTTCCTACAAATAAAATCAAAAATAGGTAACATTAATTAATATACAAGGAGGATATTAATTTAGTAAATATTTTTATAAATACCTTCCAATCATTAGTTTCCCACAGATTGTTAATCATTCATTCCCAATCATCCTGTGTACAAGGATATAATGTCTGACTTTTGAAGTCAAATACTTTGTTTTCTTTAAGGGATTTGTAGTGCGTGTGTAATCCACTTTTCCATTCATTGTATAAAATTTGGCACTTCTGATCAATAATACTTCTCACATCCACATCATTACTGTAGTCCCCAAAGTTAAAAGTTTGCTGCAATTGGAAACAATAAAATTCAATATATTTTATATATCATTGTGATTAAAATAAATAACATGTTGAATATATAATACATATATTTCAAATTACCCCAACTCTTGTAACAATGGACTCTTTAACCCAAAGTCAATGGCTAACCATCCATCATTTCAGATTGGGGCATGAACTCGAATTTGTTGACCAAGAGCAGCTGCTAGCGGTGTGGCATAATCCTCTTCTATTGCTTTGGTCAACTGGTTAAGTGTAACGGGTATTCGATTACCACGTTCCTTTCTAATCTTCTTCATATTCTTTCCTCGGGTCAGTTCTCGTACACGCTTCTTACCCAAAACTGGAATTGATGCTATTATCACCAAAATTTTATTCAAATTAGTCGACGTAAAACATGAATGCACTAAATAAATATTGAGATAAGAAATTACCATTTCATTTAAGTGGTCATTTATTTCTCACCTCCACTGTTAGTGATAGTACATGGCCTTAAAAGATGGTCAGGTTGAGTGGCTAAGATAGGGAGCTAATCAGGCCTAGTATATAAAGCGGGAAGATGGATAGGTTGGATCGACACCTCAGGTGTGTTCTCCGAATGATTAACTTGTGCTGCTAAAGGTCGTCTCAGAAGAGTAAGTGTATCTTCATCAAGAGTACTTCTCTCTTGCCTAGGTGTTTGTGAAGCTATTAGGCATGCTTTAGACCTATTTGTTTTCTTACCGGGACCTATATAAATATCCTGACATAATATAAAAATGAATTGTTAGTACATTTTTAATAATTTAAGGTTGCTTATTAAAAACAAAAAATTGAAATAACTAGACATAACACAAGTAATATAACAAATGAAAAAATAGAGAAATTACTTTTTATACACACATCTATTACCTCAATCACTTAATAATCAAAGGGCTAGCCATCATCACTTGAAGAACTCAGTCCTTCATTAACATCAAATGGTTGATAGTCTTCGTCATTATCACTTTCACCCACCTTTCTCTTTCCTATCCTAGAACTTTTACTATTGTCCTTTTGAAACATTGAATTCTTGAGGGACTTTATCCCAAGAGCATCAAATCTTATTTTATTTTTTTGAATTGTTTTTTTCCTATCCTTGTCATATTTCGTCATCTTCTGAACCAAGCCGTCGGGCTTCAAAAATAATTTACCATTTCTGGACATCTTTGTAGCTATAGATATAGCATATAATTAAATGAAATTAAATGTGAAACAATACTATGAAATTTGAAAAACAATGTCATGAAATGTAAACCAAGCAATTTATTATTAAATTATAACACTTGTCCATATAATAAAAAAGCAAACACTATATATCATAATCTATATCAAGATCTATATCAGGATCTACATCAACATCAGGTTGTCTATGCAGTTCACCATCTTCATCATCATTATACTCTATCATTGTGAACTAAATTCTCTCCCATTAGTTGATCATTAAAATTATCTCAAGATCCATATCATCTCTGTTGTATTGTACATCATTATCTTAGATCACTACCCCAGCACCATCAGTGGTTTCATCCTATTAAAAAGCATCATTAAAGACATCATCCTGCTCTGGTATATCCCATACTCCCTGATGCTTAACCCGTTCAACAACTCCCTAATTTTTTCCTTTTTTGGTATCATTGACGTAGAATATTTGTCTCACCTGACTAGGTAGAACAAATTGGTCATCTTTATACCAAAGTCTTGTAACATCAATAATTGTGACATGTTCATCGGAGCATATTCTATTCTTGTGAGCGGTATCATACCATTCACATTGGAACAAAACCACTGTACCCTCATGCAAGTATTTCAATTCCCATATTTTGCACAAGTATCCATAACTATTAATTTGGTTCCCATTATGGTCCCCTTCTACGACCAACCCACTATTTTGGCACGTACAACGATTTTCACGATTTCTAGTATGGAATTGAATTCCATTGCAGATGCACCCAGAATAAAAGTCTATTACCAATCCAGGACCATTTGCTAATGACCACAATTCGTCAGTTGCTTCAGGTGACCCTTTCGTTCGCAAATCATTCATCTACATAAAACAACATATAACAAATGTACTAAGTTAATGTGAATTGACAATTATTACATGAGTATTCAGTTAAGTTCTTTACTATATCTTACATGATTTTTAAACCATTTTGAAAATTCTTCTCGTTGTACCCGAGTTATGTCACGTCCTTGTAGATTACGTACAATATTCTTATGCTCCCTACCCAAGGAAATGTGATACACGTAATTAACTTAGAGAGTTCGAAACAAAATGTAATAATTATACATAAACATAATTAAATTGAAATACAAACTCAATATATGGCTCCACCTCAGTGCTATTGTACAACACAAACCAGTGAGCCATTTCTCGTTCATTCTGCGAAGGGTCAAGAGCCCTTGTGATAGGTGAGAATAGACGAGCATTTTGGGTAAGGACCTCCATCCCAGGACCACGTTCACCACCATCATCATTTCGTTCGGGTTTATCAATCCCTTTTAAGTACATTGAACAAAAAGTAAGACATTCTTTGACAATGTAAACCTCAGCGATAGAACCTCTTGGACGTGCTCTATTACTGACATACCCTTTCAAAGTCCCAAGAAACCTTCAACAAAAATTGACAATGAAAATTATGCTTGTTGATACAAGAAGATTACTCCTTACACAATATTATTTTATGGGTGGATTTTTGCACAATAGTTTACTTATAAAAAATTAATAAATAACCATATGTTCATAATGATTACCTTTCGATCGGGTACATCCATCGATATTGCACCAGTCCAGCAAACATGGCCTCACGCGGCAAGTGAACTGCCAAATGGACCATCACATCAATGAAAGCTTGAGGAAAAAATTTCTCCAACTTGCAAAGTATGAGCACAATTCGTTCCTCTATTTTTTCCAAATCAATCTGCCTTAATGTTTTTTAGCATAGTTCTTGGAAGAAGTTGCCCTATTCAAATAGTGTTGTAGAGATCTTCTTGTTCACAAAACCACGCATACTAATTGGAAGAAGTCACTGAAGCAGGGCATGACAGTCATGGCTTTTCATACTCGATAATATTTCATTTGTAGAAGTCACACATCTTGAGATGTTTGCTGCATAGCCATTTGGATAACTAATAGACTTCAAGAATTCATAAAAACCATCTATTTGTCGAGAAGCCAATGTGTAGGCTGCCCGAGGCTTGACAACGGATCCGTTATCTTTCCTCTGTAGATGTAATTCTTACTTTATGCCCATATCTTGCAAATCATCACGTGCTTTGTACGTGTCCTTGTTTTTCCCATGTATGGCTAGCATCATCCCATAAAAGTTTTCACAAATATTTTTCTCAATATGCATGACAACAAGATTGTGTCGGAGCTTTAGTTTCTTCCAATACAGTAGCTTCTACATTATGCTTTTCTTTGTCCAATTCAATTCTTCAGACTCTCATGGTCTTTTCTTGTTGGTAGAATCCTTTCCAAACTTGACTTCCCGCAATTGATCCAATTGAGCCATTACTTTTTCTATCGGTAAATCCAAGGATTTCTTCCTAACCTTAGTCAAACCATCAAACTTCTTGTCCTTCCTCCAACGGTGGTTATCAGGCAAGTAAGCTTGATAACCCACCCACCCGATCTTACTGATCAACCCACGTTATAATGGATTATCATTACAAGAAGGGCAAGCCAAATAACCTTTAGTTCTCCATCCGGATAAGTTACTGTGGGAGCCGAATAAATAGAAGAGTTAGAAGGGATGTATTCCAGAAGTCAGAGACTGTTCGGCTCCGTGCTAGTCAACTAAGATGCCGAATACATTGAGATCGCCGAATAGACGGGGAGATGTATGTGGGAATAAACAAAAGGATAATAAGTAAAAGGTGGGCTCTGGACCCGAGGTCCAGAGAATGAGTATAAATACAAAAGCTTCAGATTTAGAAAGGTATGTAAGAATCACTTCACTAAACTTAGTAAACAAGCTTTCTTGAGCATAAGAACTGACTTGCCCGTCGGAGTGCTAACCCCGGCACCCCTGACCGGAGTGTTAGTCTTTGCAGGTAACTAGCTGAGGATCAAGAGCGTCTCCCAGGATCTGAAGAGTATTTCCAAACCACTTCCCCACAATTGGCGCCGTCTGTGGGAATACTCGAGTACATCCATGGAAGGCGTGACTCAAAATCCTCCAATAGCCACCGACGCAATCACACAGAGAGTCGACCTTATTCCAGCAAATACGCTCGAGAAGGAAATCATCGCTGCAAGGCGTGCCTTGAATGTCGATTCACCAACAGCTTCAGCAGAGGAGACGATGCTCGCCATCATGGAACGAGCCAAACAGACCAAACGCAGTTTAGACAACATCATCGCTGAGAACGAGCGCCTTCGCCGCAATCTGGCCTTGGAAATAACAAAGTCCAAACAAACAGCGCGCCAGGTTCCTGAGCGACCCCCAAGGGCAGGCGATCTATGGTCTCGGGCCCGACAGCAAAACACCGACGCTCGTTGTGCTTCAGCCGATTACTTTGAGGAGTTGACAAAAGACGAACGTCTCTAGCAGAGTGTTCCACATGATAACATCCATATGATATACAGCCTGCCAAAAGCCCTGGCCGTACATGCAATCCAGTCCCTCCCAGGCCCCCAGCAGCAACTCACGCCAGCAAAGTGACCCCAAGAATCGCCAAGCATCACCTTCGACGACTCTGATTTGATCGGCGTAACACTCCCTCACATCGATCCATTGGTTGTCGCGCTACGCGTAAACCGGTTCACCGTCGAACGCGTTCTTATAGACCAGGGCAGCACTTCGGAGGTTATGTATTATAAAACCTTCATCAAACTCGGGTTCAACGAATTTGACCTAACTCCGGCCCCCTATCCACTGTTCGACTTCAATGCCAATCCCGAATACCCACTGGGAAAGATCAGCCTGCCCGTTCGGGCGGGTTCCAGAACGGTGGATGTAGAATTCCTGGTCGTCCGGCTGCCATCGCCGTACAATCTCATCATGGGGCGATCGTGGTTGCATACCTTGCAGGCCGTCCCAAAGCACCTACCATCAATTGTTACGTTTCCCAATGGAACACGGCATTGAAGCAGATCCGGGGCTCCCAAAAATCGGCACAGGCATGTTACCTCCTGGCCGCCAAAATGCCAAAGGAATTGCAGGTAAACTCCATTGAGGTACCCAATTGGGAAATCCTGGATGACGTCGGGCGGCAGCCAAGCGAGAAGGCCATAGAAGGTTTAGATCGAGTTGACATCGATGGAAGCCCGGAAAAGTTCTTCATGATCGGTACCTCTTTAAATCAAGCCGATAAACAGTAGCTGATCTCCTTTCTACTCGCCAACCTCGACGTCTTTGCGTGGTCTCCGTACGAGATGCCGGGTATAGACCCATCAGTTTCACAACACCACCTGAACATCGACCCCACATGTAAGCCGATCATTCAGAAAGGCCGTCGGTCTGCCGCAGAGCACACTGCTGCCGTTATAGAAGAAGTCGACAGACTGCTTGACGCCGGGGCAATTAGAGAAGTCACCTACCCCACGTGGCTCTCCAACACAGTGGTCGTAAAGAAGAAAAATGGAACTTGGCGAGTGTGCGTTGACTTCACGGATCTGAACAAAGCTTGCCCCAAGGACTGCTTTCCCTTACCCAGAATCGACCAACTCGTCGATGCAACGGCGCGCCACCAACGCATGAGTTTCCTCGATGCTTACAGAGGCTACCATCAGATCGCCCTGCATCCAGATGACCAGGACAAAACTGCATTCCTCACCCCAAGAAGAACCTACTGCTACAAAGTTATGCCTTTTGGACTGAAGAATGCAGGGGCAACTTACCAAAGACTGGTCACCGCTATGTTCAAAGAACACCTCGGCCACACTATGGAAGTCTACATCGACGATATGGTGGTCAAGTCCAAAGAAGAACAGGATCACATAGCCGATCTAGAGAAGACATTCGGCATCTTGCGCAAATACAGAATGAAACTGAACGCCTCCAAGTGCGCGTTTGGAATCGGTTCCGGCAAATTCCTGGGATATATCGTCAACCACCGTGGAATCGAAGCCAACCCGAGGCAAGTCACAACGATCTTGGAACTCGGTTCCCCCCGATCAGTGAAAGAAGTCCAAAAGTTGATGGGGATGGCCGCTGCACTCAATAGATTCATCAGTCGATCAACAGACCGCTGCAGACAATTCTTCCAGACGCTATGTCAAGGCAAAGCTTTTGAATGGTCCGCCAAGTGCGAAGCAGCTTTCACCGGGCTCAAGACTTACCTCCGGTCAGTATCTCTCTTGACAACACCCGCTCCCGGTGATCCCCTCATTCTGTATCTGGCAGTCTCCGATAGGGCCGTCAGCGCCATACTATTAAAAGAAGAGGAAGGGCGGCAACGGCCAGTGTATTACGTGAGCAAGGCAATGGTCGATGCCGAGACACGTTATCTTCCTCTGGAAAAACTCATCCTAGCCTTGGTCATGGCAGCAAGAAAACTGATGCACTACTTCCAGGGACATAGCATTGTGGAGATAACAGATTATCCCCTCCGATCAGTACTACGGAGTGCAGAAGCATCAGGACGTGATTCAAAATGGGCTCTTGAACTCGGCCAATATGACATTCAATTTTTACCCAAAACCGCAATCAAGGGACAGGTGCTGGCCAACTTTGTTGCCAAATTCACAGGCGGGCTTTCCGACCTTAAACCCGCCGACGTTCTTCCAAAGGTTGAAGTTCGATCAAAGCCGAACTGGAGAATTTATGTCGAGGATATTTGGCAGCTATACTGTGATGGATCATCTTACCAACGGGGCTGCGGCGCAAGCGTAGTAATCATGTCTCCCGACGGCGCAGTAATAGAGCAGGCCGTCAAGCTTGGCTTCGAAGCATCAAATAACGAGGCCGAGTATGAAGCCCTCTTAGCCGGTCTACGAAATGCACATATTCTCGGCGCTCGGCGATTGCTAGTGTTTTGTGACTCAAAATTGGTAATCAACCAACTAAAGGGGAGTACGCCGCAAAAAACGACCGTAATGGCGGCCTATATGAAAACGGCCAACTCTTTGCTAACGAAGTTTGACCATCACGAACTGAACCAAATAACACGTGATCAGCACACACACGCAAATGCCTTGGCATGGCCTAGCCTCCGCCATCAATTCTGAGCTCAAACGGACCATTGAAGTAGGTTTCATCCCGGAGCCGAGTATTGGCCCTTCGGAGGAAGCCCACGTCAACGTTATAGAATCCGCATCAAGCTCGATGGACCCCCATTGCCGGATTCCTCTCTTCTGAACAACCCAGAGGACAAAAAAGAAGCACACAAGCTGCGCAATAAGGCCTTGTGATACTATCTGGATCCACAAGGAGGGCTTTATAAAAAGTCCCTCTCCGGTCCCTATTTGGAATGCGTACACCCGGATAAAGTGAAGGAGCTTCTAACTGAGATACATGAGGGCAGTTGTGGTGCCCACTCTGGCGGATGCTCCCTGGCCCATCGAGCTATAACACAGGGGTATTATTGGCTGACAATGAGAGCCAACGTAGAAAATTATGTTAAAAGATGCGAACAATGCCAAAAGTTCTCCCCACTAACCCATTTGCCCGCCGAAGGGTTGAACTCTATCACCAGTCCCTGGCCGTTTGCTCAATGGGGACTTGATATCGTAGGACCGTTGCCAAGGGCCCCAGGAAACAAGCGATTCTTAATCGCAGCAACAGATTACTTCACAAAATGGGTCGAAGCGGAGGCTTTAACACATATACGAGATGCCGACATAAAGCGCTTTGTATGGAGAAACATCATTACGCGATTCGGCATTCCAAGAGCTCTCATCTCAGACAATGGCACCCAGTTCGATTGTGGCGTATACCGAGAACTGTGCAGCAAATACAGTATCGTGCCTTACTTCTCTACGCCCGCGTACCCCCAGAGTAACGGTCAAGCCGAAGCCTCCAACAAAACCATCTTGGACGGCATCAAAAAGAGGCTGGAAAGAGCTAAAGGCAAATGGGTCGAAAAATTGCCGAGTGTATTGTGGGCGCATCGCACAACACCGAGGAGGTCCACCGGAGAAACGCCGTTTGCTCTATGCTTCGGAACCCAAGCAATCTTACCCCTGGAAATCGGCCTCCCGACTTTGAAATCACAAGCCTTTGACACGGGTCAAAATGACATGATGCTCACCCTAGACCTGGATCTAATTGAGGAACGAAGAGACCGCGCCCTGGCCTCTATGGCACAGTATCAGCAGCAGCTCGCTAAGTCGTACAATCAACGAGTTTGGTTGCGCCGTTACATTCCAGGAGAGCTGGTCCTGAAGAAAGTACTTCCAGTCGACCGAAGACCGGCCGACGGAAAGCTGGGTCCGAACTGGGACGGCCCCTATCAAGTAGACTCCATTGCAGGAACAGGGGCATATCGGCTCTCGGACATGTCAGGAAGAAGCCTGCCACGGCCTTGGAATTCAACGCATCTACGAAAATTTTACCAATGACCCGATTTTTGGGCTTGGTACTTGTACATACTCTGTTGAAATGCAAAAGTTTCTCGTTTTTATGCCTCAGCTCATACGCTTCTTAAAGGCCGAATAAGTCTCCGGATTCGGAGCGCCCTTCATAGATACCACGATTGGCCAAATAAGTCTCCGGATTCGGAGCGCCCTTTGGGTGAATGACATCTAAGGGCCGAATAAGTCTCCGGATTCGGAGCGCCCTTTGTGGATACCACGATTGGCCAAACAAGTCTCCGGATTCGGAGCGCCCTTTGGGTGAATGACATCTAAGGGCCGAATAAGTCTCCGGATTCGGAGCGCCCTTCGTGGATACCACGATTGGCCAAACAAGTCTCCGGATTCGGAGCGCCCTTTGGGTGAATGACATCTAAGGGCCGAATAAGTCTCCGGATTCGGAGCGCCCTTCGTGGATACCATGATTGGCCAAACAAGTCTCTGGATTCGGAGCGCCCTTTGGGTGAATGACATCTAAGGGCCGAATAAGTCTCCGGATTCGGAGCGCCCTTTGGGTGAATGACATCTAAGGGCCGAATAAGTCTCCGGATTCGGAGCGCCCTTCGTGGATACCACGATTGGCCAAACAAGTCTCCGGATTCGGAGCGCCCTTCATGGATACCACGATTGGCCAAACAAGTCTCCGGATTTGGAGCGCCCTTTGGGTGAATGACATGTAAGGGCCGAATAAGTCTCCGGATTCGGAGCGCCCTTCGTGGATACCACGATTGGCCAAACAAGTCTCCGGATTCGGAGCGCCCTTCGTGGATACCACGATTGGCCAAACAAGTCTCCGGATTCGGAGCGCCCTTTGGGTAAATGACATCTAAGGGCCGAATAAGTCTCCGGATTCAGAGCGCCCTTCGTGGGGATCACGATTTAATTGACCAACTATATGGTTCCTAATTGGAGCCGATCGACGCATATTCGAACGTTTACATCACGCCATACAAAAGCTGACAATAAATTGAGATAAGGCGTTTAATTACACGCAAAACATTTCAAAAGCTGTTAATAAAGAAATTCTATTTATTCAAAAGCCGCCAAACATTTCAAGCATTTGATAAAGTAATTCTATTTATTCACAGCTAAGTCTGTTTCAACATTATGGCCCACTAAGTCGGCGTCTTCGTCGTCGCTTCTCTCAATTTCGAACTCGGGATACGGCAGGTAATGCCGATGATATAGGGGTGAAGCCGAATTTATGCCCACTTGCCCAAGAGCTTCCACGGTTTGAAGGGCCATGATCCAGCCATGCTTGAAACCACGATTTTCGCATCGGCAAACTTCCTCAGCTAGGTCTGGTTTGGTCTTCTTGATCCCGGCCTTCAAGCCGTCCTGATATCCTCTTTCATAACCCGAGGCCTCTCGCTTCGCTCTCTCCCCCACGCTTTTCGCTTGACCGGCCACCACCGACTCGGCCGCTCAAACACTCTTCAGCTCCCAAAGCTCACTTTCAGCCTTTTTCGCGCGAGCCTCCAGACTACGATTCCTTTCGTTGTTTTTCTCACTCTCACGTCGGGCTTCGCACAGACGCATCCCGACTTCATAAGCGCTATACAGTCCCTTGACAGCCCCATGTATGCCATCCCGAAATACTTCGAAATCTCGACGTCCGACCATCGACTGTTGGACCTCCGGCGGAAAAATCTGCCGAGCGAACTCGACTGCCACATCTGGGTCTTTAATTATAGAATCCGCCTCTGTCATTGGTCTATTCTTCACGAGAACCGCAAAACTCAACGGTCGTGGCGCCACGTCAGGCTCAACTTGCGGTCGTGGGCACGGGGAATCTCCCCGTTGTCCGTCCTTTCGGGGTGATCTGCTTCGACGACTAGGGGGGCGCTATTTTTCCCGATCTATGGATGCTCTTTTTCCCGTGTAAATAGGCTCGCTTCTGCGTTTCATTTTGACCTCTAAACCCAGCCAATGTTGGCCCCTGCCAGGTTTGGATCCAGCTTGAATGGAAGTGAGTCGAGTTGTTGGCATGAACTCGTCCATTTATTCTGGGGTACATGCAGCTCCCCCGAGGAAACGTCAGAGAGACTGAGCGCCAACGTCGGGTGCCCCTCAGCCAGCCCACGACTCAGAGCCATCAGCTCATTCGGTTCCTCAGGCTTGCGCCCTGACTAAGGCAAGGGCAGATTCATTAATCTAGTCGGCTACATTTCAAGCGCTATTGCCGGTTAACCTAAGATCGCTGGGGCAAGGGCAGATTCATTAATCTAGCCGGCTATGTTTTCAAGCGATATCACCGAGTAATTTATGCCTCAGCCAGCCCACGACTCAGAGCCATCGGCTCATTCGGTTCCTCAGGCTCGCGCCCTGACTAAGGCAATGGCAGATTCATTAATCTAGTCGGCTACATTTCAAGCGCTATTGCCAGTTAACCTAAGATCGCTGGGGCAAGGGCAGATTCATTAATCTAGCCGGCTATGTTTTCAAGCGATATCGCCGAGTAATTTATGCCTCAACCAGCCCACGACTCAGAGCCATCGGCTCATTCGGCTTCGCGGGCTCGTGCCCTGCCTAAGGCAAGGGCAGATTCCTTAATCCGATCGTCCGGGCTTAAAATTAAGTAATATCATTCTTCACCAGCAAAATTGAGCACAACTCATGACATTTTATATATGCAAAATAAATGAGCTACAAGCCCGGACAAAAATGTCTGACAAAACAATTGTAACAATACATCTGTGAAATCCTAATATATTTGTGAAATCCTAACAGTCAAATGCCCAGCTTAGCCTTTGGAATCAGTCTCCAACGGCTCGACATCCACTTGCTCATACGGCACTGGCATAGTCAGTGAAACTCCAGCTGCAGCAAGGGCTTTGCGCCAGCCATGTTTAAACCCCCTGTTTTCGAACCGAGGGACTTGGTCCATATATTCGGTGAGCCCAACATCTTTCCCGGCTTCGAATACTTTGGAAGCAGCCGCCTTCATTTCAGCCAACTCAGTCTCCAGGCTGGCAACCGCCTTCTGGGACAATCTTAGTGCCGCTTCGCTCGCGTCCGCCTTCTTCTCGGCGTTCGCTCGGATTGATCTGCAATGCGGGCCTTCTCTACCTCGGCCTCAGCCCGAGAAGCTTCCTTGTTCGCTCTTAAAAATGCATCCTCGGCCCTCTTCCTCTGGCCCTCCACTTGCTTTCGTAAGCGGCCAATCTGTTTCACGGCGTCAAGATGCCGACGTCCCATATCGGCTATCCTTCCGACGGTCTGCAAAGGAAGAACCCCAAAAACATAACCTCAACAGTACTCGGATAAAGTGAAGAAAAGTCAGAATACGTACCAGAAGTGCCGATTGCACGGCTAGTGCTGTCGCATTCAGATCTGGTTCAACCCGGAAAGCCTCCATATCAGACGGCAACGACACGGACGTAGCTACACCGAATGCGACTTCTGGATCTTTAAGCGCCGAAGCGTTAGAGGGGAACCGGCATATCCTTTACCATTGGACGAATGACAAAAGGAACAACCTCATTAGATCCCTCCAATCGAGGACGCTTACCACCTTGTTCGTCTGAACCGGCCTTGAGGTCAGCAGAGCGTTTCTCTGCCTTTTCCCCAACTTTTTGGCCGACTTCCCCGGCCAACGGAGATTCGGCATTCTGACCTTTTTCCTTCTCCTCTACAACCCCCAAGGATCCTGATTCGGCAACAGGGAGGGGGAGTCGAGATTCGGTGGCGGGCGGTAATTCAGACGAAAGGCCCTCCGCTCTTCGCCGTGCGGCTAACCTCTCCGCATTCGCCTTTTTGGCAAGCTTTGTCAGACTCAATCCGGCCATAGCCGCGGAGTCTATGACGGGAAGATCCTCTAAGCGTTGAAGAACGTCGGCAGAAGGAAGATCCCCTGGTCGCGATGTAAACGGAGGATCGGCGAAATCCAATACCTCCTCAGAGTGGGTCTCGGATTGATCTGATTCGGCAATATCAGCTACCTCATTTCGCTCCGAATCGGACCCTTCAAAGCCTACCTGCCTCAAGTTTTTGAAGTCGGACAGAATAAGAGTGGTAAGGGAATCTTCCGCCCTTCGGAATCGGTATGTTTTCCGCCGCCGAGAAGGTTGTGTATGTCGGCTCGTAACAAAGCAGAATGTGAGCCGCCCTCCCCTGTTTCTGAAGGCTTCGACGGCCGAAATACCTGAGAGCAAACCCTAATATCTGGGAAAAGAAAAGAACGGCGTCGTGGGTTGAAGATAGTACTTTTTTCAAACCCCTCCCTGCACAAGACGAAGCCGCAAGATTTCAATGGAATAGGTTTCACAATAAAAATGAACACATAACAAAACAAGGAAATACTCGGCGACCTGGCTCGCCCCTCCGTCTGGGAATAGGGTCAACACGATCCTCCCCTTCGCCAAATTCCCAGTTACCCTGGACAACGACCATAACATCATCAACTCTTTTCCCAGAGCTGGAAAGCATAGTGATTAGTTGATGATCGGTGTCCTTAGCTCTAAAGAAATAACGCCCTTGCGACCGGAAGACTTAGCCAAGGCATAGCAGTGCCGGATAGCCGGAATGCTAAGGTTAATTCCAAGACGAAGATTCAACGCTACAATCCCCATTATAATTCTAAAGAAATTCACGTTAGGTTGAGAAGGGATTAAATCCCAATGGCGAAGCACAGCCTTTAGGAATGGGTATAGAGGGAAGCGGACTCCACCCTCTGCGATTGACAAGAGAGGAAAAAACGATCGTGGTTTTGTCCTCCCTCTCCATGTCAAGGGTGCCGTCTGCCAAAAGTGACAGACGGACGTCATCAGGAATAGAGAAATGGCATCTAAAACTAGCAATTCGATCTGATGAGATGAGGTCTTTCAAATGTTTCGCCATACCCTACAGTTGACATAGACGTGCCAAAGAATAAACTGGGAATAGTTTCTCGAAGCAAAGAAGTGGATAACTTACAGAGGATGAAGAAGATATTGGAGGAGTTAGAAGGGCAAGCCAAATAACCTTTAGTTCTCCATCCGGATAAGTTACTGTGGGAGCCGAATAAATAGAAGAGTTAGAAGGGATGTATTCCAGAAGTCAGAGACTGTTCGGCTCCGTGCTAGTCTACTAAGATGCCGAATACATTGAGATCGCCGAATAGACGGGGAGATGTATGTGGGAATAAACAAAAAGGATAATAAGTAAAAGTGGGCTCTGGACCCGAGGTCCAGAGATGAGTATAAATACAAGAGCCTTCAGATTTAGAAAGGTATGTAAGAATCACTTCACTAAACTTAGTAAACAAGCTTTCTTGAGCATAAGAACTGACTTGCCCGTCGGAGTGCTAACCCGGCACCCCTGACCGGAGTGTTAGTCTTTGCAGGTGACTAGCTGAGGATCAAGAGCGTCTCCAGGATCTGAAGAGTATTTCCAAACCACTTCCCCACAGTTACCATATGCAGGGAAGTAAGTTATGGTCCCACAATTACAACTGCATGCATCCGGAAGGTCTGTTCAGTGGAGGCATCGTAAGTCATCACGTCATTCTCCCACTACTCCTTCAACTCATCAATCAATGGCCTTAGGTAGATATCAATATCAGTCCCTAGTTGATTACGTCCAAGAATAAGTAAGGACATCATGAAAAATGGGCCATCATACATCTCCAAGGTGGAGGTTATAGGGCATGATTCTGACATGCCACATGCTATAGGAAGTGCTCATGTTCCCAAAAGGGTTGAACCCATCGGTGGCCAGGCCCAACCTAACATTGCGAGTCTCCTAGGCAAACTCAGGATAATGCAAATCAAATTCCTTTCACTCTTTACAATCAGTCGGATACCTCCCTACACCATCATCAACACGCTTATCACTATGTCATCTCATGTCTTTAGCCGTCTTCCTAGACATGTACAATCTTTTCAACCTAGGTGTCAATGGGAAGTAACGCAATATCTTGTGAGGGATCTTTTTGTTAGGGAAAATCGATGTGATTCCCACAAGTAAATCAATCAATGGGAATAAAAACTAATGCGGAAAAATTAAATCAAAAGCAACACAAGAATTTTTACGTGGTTCCCTCAATGTGAGGTACGTCCACGGGATCGAAATCCGATTCCACTATCAACCAAATAAGTTTCCAAACGATTACAAACGAGACACGAATGGTCTCACAAACCACCCTTAGGTGAATTCCAAATATCACAAATAAACAAGAGGAAATACCTCACCAAATAGATGAACCAAAATCTTCGGAACCAGAGTTGAAGAAGATCCAAAATAACGAACGCAAATCAATTTCACACACTGCCGAAATAAACCCAGCGCGCACACACTCAAACCAGCCGCAAGAATCAATTAGCCGCTGCAAGCATCATATCAAACAAAACTGTATCTTCCACCCAAACCAAAAATATCCACCGAAACTAATAAAGCAGCCGCACGGTACTACTTCGAAAAAAGTGAAGAACAAAACAATATATATATCAGCCGTCCACCTTTTGTAGAAAAAACCCAATCTATATCTCTCAAATATTGAACAATATATATTGTAAATCTAGGGTTTTGTAATCAAACCCTAATTGTATCCAAATTGAATTGGGTCTTCACAAATATAATATATAAAAATATATTATACCTAAACCAAGTCAAATCAAAATTCTTTTAACAAACCAATTGGGTCCCACACTCCAATAAGGAGGTATACCCAACAATTCTCTCCCTACCGACTTAGGTGGAGAGATCGACCATACCCGCCAAAGTTCGACACTTTAAATATTTGTCCTTCGACAAAGTCTTTGTCAACATATCCGAAATATTATCATCTGTGTGAACCTTTTCGAGTTGTAACAATTTCGAATCTAACACATCACGAATTCAATGGTATCTCACATCAATGTGTTTCGATCTCGAATGAAAAGTAGAATTTTTACTCAAGTGAATAGCACTTTGACTATCACAATAAAGCACATACTTTTCTTGCTTCAAACCCAACTCTTGCAAAAATTTCTTCAACCATAACTCTTCTTTGCAAGCTTCTGTAATGGCAATAAATTCAGCTTCGGTAGTTGAGAGAGCAACACATTTTTGTGATTTAGATTGCCATGCCACAGCTCTCCCTACAAAAGTCATCAAATACCCCGAAGTAGATTTCCTAGAATCAACATCACCAGCCATGTCAGAATCTGTGAACCCATCAAGCATCGGCTTACCATCCCTAAAACACAAACACACCTTCGAAGTCCTTCGAAGATATCTTAGAATCCATTTTACCGCTGCCCAATGTTCTTTACCCGGATTAGAGAGAAACCGACTCACCACATCAACGGCGTGAGCAATATCCGGCCTTGTACAAACCATGGCGTACATCAAAGAACCAACTGCTGAAGCATAAGGAACTTTCAACATCTCTTCTTTGTCTTTCTCACTTGTAGGACATTGATTCGAACTAAGCTTGAAGTGACCCGCAAGTGGACAACCAACCGGCTTTACTTTATTCATGTTGAACCTCTCAAGAACTTTCTCAATGTAGCTTTCTTGAGACAACCAAATCAGTCCCTCTTTGCTATCACGAACAATTTTCATACCAAGTAATTGCCTTGCCGGTCCCAAATCTTTCATAGCAAAAGATTTACTCAACTCTAACTTCAACTTGTTAATCATGGTAGAATCTTGACCCACAATTAACATGTCATCAACATAAAGCAAAAGAATAATAAATTTACCATCCGGAAAATTTTTCACAAACACACAATGGTCCGAAGTGGTTTTAGAAAAACCATTATTCATCATGAAAGAGTCAAATTTTTTGTACCATTGCCGCGGGGCTTGCTTGAGGCCATACAAACTTTTCTTCAATTTGCAAACAAATTTCTCTTTCCCTTTCTCCACAAAACCCTCTGGTTGCTCCATGTAAATTTCTTCTTCAAGATCACCATGAAGAAATGCGGTCTTCACATCAAGTTGTTCAACTTCAAGGTTCATACTTGCAGCCATGCTAAGTACAACCCGAATAGAAGACATCTTCACAACCAGCGAGAAAATCTCGTCAAAGTCAATGCCTTTCTTTTGCCCAAAGCCTTTCACAACAAGACGTGCCTTGTACCTCAGATTCTTGCCATCATTCTTCAATTTGAAAATCCATTTATTTTTCAGAATTTTCCTCCCTTTAAGCAACTTCACTAAATCATAAGTATGGTTTTCAAGCAAGGAATTCATCTCCTCGTCCATGGCCATTTTCCAATCACCTTTCTTTGCATGCTCAATAGCTTCTTGGTAGCTCTCGGGCTCCCCTTGATCGGAAATCAACACAAATTCATTGGGAGGATACTTTCTTGAAGGTTGTCGGTCCCTTGTAGATTTTCTCAACTCAAGTTGTGGTGGCGGTTCTAGAGTTGGATGCTCTTGCTCAATTTCTGGCTTAACTTCATTAGGATTAGCATCATCCTCTACGTCTTCAATAGGTGGCTGCACATCTCCCCCATTTTCATCATCAACTAAAGATGAAGGAGATGGATCCATGTCATTGAGATCACTAGTTTTTTGGCTCCGGTTGATCACCTTTACCAAAGTCTTCAATTGTTTGGTCTTCAAGAAACACAACATCACGGCTTCGAATGACTTTCTTGTCGACCGGATCCCATAATCTATACCCGAATTCATCACGCCTATAGCGAAGAAAAATACATTGTCTTGAATTACTATTAAGCTTGGACCTCTCATCCTTTGGAATGTGAACAAAAGCTCGGCAACCAAACACTCTCAAGTGCTCATAAGACACATCTTTGCCAGTCCAAACTCTTTCAGGAACATCACCATTCAAAGGATAGCAAGGAGACAAATTGATCACGTCAACCGCTGTACTCATTGCCTCACCCCAAAAGGATCTTGGCAATTTAGCTTGTGAAAGCAAACACCTTGTTCTTTCTACAATGGTGCGGTTCATCCTCTCGGCAACGCCATTTTGTTGAAGAGTCTTCTTAACTGTCTTTTGGTGCCGAATACCTTGGCTGCGACAATACTCATCAAATGGCCCAATGTATTCACTACCATTGTCTGATTGGATGCACTTCAATTTCTGCCATGTTTCTCTTTCAACCATGGCCTGAAAATGCTTAAATACTTCTAGAACTTGATCTTTAGATTTTAGTAGAAAAGCCCAAACTTTCCTTGAATAATCATCAATGAAAGTAACAAAATAAAGTGCACCACTATGTGTTCTAACTTTTAAAGGACCACAAACATCCGAATGAATCAACTCCAAAACCTTTTCTTTTCTAGAAGCAACATTTTTATAAAAAGAAACTCTATGTTGCTTACCCGCCAAACAATGAACACAAGTTTTAAAATGTGTACCTTTCAAACCGGGTAGAAGCTCTTTTTTCAACAAAACTTGTAGCCCCTTTTCACTCATGTGCCCCAGTCGCTTGTGCCACAATTCAGTAGAAGTATCATCTTCAAGTGCATTGATAACACTTTTACAAATTTTTCCTTGCATCGAATAAAGTGTATGAGTCTTCTTGCACTTAGCCACCACCAAAGAATCTTTTGTGAGCTTCCATATTCCATCACCAAATTTGTTGTTGAAGCCTTCATCATCTAGCTTCCCAGTAGAGATCAAATTGAGGCGAATGTCGGGAACATGCCTCACATCTTTAAGCAACAATTTGCAGC
The DNA here is from genome assembly GCA_036172215.1 of Camellia granthamiana. Taxonomy (NCBI): domain Eukaryota; kingdom Viridiplantae; phylum Streptophyta; class Magnoliopsida; order Ericales; family Theaceae; genus Camellia; species Camellia granthamiana. The sequence continues at coordinate 92,366,658 of CM069906.1, forward strand.
CCAAATTTGTTTCCAAGCAAACATCACCCATGCCGATAATCTTGGACAAACCTTCATTACCGATTTGAACAGAACCATAATCTCCTGCAGTGTAGGTAGTGAAGAAATCAACTCGAGAAGTCACATGAAAAGAAGCACCAAAATCAATCACCCAACTGCTCTCTTGGCTCACAAAATTGATACAATCATCTTCACAAACGACCATGAGATCATCGGTAGTAACTGCCGTTGTGTCTTCTTGCTTCTTATCCACACTTTTGTCACGCATTTTCTCCTTATTCTTGAGCTTTCGGCATTCCCGCTTCATGTGCCCTTTCTCATGGCAATAATAACACTCAACGTCTTTCTTTGAAAAAGAACCATCTCTTGACTTGTCACGGCTTTGATCACGACCATGAGGAGTCTTACTCCTCCCCCTTGTTTTGCTTCGGCCTCTCACAACAAATGCTTCCGAATGAGAGGAACCGGCTGATTTTCTTCTAATTTCTTCATTCAACGAGCTACTTGTGACTTGGCCCATTGTGACAACTCCATCGGGTGCCGAATTACTAACTGTCACAACCAAAGTCTCCCAACTTTCGGGCAAAGAACTAAGTAACATCAAAGCCTGCAACTCATCATCAAAAATAATTTTCATAGAAGCAAGTTGGTTAACAATACTCTTTATTTCATTCAGATGTTCCGGAATAGGGCTGCCCTCTTTATATTTTAAATTAACCAACTTACGAAACAGAAAGGCTTTATTTGTGGCTGATTTTCTATCATAAAGACTCTCTAATTTTTTCCATAAATCATGTACCGAAGTTTCAGTAGCAACATGATGAAATACACTGTCATCAATCCATTGACGTATAACACCAACAGCTTTTCGATTAAGCCTCTTCCACTCATCATCTTTCATACATTCGGGTTTACCACTATCACCCTCAATGGGTCCATACAAATCTTTACAAAATAATAGGTCCTCCATTTTAGTTTTCCAAGTTACCCAATTGCTTCCATTGAAGCTAGACATACGACCCACATTCCCCTCCATTGATTTACACAAATAAATAAACCCCAATAAACCGTAAGCTCTGATACCAGTTGTTAGGAAAAATCGATGTGATTCCCACAAGTAAATCAATCAATGGGAATAAAAACTAATGCGGAAAAATTAAATCAAAAGCAACACAAGAATTTTTACGTGGTTCCCTCAATGTGAGGTACGTCCACAGGATCGAAATCCGATTCCACTATCAACCAAATAAGTTTCCAAACGATTACAAATGAGACACGAATGGTCTCACAAACCACCCTTAGGTGAATTCCAAATAATCACAAATAAACAAGAGGAAAGACCTCACCAAATAGATGAACCAAAATCTTCAGAACCAAAGTTGAAGAAGATCCAAAATAACAAACCCAAATCAATTTCACACACTGTCGAAATAAACCCAGCACGCACACACTCAAACCAGCCGCAAGAATCAATTAGCCGCTGCAAGCATCATATCAAACAAAACTGTATCTTCCACCCAAACCAAAAATATCCACCGAAACTAATAAAGCAGCCGCACGGTACTACTTCGGAAAAAGTGAAGAACAAAACAATATATATATCAGCCGTCCACCTTTTATAGAAAAAACCCAATCTATATCTCTCAAATATTGAACAATGTATATTGTGAATCTAGGGTTTTGTAATCAAACCCTAATTGTATCCAAATTGAATTGGGTCTTCACAAATATAATATATAAAAATATATTATACCTAAACCAAGTCAAATCAAAATTCTTTTAACAAACCAATTGGATCCCACACTCCAATAAGGAGGTATACCCAACACTTCTTACCCTTACTATCATTTAATCTGTACCTAAATGCTTGACATGTGGAACATTTTTCCAAGCCAACATTCTCCTTCCAGAATAGTACACAATTATGTTTACATGCATCAATGAGCTCGTATCCCAAGCCCAAGTCACGTAGTAACTTCTTGCACTCATAAATTGACCCTGGCACCACATGGCCCTCAAGTAGGAATCGCCTTTGTATCTCCAAAACCTTATCAAAAGACTTATTGCTCCACCTATTTTCTACCTTCACATGTAGCATCTGAATAACGAATGCTAACAAAGTATCTAAGTTTTTGCAACCTGGGTACAAGCAACATTGGGAAGCAGCTAACAATTTATCAAAATTTCGTACATCCTCTCTTTCTAGAGTATCACCCTCCATACAATTCCCCCTCTGATAGTCGTCTATCGGTTCATCAAATTCATCTTGATCCTCGTTATTTTCACCATTGCTTTCATCAAGGTTATAGTCTTCTGGAAGTTCACCGTGTTCTAACCAAGTGGTGTATGATACTATCATCCCACTTATGAGCAAATGAGCCTTCACAATATTATACTCCTGCTTATAAAAGTTACAACAATTGATGCATGGGCACTTAATCTCCCTAGCGTCACTCAAATGAGCCTTTGCAAATTCAATAAATGAGTTCACCCCATCTATATATGGCTGACTGAATCTGTTAGAAAGTAACATCCAACTCCTGTCCATATCTGATCATAAGATAGTAGTTAATACCAATGGAGCACAACCTTTATTTATTTTTTTTAAACATAAAGACAAAGTAGTTAATATTATTGTTGAATGACACATCATCGTCAGTAAAGGTACATCTATCTATAGGCTTATTTAATTTTGTATGAAGGTTTCGACCAACAAATCCTTTAAAATTCTATTATATCTGCATATATTATGTATTAATTTTAAGTGCTTTTTACATTTATGGAATGTAAAAAAAATAAAAAATAAAAATAAAAAAACTTAAGTTTTTTTATTTTACATTCCTAAACTTAGTGATGAAAAAATGAAAGTGAAATAGCAATAGCAAGCCTGAGTCTATGTTGTGGACGAAAAAATGAAACCTTAACAAAACACCATAGTGACCTATAAAAGAAAACTCTTGCCCCTAAAGCACCAGAACAACCACAAAACAAAAAGCAACAAACAACAAGACAAACTCAAAAAATAAATACATGGTCTATTTGGTTTGGATTTTCAAATGAATTTTAGTTTTGGAGTTTCAAAAAAAAATTTAAAATTTTAAACTTAAATTAAATGAAAACATTACAAACCTCAAAAAAAAAAAAAAAAAAAAAAAACCCACCTATTAAACCCATATATAGTGTATCATTTATTTTTGAGTGGGGAGCATTCAATCTATTTAGAAGCAATGCAAAATGAGAACAATAATGCTTATTTAAGTTGAATTTCCTTGTGGATTTAAAGATGAATTCATCTAAGTTGAAGGAGGTGCTTTCCTCCATTCATGCTTATCTCCAATCAAATTGAAGAGCCATATAGGACTGAACTTGGATCTGGAACCCTTGGATTATCAAATTATGGCCCTCGTAATTCCTAAATGTTGTTGCAAGTCAATAGCATGCACGGTTTGCTCTGTCACAGGTATGTTATTTAGCCCAAGTTTGTTTTACATTGATAGCACCCACCTTTATTAGCAATAGACAATGAATGAGTCACTTCAAATGTCTTATAAATTTTCAATTATCAGAAACACCACTAAAATAATATCATATGATTTTCAAACTACCTAATAATATTACATTTCAAATTGCATAACAATTAAAAAAAAAAAAACAATAACAACAACAACAACAATCAAATTACACCACAAAACAGACCCTATGGTAGCACATGACCCTTGGGGAAAAAGAAACCATCAGAGATTACTTGACTTTAGCCTCTCAGCAAAACAAAAAAAGTATCCCACATGCAGCAGCGACAACCAGCAAGAAACCCAACATATAGATGCCATGTCTCCAAAGCAAACTAGCAAGAATAAAGCATACCAAGTTCAGGAGAACATTCCCAAAAAATCAAACGCACAGTTGGTGAGACCAGCACACAAATGAATAAAATACATAAAAACACTACAACGAATTAATAACAAAGAAACAAAAACCACCCAATCCCTATCTACATTTTCCCCACTCTTGAATTATCAAATTATGGCCCTGGTAATTCCTAAATGTTGTTGCAAGTCAATAGGCTTTGTTTATGAGGTGGTGGGAAGGTTGCATTTTATGGCTACTGTTGTATCATGTGTAGTCTCTGTTTAGGTAATTGAGGGGGGTATCAGTTGGTGTTTTGGTTGGAGCTCGGAAGTCTAGCTTGGGGCTTGGAAGTCTAGGAGTGTAACCAAGTTGCTATTGCTGCTAGATGCTGCTAATGTTTACAGATATGTTGTTGCTGCCAGTTGATGACAATTGTTGTTACTAGTTGCTACTGTTGCTATAGAGCTACTGCCAGTTGCTGCTGCTGCTACAAAGTTGTGTTGGGCCTTGGGTGTTTACTTGTAGCTTTGGGGATTATTTTACCTTGGTGATGTTCGGTTATCTCTATTTTTTTATTTCTCTTTATTGGCTAGTTGATTAGACCCTCTCCAATCTTGGGTTAAGTATTAGTATATGATTGAGCTAGCTCTTCGGTACCAACCTAATTGGAATTGTTGAGTTTAATTATGATGCTTGATGCACTTCCCCTCTTTATTGATGTAAGTTCTTCGCTTGTATATAACTTTTTCATCAATAAATTTTCATTTTTGTTGATCCAAAAAAAAAAAAAAAAAGGCAACCAAACTCAACACACACAGCATCAACAACCAGCACGAAACCCAACATATAGCTCGCATGTCTCCAAAGCAAACTAGCAAGAACAGGGCATACCAAGTTCAGGAGAACATTCCCAAAAAACCAAACGCATAGTTGGTGAGACCAGCACACAAATGAATAAAATACAAAAAAACATTGCAGTGAATTAAAAACAAAGAAACAAAAACCACCCACTCCCTATCTACATTTTCCCAACTCTTGGATTATCAAATTATGGCCCTGGTAATTCCTAAATGTTGTTGCAAGTTAATAGTATGCATGGTTTGCTCGGTCTATATTGATCAGATTACTCAATGTACACAATTACTAGTTCTATATCCTAGACCATTTTCTACTAGAAAAAAGTCAGTCTTATATTCAACATATCTGTAACTTTCAACATATTGTAGCCAACAACAGTAATCAAGTAAGACAAAACCATATCCAAATAAAACTAATATGGAAAGGGTATTGTACTTACTGCCCAATTGGGCGTCTGTAAAATATTGTTCAGATGATGAGAGCCAAATCAAAGAAAAGAATTTATCTAGCGTTCATAATTTCCTACTTCAAATTAGCTAGCTTTCAATCAGACATAAATGGACTGGTATGAAGTTATGGAGGTCGTAAAGTTTGAACAAAACTTTTTGATGAAGGCAACAAAAGAGGGATTGTTTTTAACATTCATAATTTCCTACTTCAAATTGTGGGTAAGAGGCATGAGAACTAGAAAGCTATTCTAGTTAGATTAGCTCTTGTAATGACTATAATTTATACCTAAACATTTCATACTTTGCTTACAATTGTCTCTTTGTAAGGGTGCACATTATATATTTTTCCATTTTAAAAAAATATAAGTGCGAATTCAAGGCAAACAAAAACTGAGAAAACAAACTGTGCAAAATGGACTATGATGCTCTGTTAAAAGGTATCTATTTTTAAATAAATTATTCATGACAAACAATGTGGGGAATGTGTTTATCACGTCGTAATTTTGAGAGTTTTATTTTTTATCTTCTTTTTTTGTTTTTAATGAATTATAACAATAGATAGGAGCACTAAACAAATCAAAGTAGATTTCAATGGAAAATCAAAGAAAACAGAAAACAAAATTGGAGATTTAAATTCATCTAAAGATTTGCTTAGGAACAGAAAACACAAATTATTTATTTATTTATTGGGAAGGACAAATAACTCAAGCACAATGTTCTTTCAGCTCAATTGCATAGCCCACCAATAATTCATATTTATATATAATATACATGCACAAGCAAAATCAAAGTAACTCATAAAATATACCTAAAAATTAACATATACCAAATCACTCCAATAAAATCAAAGAAAAATACTCACTGTTTAATTCTGGAATCTCTTTCCTCTCTCTATGGGACCTGAGATCAATAAATAGTCTTTGATGCTTCATATCAAAATAAACAACAACTATAATCAATATATATTTATCTAATAAATCTACAGAGAGAGAAAGATGACTATTACCTTCGGTTTTCTTTGAAATTGGTTTGCTTCAAAAACCCTAAACTGATAGTCAATGTTGCAAGAAGAACAAGGAAATTGGGTTTCTGTAAACCAACGCCGTATATATTAACCAAAATTTTTGGGATTTTTATTTTGATGTTTCTAGTTTGAAAGGGAACTTTCTGCCTCACGTTTTTAGCGGCAGATCACCAAAACAATAAACATAATTTTTAGTTTTTTTTTTTTTTTTTTTGAAACAATTAAAACTAATTTGGAAGAACAAAACTCAAAAATATATTTTCAAAATTTTTAAAATTATTGATGACCTCTTAAAAGATAAAATTATACAAAAATAATAAGTATTTTTTTTATTTTTTCACCAATTTTTTTTTTAGTTTTTTAGAAAAAAAAATTCTGAAAATAAAACCAAACATATTAAAATTGCTAATCTAACCACATTTTTTGAAAAAGTTTAGATTATCTAAAATTAGCCATATGAACTTAAGAGTGTGTTTGGATTTGATAGGTTCATTTGGTGATCTAATTCGATGATCACTTTAACTTTATATTTCAATAACTAGAATATTTAAAACTCTTTCAAAAGTTAAAATAAAAACACAAATTGCTAAATCACATCATTTCACTAGCAAAAGCTTTATCGACGAATAGTGTTATTGTCGCTAAATGGTTAACTCTTTGCCCACACCAACCTGTCGTCGCCAAAAGTAAGCACACTAATAGCAACGCTCATTGTGTTGTTAAAAAATAAGCATCGTAGCTAAAATTTTTGAAATTTTGGGGTCAACCAAAAATTTTGGCGTTTAGCGAATGTTATGCTTTTTTAGTGACACTAGCAAATTGCGTCAATAAAGGTATACTTTTATCAACGAAATTGATCACTGTGTCGCCAAAAATATACTTTGGGCGATTAAAAATTGACGTCATCGCCAAAAGTAATTGCTAAAAGTGTAATTTTTTGTAGTGATATTCACAAATCTCACTAACTTAAGTAATTAGTATAGCATTTTGGGAATGAGTTATGCTAAAAAAGTCGAAGATTTTAACTATTACTTATGCTTCAAATTCATCAGTTTAATGGGGCTATACCAATTCAGATGTTTATTAAAAATACAAATTCTTCTTTCATGCTAGAGAAATTAAATGTCACTCCTTGAAGTTTCAAATCAAATAATAAATGGCTCCCCTTCATCAATTAATCATTAAGTCAAATTAATGAAGTGTATAATGTAAACAAGAAAAAAAAAATTATAGACGTCCGTTAACCTTCATGATGTTAAACACTTTATTCTGTTTTTTGCTTTTTTCTATCTCACATTTCTTAGTCCTCATTTTCTCTCACTAGTAATATCACTTTACTCAATCATCGCACCACCATCTTCGACTCTTGAGTCGCACCACCAGCATTATTATTTACAAGTATTTGGTGTTGCCAAGGAGAGTTGGAGAATATTGTGGAAGTATTAAGAGATGATAGTATGATAATAATATGAAAATGAGAATAATATGATAATTTCACTTTGCTATTAGATGGTATTTGTGTAATTTTATTTTTTTCTGCTCAGTTAATTGCATAAATAATTATGGCAAGAGAATATTTGTAAAATTCAAAATGTAAGGATGAAATTTATTTTTTTGATAAATCTCAATGAGTATACTTATAAGGAGGAGGTTTTCTTCCGGTTCATATTTTAGATTGGAAGGCGCTATTTGGCCCGTGGAGCCCACCGTTCATTTTGTCGAACATTTTGTATATTTCGTTCACACAAAAAATTAAGTCGATCCAATAACTATAACTTGTTTAATTTATTGCGTTTGTCACTAAAAAAATATTTCGTTTATTTTTAAAAACACAATTGTTGTCTCTCTTTTTAGTGAAAAATTGAACAAAATATAATTATCGAATCGATTTTATTTTATTTTTTTTGATGGATGAAATACACGAAGTGTCCGATAAAATGAACAATTTAAATTATCAAAACAAAACCTATAATAAAATCTCACGAGCCCAAACAATATCTTCCAATCTAAAATTTGAACAGGAGGGATCCATCTCCTCACGTGAAGATGGCCCACAAATGTACGTTAGAGTAATGCTACAATTTCACCTCCACCTAAAAACTTGATTTACAAAGAATAAGAAGTGTTTCGGAAGAGATTAATATCGTTAAAAAGTTATTAATAAAAATTAAAAAGTCAAAATATTGAAAAATAATTTTAAAAAATGGATATATATATATATATATTATTATTCTTTCTATTTTTTATATTTTTTTTTGTAAAAAATTAAAAATTATTTTCAATCGTTTTTTTTTTTTCATTTCATATATTAGTAAAAAAAAAAATTTAAAAAGTAAAATCTTTTGTGAGACCACACTAAAAACTTTCATTTATTTGTAAATAAATTTGATTTTTTATGCTGAAATGTAATTCCACTAATATTTTTTTTTGAAAAAATAATAAATAAAAATTAAGAAAAATTACCACATAGTGTATTTTTACAAAAATAACGAAAAATTATGATTTTAATCAATTAATATTGATAAATTTTACTACTCATTGTAATTATTTTTTAAAGAATTAAGTATATGCTTTCAAAAAAAAAATATAGAACCTACACAAAAAGACTAACCAAGGGTAACCTCTTGGATTAGACCATAAGGAGTCAAGGTCTCAGAAATCACTCTTAGGTGATACTACATAGCAGGACTCTCAACCATGTAGAAGTAAGTCGCGAACTCACACACAGGCAGGGATTCAAACACACACTCCTGACACTGGGTACAGTTCGTCCAGGCCTAGAAAGCATCCTGCCAACTATATGTGCTATCACCTAAAAATACCTGGTCCCAAAAAAGATGAAATCTGAGATCTCAAAATTTATACCTCAAAACCTTACGGGTTTGTTTGGAATGTGAGTTGATTTTTTGACTTTTTTGACTATTTGAGACTAAAAGATCTCGTTTGAGATGAATTTTTTAGTTTTTTTTTTACTTTTGTAAAAAAAAAAAATAATAATAATTATGATTTGAATGTGATATTTTTTTTTTATTAATTTTTTTAATTTATTTTATATTTTTGTGATTATTTTAACACTATAGCTCTTCCCAAATGAGTGTTAAGTAGCCATACATATCTGGGTTAAAATATAACCTAGACATGGAGAAAAAGAAGAAGAAATGTACCACCCGCCTTACAATTGAATTTCACTGCCCCAATCTAATCCAATCAAATATTACTAAACATGAAGGGAAGAAGACGGAAGGACAATGACAGAAAAGGAGGCAGTGCCATTACAAGTTACAACAACAATATCGAGCCCACACCCTATCCACCCATTCTGGAGTGGACTGTACAATCCACAACCACGCTCACGGGAAATTATTCATTGCCTCAGATAAATTTAGGTAGTGTCTCAATTTAAGCATTATTGATTAAAATAATAGATCTCACTTTTCGTTTGTCTCTTTTGATGAGACAATTGAACATTTGTCTAAATATAAATGATATAGAGTAATAGATAGACCACCAAATAACTACTCCATACTCACATGCAGTTGTCATGGTTCGAGTGTCGTGTCAATGTCACACCACACCTACACGTAAAATATCATTCAATTTGTTAAAATCGTCAAATTTGCATCAATTTGCTTGTTAATTGCTAGTTAATTTGATCTTAAAATTTATAATTTGCTTTTGAAACTATTCTATTCAACTATAATTAATATATATAATTTACATCTAATGAAATATTTTTTAAAAAAATCAATATAAAAAAGATTAAAATGTCAAATTTATTGTAAATTAACGCCTTTATTTGGGATGTGGATTAACTTTTTGACTTTTTAGCTATTAGCCTGAGACTAAAAAATCTCGTTTGGGATAGACTTTTTAACTTTTTTAATTTTTGTGAAAAAAAAATAAAATAATTATTGTTTAGATATTATATTTTTTAACGTGAGACTAAAAAATCTATTTTATCATTTTATCACCATTTTAGCACCAACTCACCCCAACTCAACTTCCCAAACAAGTGCAATGTTACATTAGGCAGAGCTACAGTTACTCTAGCGGTGTCACTGGATTTCCAAAAAGGTTGAGGATATGAGGTATATGTATAGTTTTATTCAAAAGTTTTGAATCATAACAAATTGAACCCGGTGAAATAATATATATATTTTGGAGTTTACAGTGGAATTAAAAATAGCAATCAAATTTATAAAAAAAATTCAGTCTTTTGAAAAGAAACTATTATTCAAACTAATAGATTTTACAATTATTTTATTTTTTTTTTGTACTAATTGATATGTGATGCAATAATGCATTTTAAAAACTGGAACATAATCTAGTTTAATAATATTACAAGTTTCACATCAGTGAATAAAAAAATGGATTTGAGTTTTCTCATGTTAGTCATCCCAAGTGGTTTAGTTTGGTAAGTCCATTTTGAGAACGATTTTGGTTATTCGAACCGTTCACTTTTTAGAATTCGTTGAGTAAAAAATCAAGATGATCGGAGACGGATAACTATGTTTAAATCAAATTTGTAATATAAAAAATGGATGACTATTATTGAAATTATATTTATTGTCTATTTTTTTAAAACAAATATGATTCAAACATATAACTACCAATATCTAATCATCTTATTTTTTGGATGAATATTCTACTAAACGAATTCTAATAAGTGAACAATTCGGATCACAGAAATCAATAACAAAATGGATTTATCATGTTCAAATGCTCTCTAAAAGCAAAACCTAAAAAAATATATGAATTTTATTGGCTATTTTATTGAAACGATGATATTAATATCCTAATAATTTGTTTTTGCTTGCAATTTGATTAGTTTGAATTAATTTTGTCAATGTGAAAATTTGAAAAATCTTACAATGTACCCCTCTAAAAAAATACACATCACAAGAAAAGTTAAAATTTTATTAGTGAAAATTATAAAATGTACCCTTAAAGTTATGATTGGCCAAGTAATATTTTTGGAAAATAACAGCAGAGAGAGACAGTAAAAAAATTACAAAATCATAAAAAAGTATTACATTTTAATTATTAAAGTATATAAACTTTATTACTGATTTATAATTTTTTTTTCTTGTCCCCACTGTATTGTTATTTTCCTTTCTATTTTTTACAATGAAAGTTATATTTTTTTTGTAAAGAACATGTTATATTTTTTTGTATATAAGATGCGCACTATATATGCACTTTCTGTATGTGTACAAAGTAGCCTTTCGTGTTAAGTGGCTATTTGGAACGTCGAAATACCTAATCATATCACTTTTTTTAATTTTTTAGACAAATTTTCTTAAGAAATTAAAAAATAAACTAAAATAATTACATCGTAAAAGAGCTATGGTCCGTATGAATTTTAATATTGGGGGCACATGATAGCTTGGATAAAATTAAAAATTTGACATGACATTAATAATAACTTGTTAGATGACTACACTTATTAAATTCTTAGTTACACCACATTATGTGCTATTTATTAATAAAAATAATCATTTATTATAAAATTGAAACTTCAAAGGAAATGATGTAATTTTTAAAAATACAAACAACAAATCATATTTGAAACAAATCAGAACTGCTAAATACCCCCAGTGGGGGTCGCGCCCCCAGTGACGTGGCGCGCCCCCACTGGCTGACAGTTAAAAAAAAAAAAAAAAGCAGTTTTTTTTCACCCACTCATGGCCCTCCACCTCACTGGGGGTCGACCCCCAGTGGGGTCTAAACCATTTTTGGAAACAAATTTACGAAGTGTATTTGTATTAATAATTATAATTTTTTATGAATATATAATTTGTGTTTCAAAATTTCACTCGGCTGTAATTACCACTAAAAAATAAGCCTCGTAGCTAAAATTTTTAAAATTTTGGCGTCAACCAAAAATTTTGGCGTTTAGTGAATGTTATGCTTTTTTAGTGACACTAGCAAATTGCGTCAATAAAGGTATACTTTTACCAACGAAATTGATCACTGTGTCGCCAAAAATATACTTTGGGCGATTAAAAATTGACGTCGTCGCCAAAAGTAATTGCTAAAAGTGTAATTTTTTGTAGTGATATTCACAAATCTCACTAACTTAAGTAATTAGTATAGCATTTTGGGAATGAATTATGCTAAAAAGTCGAAGCTTTTAACTATTACTTATGCTTTAAATTCAACAGTTTAATGGGGCTATACCAATTCAGATGTTTATTAAAAATACAAATTCTTCTTTCATGCTAGAGAAATTAAATGTCACTCCTTGAAGTTTCAAATCAAATAATAAATGGCTCCCCTTCATCAATTAATCATTAAGTCAAATTAATGAAGTGTATAATGTAAACAAGAAAAAAAAATTTATAGACGTCTGTTAACCTTCATGATGTTAAACACTTTATTCTGTTTTTTTCTTTTTTCTATCTCACATTTCTTAGTCCTCATTTTCTTTCAAGTAGTAATATCACTTCACTCAATCATCGCACCACCATCTTCGACTCTTGAGTCACACCACCGTCATTATTATTTACAAGTATTTGGTGTTACTAAGGAGAGTTGGAGAATATTGTGATAGTATTAAGAGATGATAGTATGATAATAATATGAAAATGAGAATAATATGATAATTTCATTTTGCTATTAGATGGTATTTGTGTAATTTTATTTTTTTCTGTTCAGTTAATTGCATAAATAATTATGGCAAGAGAATATTTGTAAAATTCAAAATGTAAGGATGAAATTTATTTTTTTGATAAATCTCAATGAGTATATTTATAAGGAGGAGGTTTTCTTCCGGTTCATATTTTAGATTGGAAGGCGCTATTTGGGCCCGTGGAGGCCACCGTTCATTTTGTCGGACATTTTGTATATTTTGTTCACACAAAAAATTAAGTCAATCCGATAACTGTAACTTGTTTAATTTATTGCGTTTGTCACTAAAAAAAATATTTCGTTTATTTTTAAAAACACAATTGTTGTCTCTTTTTTTAGTGAAAAATTGAACAAAATATAATTATCGAATCGATTTTTTTTTTTTTTTGGTGGTCGAAATACACGAAGTATCCGATAAAATGAACAATTTAAATTATCAAAACAAAACCTATAATAAAGTCTCACGAGCCCAAACAATACCTTCCAATCTAAAATTTGAACTGGAGGGATCCATCTCCTCACGTGAAGATGGCCCACAAATGTACGTAAGAGTAATGCTACAATTTCACCTCCACCTAAAAACTTGATTTACAAAGAATAAGAAGTGTTTCGGAAGAGATTAAGGCCATGTTTGTTTGGCTCCATAGGTGGGGGGGATTGGACTACCAATCCCGTGGGCCCTACATAGCCCATGTTTGCTTGGAAAATATAGGAGGGGACTAGTAGTCCCATGGGACTATGAATACCCTCACACAGGGGGATTAGCTTGGATAGATTTTGGGTGGGATTAGGAAAATAGTGAGGGGATTGAGTCTATTTTATATAAAAAAATTATTTTTTTAATTTCATTTTTTTTTACCAAGTGCACTTGTTTACTTTAATATTTGTTTTAATTTTTTTTAATATAGAAATAATTTATTTATTTATTTTATAAAAAAATAATTTAACAATCCCATCACTAATTATCTCCCACACTATCATCAAAACAAACATACTTTTACTTAATCCCCTCATTATCAATCCCCACATTAACAATCCCTTCACTAACAATCCTTTCACTAACAATCCCATCCAACCTAATCCGCCAAACAAACGTGACCTAATATCGTTAAAAAGTTATTAATAAAAATTAAAAAGTCAAAATATTAAAAAATAATTTTAAAAAATGGATATATATATATATTTTATTATTCTTTCTATTTTTTATATTTTTTTTTGTAAAAAATTAAAAATTATTTTCAATCATTTTATTTTTTTTCATTTCATATATTAGTAAAAAAAAAATTAAAAAGTAAAATCTTTTGTGAGACCACACTAAAAACTTTCATTTATTTGTAAATAAATTTGATTTTTTACGCTGAAATGTAATTCCACTAATTTTTTTTAAAAAAAATAATAAATAAAAATTAAGAAAAATTACCATTTAGTGTATTTTTACAAAAAATAATGAAAAATTATGATTTTAATCAATTAATATTGATAAATTTTACTACTCATTGTAATTATTTTTTTAAAGAATTAAGTATATACTTTCAAAAAAAAATATATAGAACCTACACAAAAAGGCTAACCAAGGGTAACCTCTTGGATTAGACCATAAGGAGTCAAAGGTCCCAGAAATCACCCTTAGGTGATGCTGCATAGCAAGACTCTCAACCATGTAGAGATAAGTCGCGGACTCACACACAGGCAGGGATTCAAACACACACTCCTCACACTGGGTACAGTTCGTCCAGGCCTAGAAAGCGTCCTGCCAACTATATGTGCTATCACCTAAAAATACCTGGTCCCAAAAAAGATGAAATTTGAGATCTCAAAATTTATACCTCAAAACCTTACGGGTTTGTTTGAGATGTGAGTTGATTTTTTGACTTTTTGACTATCTGAGACTAAAAGATCTCGTTTTGAGATAAATTTTTTAGCTTTTTTTACTTTTGTAAAAAATAAAATAAAATGATTATGATTTGAATGTGATATTTTTTTTATTAATTTTTTAATTTATTTTATATTTTTGTGATTATTTTAACACTATAGCTCTTCCCAAATGAGTGTTAAGTAGCCATACATATCTGGGTTAAAATATAACCTAGACATGGAGAAAAAGAAGAAGAAATGTACCACCCTCCTTACAATTGAATTTCACTGCCCCAATCTAATCCAATCAAATACTACTAAACATGAAGGGAAGAAGACGGAAGGACAATGACAGAAAAGGAGGCAGTGCCATTACAAGTTACAACAACAATATCGAGCCCACACCCTATCCACCCATTCTGGAGTGGACTGCACAATCCACAACCACGCTCACGGGAAATTATTCATTGCCTCAGATAAATTTAGGTAGTGTCTCAATTTAAGCATTATTGATTAAAATAATAGATCTCACTTTTCGTTTGTCTCTTTTGACGAGACAATTGAACATTTGTCTAAATATAAATGATATAGGGTAATAAATAGACCACCAAATAACTTCTCCACACTCACATGCAAGTGTCATGGTTCGAGTGTCGTGTCAATGTCACACAACACCTACGCGTAAAATATCATTCAATTTGTTAAAATCGTCAAATTTGCATCAATTTGCTTGTTAATTGCTAGTTAATTTGATCTTAAAATTTATAATTTGCTTTTGAAATTATTCTATTCAACTATAATTAATATATATAATTTACATCTAATGAAATATTTAAAAAAAAAAATCAATATAAAAAAGATTAAAATGTCAAATTTATTGTAAATTAACGGCTTTATTTGGGATGTGGATTAACTTTTTAACTTTTTAGCTATTAGCCTGAGACTAAAAAATCTCGTTTGGGATAGACTTTTTAACTTTTTAATTTTTGTGAAAAAAAAAATAAAGGTTCGTTTGGTTTGTGTTTTTGAAAAAAATTTCGGAAATTTTCTCTACAAATGAGTTTTCAAAAGTAATCAAACCAAACAAATTTTCCTAAAAAAATTTCCCAAAACACACAAACCAAACAAGTTTTCCAAACAAATCTCTCTCACACACACATCAAATCAATCACTTTTTCCAAAACTCTCTCTCAAAACAATTTTTCCAAAACAAATTTCCCAAAAATCAAACCAAACATGTTTTCGTACTTTTTATCTTCTAAAAACACATTTCTCAAATACAAACCAAACATACCCAAAATAATTATTGTTTAGATATTATATTTTGTAACGTGAGACTAAAAAATCTATTTTATCATTTTAGCACCAACTCACCCCAACTCAACTTCCCAAACAAGTGCAATGTTACATTAGGCAGAGCTACAGTTACTCTAGCGGTGTCACTGGATTTCCAAAAAGGTTGAGGATATGAGGTATATGTATAGTTTTATTCAAAAGTTTTGAATCATAACAAATTGAACCCGGTGAAATAATATATATATTTTGGAGTTTACAGTGGAATTAAAAATAGCAATCAAATTTATAAAAAAAATTCAGTCTTTTGAAAAGAAACTATTATTCAAACTAATAGATTTTACAATTATTTTATTTTTTTTTGGTACTAATTGATATGTGATGCAATAATGCATTTTAAAAACTGGAACATAATCTAGTTTAATAATATTACAAGTTTCACATCAGTGAATAAAAAAATGGATTTGAGTTTTCTCATGTTAGTCATCCCAAGTGGTTTAGTTTGGTAAGTCCATTTTGAGAACGATTTTGGTTATTCGAACCGTTCACTTTTTAGAATTCGTTGAGTAAAAAATCAAGATGATCGGAGATGGATAACTATGTTTAAATCAAATTTGTAATATAAAAAATGGATGACTATTATTGAAATTATATTTATTATCTATTTTTTTAAAACAAATATGATTCAAACATATAACTACCAATATCTAATCATCTTATTTTTTGCATGAATATTCTACTAAACGAATTCTAATAAGTGAACAATTCGGATCACAGAAATCAATAACAAAATGGATTTATCATGTTCAAATGCTCTCTAAAAGCAAAACCTAAAAAAATATATGAATTTTATTGACTATTTTATTGAAACGATGATATTAATATCCTAATAATTTGTTTTTGCTTGCAATTTGATTAGTTTGAATTAATTTTGTCAATGTGAAAATTTGAAAAATCTTACAATGTACCCCTCTAAAAAAATACACATCACAAGAAAAGTTAAAATTTTATTAGTGAAAATTATAAAATGTACCCCTAAAGTTATGATTGGCCAAGTAATATTTTTGGAAAATAACAGCAGAGAGAGACAGTAAAAAAATTACAAAATCATAAAAAAGTATTACATTTTAATTATTAAAGTATATAAACTTTATTACTGATTTATAATTTTTTTTTCTTGTCCCCACTGTATTGTTATTTTCCTTTCTATTTTTTACAATGAAAGTTATATTTTTTTGTAAAGAACATGTTATATTTTTTTGTATATAAGATGCGCACTATATATGCACTTTCTGTATGTGTACAAAGTAGCCTTTCGTGTTAAGTGGCTATTTGGAACGTCGAAATACCTAATCATATCACTTTTTTTAATTTTTTAGACAAATTTTCTTAAAAAATTAAAAAATAAACTAAAATAATTACATCCTAAAAGAGCTATGGTCCGTATGAATTTTAATACAACAATGATTCATCCCCCCTTTTTTCATCACCCCCTTTGACCCCCTCTCTCTCTCATTGGTTGCTTTTTCTTTTTCTTTTTCTTTTTTTTCCTGCTCCTCCAATCACTCCCTGACACATGGCAAAGGGGGGTGAGGGGGTGTCCCCCAAAAGGGGGTCTCAAGTATTATTCATTTTAATATTGGGGGCACATGATAGCTTGGATAAAATTAAAAATTTGACATGACATTAATAATAACTTGTTAGATGACTACACTTATTAAATTCTTAGTTACACCACATTATGTGCTATTTATTAATAAAAATAATCATTTATTATAAAATTGAAACTTCAAAGGAAATGATGTAATTTTTAAAAATACAAACAACAAATCATATTTGAAACAAATCAGAACTGCTAAATACCCCCAGTGGGGGTCGCGCCCCCAGTGACGTGGCACGCCCCCACTGGCTGACAGTTACAAAAAAAAAAAAAACAATTTTTTTTCACCCACTCATGGCCCTCCACCTCACTTGGGGTCGACCCCCAGTGGGATCTAAACCATTTTTGGAAACAAATTTACGAAGTGTATTTGTATTAATAATTATAATTTTTTATGAATATATAATTTGTGTTTCAAAATTTCACTCGGCTGTAATTACCACTAATTTTTACCGTCACTTATCACCGAAAGGACTGTTCCAGACAGATATGTCATATATTTCTGTATTTCCGCAACAAAACAGTACCAACCATTGTAGACAAATATTATTAGAGACTAGACAGACGGACAGCCAGACATCTTAGATTTGACACCTCACTTGTTTCAATTCAATTTTACAAGAAATATGCTCCACCCCTCAATTTTTTCCAGAGAAATGAAAAATCCCCCTAAAAATAATCCCCCTAATCCCCCTAATTTCCTTTTTTGAAAACTGTTTTCTTTTTTTTTTTTTTTCTTTTTTTTTTTTTTTTTTTTTTTAACTTAAAGTGGAAAATCGGGGGATTCGGGGGCGCTGGATTCGGTGGACGAATCACGGCTCTTTTTTCCACCCATTTGTTTCAAGGGAAAAGCGGGGGAGCTCGAGGCGGGGGAGCCCGAATCCCCCGAAATTGCCATTTTGGGTAAAAAAAAAAAATGCAAGGCAAGTGAAAAAAAAAAAAAAAAAAACAGTTTACTTAAAATGGAAATTAGGGGGATTCGGGGGAGGGAAATTCGAGCTACCAATCAAAATTGTTGTTTCAATTGAAAGGATGGAGCATCGCTCTTTTTACAAAGAGCAGTGATTCACCCCCCGAATGGGGGTTCCCCCGAATCCCCCGTTTTTCCCTTTCAAGTAAAAAAAAAAAAAAAAAAAAGAAAACAGAAAATAAAAAAAAAACAGTTTGCCATTTTTGGCAATTAGGGGGATTCGGGCTGCCATTTTTCGAGCTCCCCCGTTTTTCCCTTTTACAAATAGGGTCCTTTAATTGAAAGATTGTGTGGCGAAATTGCATTCACATTTTGTTTGGTTTAAATTTTTGAAAATTAATTTTACAAAAAAGAAGTTCTATTCCTCAATTTTTTTCACCCACACTCCTTCAATATGATGTGATAAATAAAATTTAATATGTTTGGTTTTAGTTTTATAAATTTAATTTTTTCAAAATTATATATATATATATTTTAGTGAATATTTTTAAAATTTTAAGCAACTTTTTTATTTCTTTAGATACACTTTACTTAGATATATCTAAATAGTAAAATATTTGTAAAAAATATTTTTAAAAATTAATAAATATACAAAAATATTAAAAATGTACTGAATTTTTAAGTTTTTTCCGTATTTTTTGGTATTTAGAATTTTTTTTAAAGATTTTGTTCACAAATATTATATTTTTTAAATGTATTTATGTTAGATGTGTCTAAAAATTAAAAAAATTACTTAAAATATTTAAAAAATTCATTTAAAACATTAAAATACGAAAAATAAAAAAGTAAAATTTTTTGAAAATTATTTTTTGAAAACTAGAACCAAGCAAGTGAATTAATTTTTTTCAAACACTTTTTTCTTTTTTTAAAATCTATACTATATATATAACTGTACGGGCAAAGAAAAATCACGTACTTGTTGATAAAGAAATCCAGCGAAGAAGATGATCAACACCACCACATGATCGTTATCTACAAGACAAAAACCCCCAGCTATAGCCGGGGGCCCTCCAACGCCCAAGTCAGTCCTCCAATATTATCGAAATATTTAATGGGCTAATTCATAAAGAGAAATTGCGTACCTCAACCCATGAGGGTATTGCCTATTTATAATATCTAGTGACTTACTTAGCAAGTAATTTGAATGTTTCAAAAGTACTATCCCAAACAATCTCTGATCGTTTAGGACTTCTATAACAATAAAATTTCATATCCTGATGAGTTTTGCACAACATAAAACACTAATGCAGTGTTTGATAAGAATTTGATAACTGTCATATACATGATAATTTATAATTATGCCACGTGACAGTGACGGGACCCACATAATTCTTGTAGTTATTTTTATTCCCTCTCAATTGCCCCCAAGCTTTCATTCTCTTTGAACCCAGTGAAAAAGTGGAAGCTTTCTGTTGTTCTGATAAAAATAGCCGTGTAATAATGCCTATCTAAAACTATACATGGGTGCTAGGGCTTATTTCAAAATGCATAATTTTATTAGGATTTATTCCGAAAATGCCTAGGCTTGCTAGGACTTATTCCAAGAATGCCTAACTTCGTTAGGACTTATTCCAAAATGCATAATTTTGTTGAGATTTATTCAAGAATGCCTAACCTCGTTAGGACTTATTCCGAAAATGCTTTGTTAGGACTTATTCCAAGAATACCTAATCTTGTTAGGACTTATTCGAAGAACGCCTAATCTCGCTAGGACTTATTCCGAAAATGCCTAGCCGCATTAGGACTTATTCCAAGAACGCCTAATCTTGTTAGGAACTACCAAAACACCAACTTACTTATTTGCAAGCAAAACCCGCTCAGTAAGGAATCCTACTATTGGACAAACCACCAACCTACTCTACAAAAAATTTTAAAGTTGGTCAAACCTGCCAACCCACTTTGCCAAACAAAACCTGCTCGACAAAGATTTTTCAAGTTGGTCAAACCTACCAACCTAATTTGCTGAGCAAAACCCACTCTACAAAGATTTTCAGAGTTGGTCAAACCTGCCAACCTACTTCGCCAAGCAAAACCCGCTCGCCAAAGATTTTTTAAATTGGTCAAACCTGTCAACCTACTTTGCTCAACAAAGATTTTCAAAATTGGTCAAACCTGCCATTCTACTTCACCAAGCAAAACCCCCTTGATAAAGATTTTTCAAGTTGTTCAAACCTGCCAACCTACTTTGTTCGACAAAGATTTTCAAAATTGGTCAAACTTGCCAATTTACTTCACCAAGCAAAACCCACTCGACAAAGATTTTTCAAGTTGGTCAAACTTGCCAACTTACTTTGTTCGACAAAGATTTTCAAAATTGGTCAAACCTGCCAATCTATTTCATCAAGCAAAACCCGCTTGATAAAGATTTTTCAAGTTGGTCAAACCTGCTAACTTATCTCTTGCTCAAACTAGCTTGGCAAAAAGATAAAATTTGTAACCAAAAGGTAATGTAATTCATATTGCCCCTATAGCGATCCCGGTTTCCCTTCCTTTGATTGTAGTATTCCGGACTTAGGTTCCGTGGAGTTGGTGGTTGTATATCTTGTTGTTATCCTTTAATTCCATGTGTTTGAGTTTTAGGATGTATTGGGCGTGTTTCGAACAGGTTGGTTGAGCTTTAGTCACATTCCTTGTTGCCCAAAATTTTGGTGGTACGCTCGAGCAGGTCCCTTTGCGCTAGAGCGGAGTCTGATTTTTGGTTGTCCGCTCGAGCGGGTCTTCTTGCGCTCGGGCGGGGTTTACACACTCTCAGCATTTCGTGCCTCTGCAAAACTTCTGCAAGTGTGTTTTTCACGCTCGAGCGGATTTTCTTACGCTCGAGCGGATCGCGCTCGAGCGGGTATCTTGGCGCTCGAGTAGGTAGTTCATTGTCTGTAAAAGTACTAGAAGGGGGAAATCTACGCTTGAGCGGCTTTCCCTTTGCGCTCGAGCGGGTCCAGTTTTTGTGCTTGACGCTCGAGCGTCCTATTTTCCGCTCGAGCGGACCTGTTTGTATATCACTTCGGGACTTCACCTTTTTGGATCACTTTTTGATTTCCCTTCTCTCTCTTACTTTTTCAAAACTCCATTGGAGAACTCCCCTCTCTAAAAACTCACATTCTCTCTAGGGATTGATCTAGTAGGAATGATCCTTTACCTTTCAGCCTTTGTAAAAAGTGTGGGGATCGTTGAGGGTTACATTTTGATCCGAAAATATTGGGGTTTGGAGCATTTCGAATTTCTTCATCTTCCTCCTTTGAGCTCCGAATTTGAGGTAGGGATTCCTACTCATCTTTATGAGCTTTGACATGAATATTGAGCTTTTGTATAAATGGTTTTGGATTTTGGAAGTTAAGGTTTTAAATGTGTAATTTTTGAAAAAAATGGGTTTTGTTTCTTTGAACCATAAATGTGTATTTGGATTTCAAAATGAGTATATTGATATTGTTGATAATATTTGGACCATTGGGGTCAATATTGAGAAAAATAAAAAAATGTCATGTTTGAGTATATTTGGGTCATTAGTGTAATTAATGGCACTTATGATGAAAATGTGAAACTGATTTGAAAATAATGAAATTGGCTCAATATGAGATGGAATAGTGAAGTTGGATTTATTAATCGCTCACTTTTTAAAATGTTGATAAATTATCTGTTGATGCATTTATTATCTATTTAGAAATAATTGCTCTGGGCTATCGGTGGAGAATAGTCTTGATTGTTGTAGACAATGCATGATGATTAGGCAAACTAAAACTAATCAAATGAGTATGCCATCGAATATGGCGGTTGATATAATACATGAATTTTATGTATTGATTTGATTATGTATATGTTATGTGTTTATATACATTGTGTTCTGTGGGAGGAGATAGGGGATGTACTCTACGGTTTGGGGGAAGATAGGGGATGGACCTCTAAACCGAATATTGTTTGGGAGGAGATAGGGGATGAACTCCATTGATACAGCGCTAAAATGTGTATCATTTGTAAAGCATGGAAATGTTTTTGTTTGACATTGATACAGCACTCAAATGTGTATCATTTGTGAAGTATGGAAGTGTTGTCATGTGTTATTAATACATCACCAAAATGTGTATCTATTATGAAGTGTGAAATGTTTAATATGAGTTATTATCTCATCTGAAATAGAAATACTGTTGATATGAGATGTAATCTCAATCAAATTGTTTGGCCAAGTTCTGAGCCATAGTTATGAATTGGGAATTGGATAAGAAATGGAAAATGGAATGAAACATGGGCACTTTTCTCATATGAAATGGTTTATGAAACATGGGCACCATTTCATGTTATTGAAATGGTTTATGAATTGATTCATATGAGTTAAACATTTATCAATGGCCAATGTTTTAGTTATTGCTTATATTACGTTTAGCATATCTCTACTGGGCGTTGGCTCACCCTATATGGGACATCATTTTCAGGTACAGGTAGCATACCACCTCCAAGGACGTAGCTTGAGAGGCTTAGTGGCTGGGACATCTTTTGTGATTACATTTTTGTATTACATGTACATCAAGCCAAGGGCTTATTTTGTGTTTCGAGTTAGTACTCCTTTTTGTAACCAAGTGTTGACTTGGAAAGTTGTAAGCCCATAGGGCATTTACTTTTGTTGTCAACATGTACTACATTTTGTAATGAATACTCTGATGGAATGTAATCATGCTTTATTTTCTTATGTCTAAGCATGTCGATATTGTTTGATTTATGGGTTTATTTTGAGGGCGTTACAGCCCCCATGATCCATAAAGCCCGAACTCCATCTCAGCATATTTGACCCAAATAATAGTCTTCATCCACGTTTGGTATAAAAACTCATATTTTTCAGATAATAAAAATCTGATATAATAATTCGATCTTCTATGTATTCGTGGTTGGATAATAATGCATAAACTCCATACTCCATAGATAATCAAAATTTAGCACAATAAAATATCTTCATCTGCAGAGTAATAATACATAAAATCCATATTCTGCAAATAATAAAAAATTCAATACAATATCTTGCTACTATCTTTTTGCAATGACTTATATTTTGATTTATTAACCATATCACAACTCATCTATTTCTCTTTCCTCCGTTGAGTTGTGTCAATCCTCTTATGTGTACAATTAACTTTACACTGAGCCCAAAAGCGACTCTGAAAAACAAAAACGAGTGTATATGAACAAAATCTTGAAACTGGTTGCATGTGACTTTGCAAACGTCGCTTTTCATCATATCCGCATAAACACATTATACTATATATATTGAGATAGCAAATCTTTGACAGAGCCTTTAATGAATGATGACCATTATAAAAGTAGTGGCTTAAATCCGTGTAGATTTGAAAGCATATTTATACAAGAACACTGTATTTGTTTTTGTTGTTGATGAACTCCAACATAAAAGTATATAATCGGTCAAAAACAACCAATATTATGAACAAAGCCCTCCAATAAAGTTTACCGTGATTTATTAATTATCATTGTTGAATTTCATTGTTTCCCACAGACGGCGCCAATTGTACGGACATAAAACAAAAAATACCGTATTTGATGATAAAGAAATCCAACGAAGAAGATGATCAACAATACCTCGCGATCGCTATCTGCAAGACAAAACACCCCCAGCCATAGCTGAGGGCCCTCCGACGCCTAAGTCAGTCCTCCAACATTATCAAAATATTTAATAGACAAATTCACAGAGAGAAATTGCGTACCTCAACCCATGAGGGTATTGCCTATTTATAATATCCAGTGACTTACTTATCAAGTAATTTGAATGTTTCAGAAGTACTGTCCCAAACAATCTCCGATCGTTTAGGACTTCTATAACAATAAGATTTCAAATCCTTATGAGTTTTACACAACATAAAACACAAATGCAGTGTTTGATAAGAATTTGATAACTGTCATATACATGATAATTTATAATTACGCCACGTGACAGTGACGGGACCCACATAATTCCTGTAGTTATTTTTATTCCCTCTCAATAACCAAATGTAGTTGTCAAGTCAAAAGGCTCAAAAACTTGAATCTTAAATTCTCATAATTTTGAAGAAAAACAAATATTACATGGCACTTCCCTTCATATCACTTCCCACTCTTCAAGCCTTTTCACTCTCTCTTCCTATATAAAATATAAAATAATAAAATATTGATCTATATCCATCACCCATAATATATTTATCTCAAAATAATAAAATATTCATCCATATCTACTAGCCACAATAATATTTATCCCACTCTCAATCTCAATTTAAAAATAAAAAATAAGAAAGAGAAACCCATGACTCCTATAACTTCCACACACACGTTTCTCTATTTAGTTTTCCAGTCAAATTCAATTATTCTCTCATCTACCCATTTTTTATTTTCTCAAAATAACTCATATTCTCCATTGTTACATTTTGCAAGTTTGATGATCTGAAAAAATCATTAAAAGATCGGTGCAATAATATTTCTTATTTTATATGTATTTTTTTAGTGTTTGTTACTTTGTGTGTATATATTTCTTTTCTTAATATTTTTCAATTCATCTACACAACTTTTCATCTTTTTTATTTTTATGCTCCTAATATTATTTCTTACTTTATATGTATTTTTTCAGTATTTATTACTTTTGTGTGTATATATTTCTTTTTGCTAATATTTTTCAGTTTATCTACATATCTTTTCATCTTCTCCATTATTACATTCAATCATTCTCTTATCTACTTATCTTTCTTCAAAATAACTCATCCTCTCCATTATTATATTTTGCAAGTTTGATGATATGTGAAAATCATTACAAGGTCAGTGTAATATTATTTCTTACTTTGGCCTTGTTTGGGAAGTTGTCTATTTTAGTTTTTGACTATTTTAATAGGCTAAAATTTTTGTGTTTGGAAAGATGGTTGGATTTTTTTTTAGTTGGATGTGATATTTGTGAGAGAAAAAGTGAAATGATTATGGGTTTGATGTGATATTTTGTTTTATTGACTATTTTAGTCTATTTTATTTTTTTGTGAATTTTAGCCTAAAATTGGCTATTTTAGCCTTTGCCAAACAAAGCCTTTATATGCATTTTTTTCAATGTTTGTTACTTTGTGTGCATATATTTTTTTTAAATATTTTTTAGCTCATCTACACATCTTTTCATTTTCTCCATTTTTATGCTCATAATATTATTTTTTACTTTATACGTATTTTTCCAGTGTCTATTACTTTTGTGTGTATATATATATATATATATATTTCTAATATTTTTCAATTCATACACATCTTTTCATCTTCTTCATTACTACATTATGCATGATTTGAGTTTGCTTACTTTTTAATTTGTGATTTGCGTTTGTTCTTCAATTTTATCAGATTCGAAACTCATCAAATCTTGAATTTAATATAATTTATTTTATTTTATCTCATGTCTATCACACCATCACACCTATTAATGGCTTCACGTAAGCTCTCGAAATCAAGAAGATCAGCTCTGCATAAAGTTAATCTCACATTTGCTCCTTCAAACTCTCAAATGAGAATTTTTCTGATCATCTGCAACAAATATACACCCAATTAAGTACACACACACAACTTCAAAACCTTAAACACAATTTCTCAATTTTAAAATTTTGCAAAAATAAAAAATATATTTGGCTTAAAGTGATTGGTATACCTAACAATATTTAATTTTAAAATTTTAAAATCTTTAAATTCTATCTAAACATATCTAATTTAAAATTTTGAATTTTTTTTTTTACAATATTAAAAAAAAAAAAATTGGCTCAAATCTATTAGTGTATTACTTAAATTTTGAATTAACACACATGGCATAATCTTACTGGATTTAATATTTAAATTTTAAAATTAACTAAAATATCTAACTATATAATTTGAGGAATTCTAATACTTTATACTGAATCTTCCATTTTTTAAATTTTTACAAAATTTAAGTTGCTAAGTGTTGATTTTCTATTGGCTATCCATGATTATATCCAAAATTCTTTTTGTAGGCTATGATGAAAACAATTGACTACCATCAATTTTAAAATTGTCTATCAATTTATTTTTTATTTTTTATTTTGAAAAAATCATCATCAAGCATGCAATTTAAAAATTAAATATATTTTATTCTATTAAAACTTTATTTAAAAAGTAAATTTATTTGCTACTATTCAAGAAAATATATATGCCTTTATTTTGATATAGCAAACAAAATTAAATTATCTTCTACTCATACATAATCACTCATAAATATCTTATCTTTTTAAAATTTTGATTATCAGCAACCGAATTCCCACATTTCTCTCTTCTTCTTTTTTTGTAGAATGTTTATTTTACTTTTATCTTTACTTTTCAAATTAGATTTGATATCTATCTTTTTACCTATGTATATATCTATACTATATATATAAACAAATATAGTGTGTTCTCTAAAATTTTCAAAGTCTCAATATTGAATTCTTAAACAGAGTTAAGATTCTACTTCTTACATGTCGCTCTCCCAAAGTTATGTTTTTAATTTTTCGTCATCCTTATTTTTCTCCAATAAAAAACATTTCTTTCTCTTAATATTGTTTTTATTTTAAATTTTTTACTTTTAAAATCTTTTTATTATCTAAGACTCCTTATCTCTTTTTATTGATTTTTTATTTTGTTGAATCTTCTTCAGTATCTTCATTTATCTTTATTTCTTATTTCTTCTTTTTTAATTTTTTTTTTTTATCCCCAATCCTATCATTATCTCCAACTTTATTTTTATTATATTTTTCAAATGATCCCTTTTTTTAATTTATTTTAATCTTTAATCTAATAATTATCTTCAAATTTATTTCTATCTAATAATGATCTCCAATTTTATTTTTATCTTATTTTTCAAATGCTTCACACTTCAGTTATATATTCTAACATACCATCGAGTTTTTTTAGTGTTTGCATATTGGGTATAAAGTTTTGTTCAACTTTTGCGTTTAAAATTCGAGTTGCATTCAACCATCAACAATGTCACAATTGGTTAGGCAGTATTCATTTTTACATTTTTATATTATTTGTAATAGTACCCATTTTTACATTATTCGTTTTTAAAGCTATAATAATGTCCAATAGAAATATAGTTCATGCTGCTAAATGACCTACTTGGACTGAGATAATTTTATAATCAATGTGTCAAATGACAAATTTATGGAAAAAATCAATGTATGAACTTAGGTATTAGATAATTATCATATTCAAAATATTTGTTAGTTATAACTCCCTATTACATTTTAAATTTATAAGAATTTTTTATTTTATAATAAAAAAATAAGTATAATAAATTATTTAAATTATACATTCTTGTGCATAGCACGGGTAGCCATTAATTACCACTAGTTATTTAATTGAAAGGATGGAACATCGCTCCTCTCACAAATAGGGTCTTTTTTTTAATTGAAAGATTGTGTGGCGAAATTGCATTAAATTGCATTATTTAAATTTTTTATTTTAAGATTTTGTTTGGATTAAATTTTTAGAAATTATTTTTAAAGAATTTTTATTTATCTTTATTGATTTTTTTATTATATTTTACTTTATTTTTTTATTTTATAAATATATCAAGATTAGATACATTTAAGAAAGTAAAATAAAATTAACTAAATATATAAAAAAAAAATTCATTAAAAATAAATGAACAAATTGAACAAAAATACACACAAATTTTTATTCGTTTTTATTAATTTTTTTAAATATTTTAATAAATTTATTTTACCAATACAAATAAATAGATTCTACTATCTAAATCAATTGACATTTGCCCTTTGGATACCAAAAAATTGCTCAATCATACTACAAAAGAATTCTCACAATTTATTTGTGAGGCTTATACACAGAATTCATACAAATAGATGGTAAGGATTGATTTGTGACATTACTAAATGATAATAAATAATTTTCAAGAGAGCATACACATACAGGGTGTGAAAAATAATAATCATCCGGTACTTAGGTGTAAGAAAAAATTATTAAGTATTGATATAGTGGAGTTTTTTGGGAAGCAAAAAAAAAAAAAAACCAGCTTTTAACTTTTTAGGTATTTTGGGTCACATCATCTCTCACATTTTTTATTCACAAAGAGACAAAATAGATTAAAAAAGTCAAAAATTAACTTTTTACCAACTTCTCAAAACACCACAGTGTCAACTTCGAGGGGTTGGGTTGGGTTGGGATGGGGATTGGGATTGGCCTAATGGTCAAGGATTGGAATGTGACCTCGTTTGGGAAGAAAAAGGCTCAGGTTTTTTTGCTAAAATAGTCACAAAAAAATAAAATAGGTTTTTTAGTTCAATTAGAAAAAAATATCGCATTTAATCTATAATTATTACATTTTTTTCTCACAAAAGTCAAAAAAGTCAAAAATCTCATCCTAAACAAGGCTTTTTAACCTCAGGCTAAAATAACTAAAAAGCTAAAAAGTCAACTCACGTCCCAAACGAACCATATGAGGGTGTGCTCCTTCTAAAATTTTAGATGTAAATAATTTTTTGAGATCAGTCTATATGAGATTTTGCGTCGCCTTTAATTGGGTCTAGTCCATATGAGATTCTGTTTAGATTTTAATTGGACCTCCTACTAATGGACGGCAAAATTGATCTTCCGAATTATATAACATAAACATAATTTTAATGAATCTCATTAATCGTTATCAAAAATGGAAAATGGAAAATTCTATTGTACATTTAGTTACAATTTTTATTTATTTGATTATAACTTACCAAGTTGTTAATTATTACACATTGTGAAATTGGTTATAATTCAAGAGTTGTTTTTTTTTTTTTTGTCACGATTGTAAGTTGTTTGTTCGTTAGTGAAGTTAGATGATTACAACAAAAGGAGTCGCTGCTGCTCCATTAATTCAAATCCCAGATCTTCTTCTCATCACACTAAAGTGTGGTTACAAGACCACTGAGCCAAACTCAGGGTCCAAGAATTGTTTCGTTATACCTCATGTAATGTTTGGTTATAACTCAATTTTTTTAGTTATGACTCACATAATATTGAGTTATATTATTTGTGATAATCAAACTCACAAATAATATAATTTACATATGATACACACTTTTTAATGTTGTATCCATAACATTATCCAAATTATATATATATATATATATCATGTCTGAATCATTTTCAATGTTAAAATATTAGAAGTCAAATTTTGATACTATTATAGTGTAAAAATATAAACATTTAGTAATATTACTCTCCAATAGTAAAATAGGCATTTGTTTTCACAAAAAGACAAATTAAACTGTCATTTATGGAGTCCATTATGAAAAAAAAAAAAAAAAAAAAAAAGTCATAGCCAAAATTTAGCATAAAATTGACAATAATTTTTTAATAGCATTTTTCACATGTCAATAAAAAAAATTAAGGGTTAATTCCACTTTGATACAAATTTCACTTTATTTTCTATATTTTCAAATTGAATAATTTAATTCTTACACTTTAAATTTAATTTTAATTTGGTCATTTCATAAAAAAAAATTGTTAATTTTTTTGTTAAATTTTTTTTACATATCACCTTTGAAAATTAACAAATATCTCAAAGTTATTAATTTTAATATGAAATTTTGATGAAAAAATTAGATTAAAATTAGAAACTATAGGTTGTTCAATTTAAAACTGATAATAATCTAGGCTCCAGATGGAACGGGTCAGATTGATCCACGCTTCCCACACCGATGTCGGGTGTTGAGCCCACCGAGAAACCTGCACAAGAGTTTAACGGGAAACGGGGAGTCCCCCAGCGAACTCTCCGACGAACAAGTTAGAGAAGTGAGAGTGATGGAATGTAGAAATGGGGTAGTGATAAAGAACTTAACCTTTTCCTTGTCTTAGAAACCTGCTTATATCCTCTGCTAATCATTTCCTTGTCCCTTCCGACCTGTCACGTTGGCTGAAAGTCTATGTTCTAGTCTGCCTTGTTCATGGTGAGGCCGTTCTTGTTTCG
Organism: Camellia granthamiana; assembly: GCA_036172215.1. NCBI lineage: Eukaryota > Viridiplantae > Streptophyta > Magnoliopsida > Ericales > Theaceae > Camellia > Camellia granthamiana. The sequence goes on from CM069906.1 coordinate 92,397,192, forward strand.
ATGGGAAGGGGTTATCGCCATAAATGCTGCAGGGAACTCATTAATGGCTGATGTGTGGTGCAATAACTTTGCAGGATCTTTGTCTGCTTATGTGGCTGGTTTTTCTTTTGATACGTGTTTAGGAGTCATTGGTCCTTAATGCCACGTTGAGCTCCAGCAATGTTGGGCCTTAGTGTTTGAATTCTGTATTGGGTTGTAAGTGATGGGCCAAAAGCTCCTATAGGCCCACCTATGTCAGTAGTCCCCCATTCCCAAGTGCAACTTTAGTCTAACGAAGGGAATAAGAAAGAAAACAAGGGTTGTGAGAGGTCGTCGGAGAGAAGACCGTTAGGGAATTGGGCCGACCGCGAAGGGTGACCGAGCGAGAAGGTCGATTGGGAGAATGGCTGACTGCGAGAGGTGACCAAGTGTGAAGGCTGACTGAGAGAAAGGCCGACCATGAGGGGTGACCTAGTGTGAAAGCCGATTGAGAGGAGGGCCGACCGTGAGGGGTGACCTAGTGTGAAGGCCGACTGAGAGGAAGGTCGACCGCGAGGGGTGACCAAGTGTGAAGGTCGACTGAGAGAAGGGCCGACCGCGGGGGGTGGCCGAGCGAGAAGGTCGATTGGGAGGAGGGCCGACCACGGGGGGTGAGCGAGCGAGAAGGTCAATTGGGAGGAGGGCCGACCGCGAGGGGTGACCGAGTGTGAAGGAGAAGTGGCTGTGCGTGGGGCTCGAGGAGCAGCGGGGCACGTGGTGATGTGAAAGGGAATAGACAAGGAAAGGGGAGGGAGCAGTAGATCGTGGTCGTACACGTGGCATAATTCTTTAATGGGGGAGGTGACGCGTTAGTAAGAAGTAAAGGGACACGGTAATATAGGGCAGTGAAAAGGCGGGTTTGAAATTTTTTTTGAAAATTTTCAAACTGGTGAAATTTTAATCATGACCCTTGGAATATAGACAAACTGTGGACGTTTGAGGTTATTCGCTTTCCTTACCTTTTTGCAAAAAACCAATACATCCCAGAAGTAAACTCATTTGTTTCGAGTGATACTCCTCTGCAACACTTTGTAAACTTCCTTGTGCCAGCCTCTGAAGTTATACGCAGATACGTAGGAGAGATGGCTCGAGATGAAGTGCCCACCATGAGACTAGATTCATTGGGGGACAACGACGTGGTAGAGTTGGCGGAGCAATACAGGGCGGAGAAGCGGACAGGAAGTGGGGCGGAGCCCGCGGGGCAACCCCGTCCGTCCACGCTGATAACGACTGTGAAGCCAATTAGTCAAGTAGAACCAGACCATTGGCACACGAAGGCCGACAAATCGATGTTTACAGCGGAGGAGTTGGAGGAGGTGCGTGAGAAGTATAAGATTCCCGCGGAGATAGAGTGAAAATTGCCGACGTCGAAGAAGAGGCCATCCGACACCTGACCGACGGAGTTTGCCCTTTATGAAGAGGCGTTAAAAGGAGGGTTGAGGTTGCCGCTCCCACAGATAGTAGTGGATGTGCTAAACTGGCTGGGGGTGGCGCCGGGTCAACTGATGCCTAATGCGTGGAAAATATTAATGGCTTGCACGAGTGCGTGGCCACGGGCGAACGAGGGAGCTGCAATGACAATGGATGAGTTTTTTGCTTGCTACAAGGCTTCGGGCTAACAAGAAACTTAGGTGACTTTACAGGCAGCAGCGGGTAAGGGCTTGGTGGCGGGGTTGCCATCGTCAGTGAAGGGTTGGAGGACAAAGTGGTTTTACGTGTCAGCAAATGGGGGAGTGGGAGTGCGCACAGTGTGGAGGGTTCCGACCAAGTCAGTGAAGCCAAGGCTAGAGGGAGAGGCAGATGAGAGGGTGAAAAAGGTGAAGGCGTGGAGGGAGAATGAGGGCTCCAAGTGGGACGACCTTGTTCAGCCCTCAGCCTTGTTTGCCTCGAGGTTGGGATCGCAGCCGACCGGCGGGGACCTTGCGCCGGTAGAATTGGAGGCGAGGAGGAAGAAGCAAAAGGCGGAGGATAGAACGACCTTCGCCAAGGCTGATAAATACAAAGAGTCACAGTTAGGCCGTCTGCCTAAACCGGTTATGAGGGAGCAAATCCGACCACGCCCCAAGCCGCTGGGGGATAAGGACTTGGGCGGTTTTGAGCCACCACCGCCTCCAGTGGATCCACTGAAGGAAAAAAGCAAGAAAGAGCTGGAGGCTGTGTTAAAGAAGAAGAAGAAGGAGAAGAGGGCAGAGAAAATGGAGGAAAGGCCAATGTTGAAAAGGATGAAGGAAGGAATGGCCCTAAAGGTGACCCCAGAGGTGGAGTTGAGGGAAACAATGAAAGGGGTGGAGGATGCCATGGGACCTGGCACACAAGTGGAGGGTGGCACGACTAGGTTCGAACAGGGGACGCAGCAACCGCCCAAGGGGGGTCCTATGCCTCAAGAAGAAAAAGGGGAGGCCAAGTTGAAGACCGCCATATACCATGTGTGAACAGTGTTCGGTCGATTGGTGGGAGAATGAGGCGAAGCCAGGACTGCCGCAGACCGGCTCTTGAGAGTAGTAGAGGACGGGGCCGTGCGCTCGATGACGAGTTTTATAGAGGCCGAATTGATAAAGGGACTTTGCTCGGCCCAGATGAAGGCGACGACTTTGGCAGGGGCCTTGCTGAGCAAAGCAACGCGTGCAAAAGGGAAGGTAGAGCCACTGAAGGCCTAACTAGAGGAGGTAAAGACGCAGTTGGAAAGTTTAAGGGTGGAGACTGGGGGGTGGAGGAAAACCGCGCGAAGTGCGTGTGCTAGGGGGCTAGAGTATGCCCAGAAGGCAAAGCAGATGGAAGTGCTGGCGATGGTGCAGGGCTATTCGGCAGAGCGTGCTAGTGCAGAGCTTCTCGCGACCAAGTCAGAGCTGGAAACGGAACGCCGCAAGGTGGTCTCGTTGCAGTTCGAGCTGGTGGGCCAGAAAAAGCAACTAGAGTTGGTTCAATAAGCCTACACCACTGCCAATGAGAGGTGGGACGAGGCAATGACCAATAATAAGGATCTGCGCGCTCAGTCGATGAAGGAAAATGAAGAAGTAGATCAGCGGATCGCTGAGTTGGAGAAGGCTCTGGCGGAGGAAAAGGCCAGACTGGCATCTGAGAGAGCGGCGTACCCCGACCTGTGCAAGGCGTTGGTGGAGCAATTCAAAGAGTCTGCCGAATTCCAAATAGCCATCGATGCCATAGTCGCCAGGAGCTTGGCGAGGGAGGGAGACGGGGGGGTTGGGCCGTCAGGAGCGACCGCTAGAAGTAGGAGTGAAGAGGAAGTAATCCAGAACTTCCAGCGGTCGGACTTCTACAAGTATGAGATGGCTGAGTTCTGGGACAGTGGCTGGAAGACCTTTAAACATAAAGCGAAAGAGCTGTTCCCAGACGTGGACTTCAGCCGCGTGAAAATAGACGAAGACAACGTTGCCCAGACCCCCTTGGACGAGGGGATTAAAGAGGAAGATCGGCCTCTTGTGAGGAAGAGTGATCTATGTAAAAATTTTGTATTTGTGTGTTGTGTTTATTTTTGATTATGTGTAATTTCTGCAGTGAATCGTATGTAACTGTAAGTTTGTAAATAAAACAACTAATTTTTCTTTGTCGTACTGTTATCGTTATTTCTCGTGAGTTGTAGATTTGAAAATAATGGAAATGGTAGTGCAGGATTTAATGACAAATGGGTGTGAATGTGAGACTTGTGCACGAATTGTGATACTTGCTAGTAAATAGTGATGTAAAAAGTGTAAAAATGGGAAGCCAGCCTAACTTGTGAGAAAATCATGATACAAAAAACGTTAAAAATGGACATACATGAAAATGTTAAAAGTGTTAGAAACGAAAGATTGGCCTAGGTGACTATGGACCTAGATTTGAACTGAATTAAAAATGTAAAATTAAAAATGTAAAGAATGTCAAAAGATGTCGTAGTATGGACCTGGATTTTAAGTAAGTATGGCAGCCATGTTGTAAACAAGAAATTACAAAAATGGACCAACCGAACTCTTTATTCGTGCTCAGTCTGGTTGGGGCTTTAATTAACTCTGGCTGGCTGAGCCCTTCGTGCTTAGTCTGGTTGAGGCTTTAATTAACTCAGTCTGGCTGAGCCCTTTGTGCTCAGTCTAGCTGAGACTTTAATTAACTCAGTCTGGCTGAGCCCTTTGTGCTCAGTCTAGCTGAGACTTTGATTAACTCAGTTTAACCAAGTCGTTATTAGAACACAACGCAGATAACAGAAGTTGTCAAATTGTCATTTAAGGCGTAGCCTATTGATCACAAATTTACACCATGCGTGAAGAGGACAAAAACAACCAAATGTGTAGATTGTCAAAAAGGAATATACAACAATTGATCAATACAAAAATAGGATATGGCATTTTATTGGAAATAACGCTTCAAGTGCTCGGCGTTCCATGGGTGGAGGAGATCTCGGCCTTCCATATCCTAGAGTCGGTAAGTGCCCGGACGAGGACTGGCCTTAACAATGTAAGGTCCTTCCCACTTGGTGGCCAGCTTGCCCTCAGCAGGATTTTTGGTGGAAAGAGTTGCTTCGCGCAAAACTAGGTCCTCAACAACGAACTCCCTCGGTCGGACTTTGCGATTGTAGTGTGTTCGCATTTTCTGTTGATATGAGGCCCGTCTGACAGCAGTGGTCTCGCGTAGTTCTTCAATCAGGTCTAAGTCAACCCAACGTAATTCTTCAGTTAGTTCTGGATTCGGGTGCAAAATCCTTGGCGTTGGTAGGCCGATTTCCACTGGGATGACTGCCTCAGCGCCGTATGTTAAGCGAAATGGGGTCTTCCCAGTGGAGGTTCGGGCAGTAGTGCGGTAGGCCCAGAGTACATTTGCTAATTCCTCAGCCCAAAGTCCTTTAGCCACTTCCAACTTCGTTTTAATGATCTTCAGGAGAGAACGGTTGGTAACCTCAACTTGGCCATTGGCTTGGAGATGACCTGGGGAAGAGAAGCATGGCTGAATTCGAAGGTCTGCACAGAATTTTCTGAACTTGGCATTGTCAAATTGCTTGCCGTTGTCTGAGACGATGGCTTGGGGGATTCCGAATCGGCATACGATCGACTGCCAGATGAATCTGGTGGTGTTCCGTTCGGTGATTGTGGCGAGGGGTTCCGCCTCCACCCATTTAGTGAAGTAATCGATGGCGACGATTGCAAACTTGGTTTGGCCCCTTCCGATGGGCAATGGGCCAACCAAGTCGATCCCCTATTTGGCGAATGGATAGGGACTGCAAAGTGTGATCAGTTCTGTAGGAAGTGCATGGGGGATGTTGGCAAAGTGCTGGCATTTATCACACTTAAGCACGAATTCAGTGGCATCTTGGTGGAGAGTAAACCAGAAGTAACCAGTGCGAAATATCTTATGGGCTAGTAACCTGGCACCTGAATGATTACCACATACGCCCTCATGGACCTCCCTCACCACATAGATCGCTTGAGCAGGATTGAGGCATTTGAGGTATGATCCTGAAAATCCGCGTTTGTAGAGGAGGTCATTAATGAAAATGTAATTGGATGACTAGGCCCGGACTTTTGCGGCCTGCTATTTATCATCTGGCAATTCCCCGCTTGTCAAAAACAGAAGGATGTCTGCCGCCCATGGGATAGGTTCATTTTGGAGGAAGTGGACCTCCTGCTAGTCTGGCGAAATAGCCGGGTGGGCCAGGTATTCAAGGCGAACGCCACGGCTGAGGTCTGACTGGTCGGCCGAAGCTAATTGAGCCATTTCATCTGCCGTGGAGTATTCTGACCGAGGGATGTGTTTGATGTGGAAAGTGTTGAAAAGGCGAACAAGGGGGAGTGCAATATCCCTATAAGCTCGTATTATGCCCTCCTTTGCGTCGAATTCCCCCGTAATTTGCCTAACGATCAGTTGAGAATCGTTGAAAACCTGAATATGGCTGACACCAATGTCTCTGGCCAGGTGGAGACCTACTATCAAGGCCTCATATTCGACCTTATTATTGCTAGCGTCAAACAAGAAACGGAGAGCACACTTGAAATAACCACCCTCGGGGGCGATGAGGATGAAACCAGCCCCACTGCCTTGTTTGCGGAATGATCCATTGAAGCTGAGGGTCCAAGAATGGGGATCTTCGATCTCTGTATTGAAATACCAAGGCGGGGGGGTCATGGTTGGAGCAGAATTTGTGAATTCCAAGATAAAATCGGCGACAGCCTGTCCTTTGATCGCTGTTCGAGGTCGGTAGGAGATTTCAAATTAGTTGAGCTCGACAGACCATTGCATCAGTCTACCGGACAACTCTAGTTGTTGCATTATCTTCTTCAAAGGTTTTTCAGTGAGGACCACTATGGAGTGGGCTTGGAAGTAAGGTCGGAGTCGTCTTGAGGCTATAACCAAAGCCAGGGCCATTTTTCCCAGCAATGGGTAGTTCTATTCTGCTCCCCTAAGAGCCCGGCTGATGTAATAAACCGGACGCTGGACTGACCCGTCCTCCTTGACGAGGGCCGCACTGATTGCGGTGTTCGATACAGCTAAGTAGAGAAAAAGGGGCTCACTTGTGAGCGCCTGAGAGAGTAGTGGAGGGTTGGCCATGCACTGCTTCAATTCTTGAAAGGCCTCTTCGGATTCGGTTATCCACTCAAAAGCTTGCCGAAGCACTTTAAAAAAAGGGAGGCACTTGTCTGTTACGCGGGAAATAAAACGGTTAAGGGCGGCGACTCTGCCTGTAAGCCTTTGAACCTCTTTAACCGTTCTGGGTGACTACATTTCTATTAGGGCCTTGATCTTCTCGGGGTTAGCCTCGATGCCCCTTTGACTGACCATGAAACCCAAGAATTTTCCAGATCCAACGCCGAAGGTGCATTTCTCCGGATTCAGCTTCATCTGAAATTTTCGTAAGGTGTCAAAGGTCTCCCGCAAGTCTGCCAGATGATCAGAGGAGAGTTTGCTCTTGACAAGCATGTCATCGACGTACACTTCCATGTTCTGACCTATCTGGTGATGAAAAACAGCGTTGACTAACCCTTGGTAAGTGGCTCCGACATTTTTCAACCCAAATGGCATGACGCGATAGTGGTAGGTTCCTCGGTCAGTGATGAAGGAGGTGTGTTCCTAGTCAGACGGGTGCATCATAATTTGATTGTAGCCAGAGAAGGCGTCCATGAAACTGAGCATTTGATGTCCGGTCGTGGCGTCAACTAGCGGATTTATACGAGAAAGGGGATAACTATCTTTGGGGCAAGCTCGATTGAGGTCAGAGTAGTCGACACAGAGTCGTCATTTACCGTTGTCTTTACGGACCAAGACCACATTTGACAGCCATCTGGGGTAGTCCACGTTGTTGACAAACTGTGTCTCCAATAGCTTGTCTACCTCAGAAGCAATAAGGGCATTGCGTTTCGGGTGAAAGATGCACTGCTTCTGGCGAAAGGGTCGGAAGTGGGGCTCGATGCTGAGACGATGAGTGATGAAGGAGGGATCAATACCCAGCATGTCGAAATGGGTCCAGGCAAACACATCATTGTGCTCGGTCAGAAAGGTTGTAAGGTCGAACTTGTCCTGAGGGGATAATTGGCTGCCGATCTTGGCTGTTTTTGTTGGGTTGGTGGGGTTGATGGGGACTTCAACAAGTTCTTCCATTGGTTCCCCTCTGACTAACTCGTCTTCATCTCTGACGTCGAGTCCCTCGATGATCATAGTCTCCTTCATCTTGACCTCTTTGAGTGAAGCGACGTAGCATTCTCTGGCCACAGTCTGCTCTCCCCTCACGGTTCTGACTCCAAGGTCGGTAGGAAATTTCATGGCCAGATGGTATGTGGATGTGACAGCTTGAAAAGCGTTAAGGGCGGTGCGGCCGAGGATGATGTTATAAGTAGAGGGACAGTCGACGACGAGGAAAGTGAGCAACTTAGTTGTCTGCCTTGGGTACTCTCCGATGGTAATGGGGAGGTCGATGGAGCCTATGGAGGTCACCCTATCCCCAATGAAACCGACCAATGGTGTTTGGAGAGGGGACAAACTTTTTTCTCTGACCTTGAGCTGGCGATAAGCGTTTAGGAAGATAATGTCTGAAGAGCTACCATTGTCGACAAGCACCCGTCTGACTTTGTAATTGGATAGGAAAGCAGAGATGACGAGGGGGTCGTCATGGGGGTAGCAGATGCCTATGCAATCGGCTTCCGTAAAGGTGATGGGCTCCATCCACTGCTTGGGGTGTTTGAAGGGGCGGTCCAATGTTGCGACCTCCTTATCGGCGCCCTACCGAATTTTTCTGAGTTATGTTCCTTAGGCCGAACGGGATGGTCCACCACATGCCAGCCCGCCGACTATAACTCTGATCTCTCCAACCGGGGGGGGCAGGGTTGCCTTGTGCTCGGGGTTGCTGTGGGGGTCGATCATTGCCTTAGTTAGGCTGGTCGGGTCATCGAGGAGGGGTGTGTTGGTGGTTGTTTCTGGTAGGTTCAGTCCTTGGCCGTTGGTGAGGGCAGGCCACCGTGAACTGACTGAGACGCCCCTGGCGTATCAAACTCTCGACTTGGTCTTTAAGGTTAACACACTCCTCGGTATTGTGGTCATGGTCCTGATGGAAACGGTAGTACTTGGACTGGCCTCACCGGTTGGAAGGAGACCGCGATAGTTATGGCCATTTCAGGGGATAATCACGTTGGATCTGGTTCAAGACTTGCTCCATGGGGAAATTGAAGGGAGTGTACCGTTCGAATCGACCGGTCGGCCCGGGTAGGTCGGTCAATATACTGAGGTGTTTGTTGTGTGTACTCGGCGGTTCTGATTTCAGAGTCTTTTCTTTTCTCTCTGGGGGTAGGGTTTTTGGTTGTGGAGTCTTGCCGGGCGGCTAGGGAATCTTCGGCGTTCATATATTTTTGAGCTTTGGAGAGGAGGGTCGCCATGGAGGTTGGAGGGTTTTTTGAGAGGGAGGAAAGGAAATCGGATGATCGTAGACCGGCCATGAAAGCCGTGAGAATGACCTTGTCATCGTTTTTCGCCACCTACAAGGCTTCGGTGTTGAAGCGGGTGATGAAGCTACGCAGCGAATCCCCTTCCGTCTGACGGATGTTAAGGAGTTAAGTTGCCGGACGCCGTTGGCGCTGGGCACCAATGAAGTGGCTGAGAAATGAGTCATTTAGGTGCTGAAAAGTAGAGACAGAGTCTGTCAGCAGCTGACCAAACCATAGTCGGGCTGACCCCTTAAGTGTCACGGGGAAAGCCCGACACATGATCTCATCAGGGAATGCATGGAGGATCATAAGGGTCTTGTAAGTCTCTAAGTGGTCAACTGGGTCCGTTGTGCCGTCGAAAGAGTCGATCGAGGGCATTTTGAACTTAGGAGGTAGGGGTTTGTCCCTAATGGAGGCAACGAATGGTGAGTTGGCTGTGGTGGAAGGCTTATTCTGTATGTTCTGCATGACTCCTTGAAGCTAGAGTTTCATGGCTCAGAGTTCTGCATTCCAGAAAGGAACCTTGTCACCACCGGAATGCAATGGAGGCTGGACGCTACTGGCCTCTCCCTCGGGGGCTGGTGTTGGAACCGATGGATATGGGGCCCAAAGTGACGGGTCCATATCCTGGGGAGGGGGTCACAGGCCCTTCAAGTTGGATGGGTGGGATTGTTGGATGGGATGGCTCGAGGCTCGTTCTCGGTTGGGAGGGATATCTTGAGGTAGTAGAAGAGGCATAGGAAGGTCTCGTTGAAACAAAGCATTGATCAATGCTTGGTTTTGCTCAGCCAGGCGGTTAATGCTGTTGGTGAGTTCTTTGAATTACTGCGGTGGGTTGTTTGGGTTAGGAAGGTCAGCTCGGGGGTCGGCAGTGTTGTGTTGAGAAGCCATGGATCTAGTTGTGACCATCCACCTTGGGGGGTGGCAGGTAAGGATTATCGGGAATGGGTCTCCAGTGATAATGAGCACAGTTGCCACGCGGAGTGAAGAGGTTCCCACAGACGACGCCAACTGATGATACTCTAAGCTCCAGATGGAACAGGTCGGATTGATCCACGTTTCCCACATCAATGCCCAGGTGTTGAGCCCACCGAGAAACCTGCACAAGAGTTTAACGGGGAACGGGGAGTCCCACAGCGAACCCTCCGACGAACAAGTTAGAGAAGTGAGAGTGATGGAATGTAGAAATGGGGTGGTGAAAAAGAACTTAACTTTTTCCTTGTCTTAGAAACCTGCTTATATCCTCTGCTAATCATTTCCTTGTCCCTTCCGACCTGTCACGTTGGTTGAAAGTCTATGTTCTAGCCTGCCTTGTTCATGATGAGGCCGTTCTTGTTTTGACGGGGAGAGGTTATCGCCATAAATGCTGCACGGAAACTCATTAATGGCTGATATGTGGTGCAATAACTTTGCAGGATCTTTGTCTGCTTATGTGGCTGGTTCTTCTCTTGACACGTGTTTAGGAGTCATTGGTCCTTAATGCCACGTTGAGCTCCAGCAATGTTGGGCTTTAGTGTTTTTTGGGTTCTAAGTGATGGACCAAAAGCTCCTATAGGCCCACGTATGTCAAAAACTATAAGAATTAAAATAAAATTTAAATCAAATTATAGAAGTAAAAAATATAATTGACTCAAAAATTAAATAAAATTACTATAATTAATTGTTGGAGAGGGGGAACCACCATGAGAGAGGAGTATGGAAACGTGGCAGAAAAATTACACGGAGAGGGTCCAATGCGAAGGTTGAGGTGGAGGTGGAAGTGCGGCGTAACCATGCTATTGTTGGAAAGCTGTCCAAATCGGGCGCACGTTACTACACGAAGTCCAGACTCCATATATTCATATGCTCTAGTAGGAATTGGATTCTGGTAGTATATACATGAACTGAAGTGTGTTGTCTGAGTTCAAGAAGTTTGTAAAGGTCTCGTTTTAATAATTTGAATCGTTCGTCTTGTTAGATATTTTGTATATTATTCATTAAAAAAATAAATTGATCCAATAATAGTAACATATTCAATTTATTGCATTGTTGTTGGACCATTTTAATATCTTTTGTTTATTTATTTATATATTTTGTTCATGAATCTTTTGTCTTGTTCATGAATCTCATCTTGTTCATAAATGGAGATTCATTATTTTGGTGGCCTTTTGTCTTGTTCATGAATAGAGATTAATTAGAGTTCATGAACTTGGTGGTGAGTTAATATTTGAAGACTCTCCATTTTCTCTAGTTTAACGGTCATTATTATTTTTTGGTATAAATTGTAAGGTCCTAGTGGCCTATAAATAGTTCCTCTCATCTACTCTTTTCTACACCAACTATTGTTTATACTTGAGAGATTACTAGGAAAGAAAGGTGTTTTTCTTGGTAGAGTTTTGGGTTCACCATCTTGTGCAGCGTTGGCCTAAACCATACGACAAGTGGTCGGGCTGTTGTATCCTAGAGAGGATAAGTCATAGTTTTGTGACTGCTGCATCGGTATTTGGGTTCCTTCTACCACAGTGGGCTTGATCTCCTTAAAGAAAACGAGATATCCGTGCCTCAGCCTGATCTATTGTTATCTCATTTTCTTTGCATTATTTATCAATAAAATATAATTTTTTTGGTATTTTCTCTGACAATTGTCTCAAAAAAAATAGACGAATATGTGTTTTTTTTTTTTTTTTAAATTCTTTTTGGTGACAAACACGATAAATTGAATTGATAATAATTATTCGATTAACTTAATTTTTTGTATGAATAAATACGCAAAATGTTCGATAAAATAAATTATTTAGATCATCAAAATAATACCCGTAACGAGCCCTACAAACTTAAACAACATCCTCCAATATAGATTATGGACTAAAGGAAATCTAACTCTATTCTAATAATAAGGAATGCTCGATACCACCGTTGCCTATATTTCTTCATATTCTATATTATGGGTGCTATTTTGGATTCAAAACAATAATCCAAACAATTTATCTAGTAGATTCAATAGTAAAATAAGTTATACAAAAAATTAGTTTTATCATATATTACTAGACACATGAACAAATTACATTTTATTTTTTTCAAATAGCTAGCAAATACGTGTTAAACTTAAATCATCCATTAATATAAAACAAAATAAAATTTGTTTTCACTGTGAGATTTACGAGATAAACGGTTTGAATTATCATTGAAAATCTAAAATGGGACTCACAAAATGAAGTATGAAAGAACAAGAATGTTACAAACCCACTCTAATGAGGCCATAATTTACCCTGAATATATTTGTGTGGTGTACATTAAATTGATGAAGTGTGAGATCCATGAGTAAAATGAATTTAAATCATTGATTCCTTTTTCTAAATAAATTTTGAGTTCATAAGTCTGAGTTTGTAATATTGTTAATAAAAAAAAATATTGAGAATAGTAGTATGAAAAGAAGTCATTCTTTATAAAAAAAAATGGAAGATGTTTAAGAAAACTGAAAGAAAAATTACTATTATGTAATATTAATAGTTTTTTTTTTAAAAAAAAGAGCAATATTTTATAAAAGGGTTAATTACACTAATAGTCCCTATAGTTTGGGACTTGTGTCACTTTAGTCCCTGACTTTTCAATTGTGACACATTTGACCCTGAATTTTGAATCTTGTTCCAAATAAGGACAATTGAAAATATTATTAGATTTTTTAAGGGTAAAATCGTCAATTTGATAAAATATAAACTAATTTGACAAAAATATATGTCAAAAAAATATTTTTAATTTTTTTAAAATTATTTTTATCCACCAATTATAAAATTATGTAAAATTAATAAAAATTACATGATTAATTTTTTTAAATTAATTTTACATGATCATCATCCAAACACATAGTAAAAATTAATTTGGTAAAAAAAATAAATAAATGTCTAAAAGATTTATCAATTTTACATAATTTTATTTTTAGTAGGTAGAAATAATTTTTAAAAATTCAAAAATATTTGTTTGACATTTATTTTTGTCAAATTAGTTTATATTTTATTAAATTGACAATTTTACCCTTGAAAATGTAATTATATATTCAATTGTCCTTATTTGGAACGAGATTCAAAATTCAGGGTTAAATGTGTCACAATTGAAAAGTTAGGGACCAAAGTGACACAAGCCCCAAATTATAGGGACTATTTGTGTAATTTGCCCTTTATAAAATATTAATCATTTTGTTTGATTTAGTTTTCTTTTTTTTTTTTTTTGAAAAATGGTATAAGGCATTAGATTCAAGGTAAAATCTTATTTGGTGATAAGGATATATCAAAAAACTCGTTGTTGCCCCGAAAAAGCTACCAAAAATTTTGTCGGTGCCGAACTAATCATCGAAAAATTTGTCATCAGTGGTAGCCAGCGGCGGTGACTAGTAGTCGACAGCAACAAGTGAAAGTGGTGAGGTAGAGAAATATGTAATATTCAATAGATAACATGTTGAATGAGTGACATGTATCAAATTTTAGCAGATAAGTAATTTGGTGAATTTCAAAACAAATAGAAAAATAGGCTTAGTAAATTTCATCAGACAAATTAAAGGTGATTTCAAGAGATAGACAAGCAAGTTGATTTCAATAGATTTTTTTTTTTTTTTTTTGATAACCGAGTGTCCGGGCCAGCTTACACGCACCTCGACTAATCTCGGGGCCCTGAAGTTAACGACCGGGCAGGTTGATTTCAATAGATAGTGGTCCTTTTAGCCTAAAAGGTTAAGAAATGCACTTATAACCTAGTTTAACATTAATAAGCACAAAATGATATTTTTTAAATGTAAGAATTATTTTTATCTCAAAAGAGAAAATTATATGAATATGTGAGGTTTTTTTTTTTTTTTCCTTTTCATTTTATTCAATAAACTCGTGTGTGTATGTATATATTTCTAAAAAACATATAAACAAAATATAAAATTTGAAAATACAAAAAATATGAATAAATTTAAAATGTTTTTATTTACTTATGATATCTATTGTATTATCATAATGAATTTCATTTCAGATTTTTTAAATGTTATTACAACATACCATATTAATGAAGAAAAAAAAACTAGAGAAATGATATTCAGCATATTCTATGATAAAATGGAAGACAAAAATTTTAAAAATGTATGGGAGAAAGTAAGATTGTGTTTAGATAATAATTTAGAAATAAAAAGAAAAATGTACAGGAGATCTAAATAAAATATAAGTTAATTTTAAAAATAAAAATAAAAATTCCTAATCAAATTTATATAAATTCAAATACAAACTAGGCGTGTGAAGTTCTTATCATCATTTCTATATTTTGAGAGGTAATAATATGGTACACACCTCTTAAAAGGGGTGTATCATATGTACCATTGTTACGTATTTTGTAATATACATTTTTTTTTTTTTTGGGAATAAAATTTACATATTTTTTGGTAAAATTATGACAATTTGTGATTTAAAATAAAGTTATGCATTTTGTCGTAATGTTACCTATTTTTGTAGTAATGTTACACATTTTTTTGTTAGAAAATGTTTGGATAAAAAAAACGAGTAACATTATCACAAAAATGCATAACATAATCACAAAATACGTAACTTTATTTCTAAATTATAAATTATTGTAACTTTACAAAAAAAATTAGTTATAATTGTTGGACAATCTTCATTGTATTTGAAAAATAAATTATGTTGTGTACTTAACAACAAACCGAATATATAAGAAAGGGTTAATTACACTAATAGTCCCTATAGTTTGGGACTTGTGTCACTTTGGTCCCTAACTTTTCAATTGTGACACATTTGACCCTGAATTTTGAATCTTGTTCCAAATAAGGACAATTGAAAATATTATTAGATTTTTTAAGGATAAAATCGTCAATTTGATAAAATATAAACTAATTTGACAAAAATATATGTCAAAAAAATATTTTTAATTTTTTTAAAATTATTTTTATCCACCAATTATAAAATTATGTAAAATTAATAAAAATTACATGATTAATTTTTTTAAATTAATTTTACATGATCATCATCCAAACACATAGTAAAAATTAATTTGGTAAAAAAAATAAATAAATGTCTAAAAGATTTATCAATTTTACATAATTTTATTTTTAGTAGGTAGAAATAATTTTTAAAAATTCAAAAATATTTGTTTGACATTTATTTTTGTCAAATTAGTTTATATTTTATTAAATTGACAATTTTACCCTTGAAAAATGTAATTATATATTCAATTGTCCTTATTTGGAACGAGATTCAAAATTCAAGGTTAAATGTGTCACAATTGAAAAGTTAGGGACCAAAGTGACACAAGCCCCAAATTATAGAGACTATTTGTGTAATTTGCCCTATAAGAAATAAAAGAAAATGAGAGAATTATTTGATTACAAAAATCAAATCAGAAAAATAAAATAAAATAAAAGCAGATTTTTATTTTGTTACAAAAACAAAATCAAAAAATCTGATTTAAATAAATAAATAAAACAGAAATAAATAACCAACTTACTTGATTAATTTCTTGAATAATATTCTGATCAAGTCCAATGTTCGACACTGTATCTTTAAGACAGATTCGTCCTCTCTACGCTGCTTTCAGAATGTGGACGTCTATCTCCCAGGATGAAATGATCAACAATGAATAAATGCAGCACTACAATTTATTTGTACAGCGAACACACTAAGTATTTACACTCTTTCTCACAAAAATTAAATACAGCAAAATGCAGAATATATTAGCAAAAGGGATGTACGAATTTTCTGAATGAAAATATCAAATAAGGGCTGCCTATTTATAGATGCAGTGGTGGCTATTGGTTTTGAATTAAACAGTTATGAAACCTGTTCGGTTTTGAATGAACAGATTTAAATCTGTTGGGTTCAAAATTCAAATAGATAAAAAACCGTAAGGACCTGTTTGGGTGTAGAGAAAAACCAGAACAGATTAATTCCGGAATTAATTTTAATTCTGGACAGTTGGACAGATTTTATTTCAAAAAATAAAATTAAATCCAAATGTTTTTGGCCCAAAAATATTAGTATTGGGCCGAACAAGCCCAACCTGGATGGACAGCGGTGTACGCGCGTGTGGTGATTTTTGGGCCGAACAAGCCCAACACAACCATACACCACGCACTCGCGTCCAAGCCCAGCCCGTCCGATTGGACGGGCAGCGCGCGTATAGTGATTTTTGGGTCCAATGCGTTTAGCTCATTTTGCCCATAACCTCCCTCTCTACAAAACTTGGGTACCCCTTGGGGCACACCCCAAGTTTCAATCCCATGCCTTATAAACCCACTCAAAACTTCTCACCAAATCAATGTGAGACAAGCCATTTTCCAACCCTTTAAGAATTTTCCACCAAAACTCTATTTCCATGGAGCACACTTTGACTTCAATTTCTCATTCACCCGATAATGGTTTTGAGCAACCAAATATACCACGTAATTCACAACGCAGCATAGAACGTGTTATCCCTTAGACCCGCCAATTTTGGTGTACGGGTCCTACCTAAATAATAGATCAAAATTAGGAGAAAATTATGTTTTTATCTAGAATTTCCAAACCATTTCTAACAATAATTACCACAAAAATACGTAACATACGTAAAAAATACATAATATGTGCATATGGTACACACATTTTAAGGGATTTAGAGTTTAGGATGTGTACACCCTTTAAAAAGTGTGTATCATATGTATACCCTCATTACACATTTTTGTGGTATCTATTTAGGTTGTTTGGTTCATGTTTTCATGATTCACTTTTTAGAAAATTAAATTTTTTTTGTTTTCACTAAATTTTTTTGATATTCTAAGCAATTTTTTTTTAAAATTTTTAGATATACCTAACATAAATACACTTAAAAAGCATAATATTTGTAAAAAAAAAAATTCTTTAAAAAATTAACTAAATACCAAAATATAAAAAAAAAATACAAGAATTCAATACATTTTTCGTATTCTTATGTATTTATTGATTTTTTAGAGTATTTTTGTATAAATATTTTACTTTTTAGATATATCTAAAAAAATTACAAAAAAATTGCTCAAAATTTTAAAAATATTCACTAAAACCAAAAAAATACAAAAAATAAAAAATTTAATTTTCAAAAAATTGAATTCAAAAAATTAAAACCAAACATATTGATTATTTATTTTTATTTTATTTTTGTGGTAAATAAAATAAGACTCACAGATGTATCACTTCCGGACAATTGCCACTTCAATACTGTAACTTTAAGGGAAAGTTACCAATCCGTGCTAATTTGAGAAAGTTATTACAAATTAATAAAAAATAATTATAATTATAATTATTAATATTTATAAAATTTGTTATTTATTTATAATTATTTTTTAGAACTTAACAGTGAAATTTTTCCTAACTTTAACGTCACACCCTTCTTCCGTATTTTGACAGTGAGACCAACTTGAGCAGGATCTGAAAGGACAATTATTTACATATTGAATTTTTGTACCCAAATAATTGAGAAGGGTAACATGTCAAAGGCATTTTGAAATAAAATATTAAATTTTATTTTGTATTAATTTTAAAAAAAATTATACATTTTTTTTGAGCCTTTGAGAAAATACAATACGTCTTACAAATTGGACATAATTACATTAAATTATTATAAAATTTTAATTTACACAACACATAATTTCTTGTTCGTAGGGTAAATTACATTTTACCCCTTTCAACTATTGTTTAGCCTCCGTTTGAGAAGTGGGTTGGCTTTTTAGATTTTTGGCTTTTTTGGCTATTTTAGCCTGGGCTTAAAAGTTTGGTTTGGGAAGGACTTTTTGGCTTTTTGGCTTTTTTGACTTTTTTTGTGAGAGAGGAGTGTAATGATTATGGGTTGGATGTGATGTTTTGTTTTTTGTGGCTAAAAAAGCCTATTTTGTCTTTTGTGGCTAAAATAGCCAAAAAGCCTGGCTTTTTGGCTTCCCAAACGGAGGCTTAGTAGTACTTTACTTCTCTAAACTAAAAAAGACTTTTCTTAAGTGTGCAACTTACACATTTTGTGTAAGTTGCACACTTACCTCCTGTTTTATGTTTACACCTCGTGTTTACACCTTTTGTGTTAGTTGCATATGGTGTGCAACCCTAAACCATAACAAGACCCGACTAAAAATTGTAACACTAGATCCCCCATCTACTAATTTTTTTCAATTTGAATCTTTATGACTAAAATATCTTTTTATCAATAGAATAAATTACACTTTACTCTCTTAAACTATCACCTAATATCATTTTACCCCTTAATTAAAAAATGATACATTTGTCATTTTGAATTATAAATTTATATCAATGTAAATATTTTGTTAAGGATATGTCTCTTAAATAGATTAAAAAAAAATTGACATGTGATTTACACATGACATTTTGAATGGAATGTCTAAAATGACTTATCAGTCTGTTTTATTTAGTTTTTAGTGAAAAATATGAAAATATATCATTTTTTGTATTTTTTTTCATTTTTAGTGATTTTTCTTTTAAATTTTGACTAACATATAAAAAAAATACTAAAACAAAATATGAAAATAAAAAAATAGCCCACTAAAAGAAAAAAAAAAAGCTAAAATAGATAATAAGATAAAATGTCATATCTAACTCATAATCATTTCATTTTTTCCCTTACAATCATCAAATCAAAAAAAAAAAAAGTCAACCAACTAGCGCGCACAATTTTTTTTAGCCAAGCTAAAATAGCCAAAAAGCTAAACAGCCAACGTTCCAAATAAGGCCTTCTAAGAGGGTAAAGTCTAATTTATCCCTATAATTGAAATAATATTTTCGTCATTAAGGTCTAAGTTGAAAAAAAAAATGATAGATAAGAGCCTCTCCAATGATTTGTCATTGGAGATGTCAAAGCCATTTTATAGCCCGAGATGGGCCAAAAGTGTTCTCCAATGGTAAGTTTTAACAGCTGTTATCTTTGGCAAATGTCAAAGCTTGTGTCAAATATGCCAAAGCTGCCAAGTCACCAAAACCAACCATTTCCTCCCTCCTTCCCTCCCTTTCTCATCATCCTTTCCAGCAAAAAGTTCCAAAACATAAGCAAAATTCACCCAAAAATAAATAAATTATGAAGCTATAAATTTCAGAATCAATAAATCAATATGAAGCACAAAAAAAAAAATGTCTTCATTTTAGGATTTTTTTTTTTTTTTTTTTTGATAAGACAAATTATCTCAAAATGGGTTCACTCTATAGACCTATTGGCATCATTTGACACTCGATTTGGTAACTAAGAAAACAATGGACAGACAGAAACTAGATTTTAGACAACAAATTAACCAAACAAAGCACAAACACAACATACAGCTTTCATGAGATTAAAAAATAGAGTTGAATAAAGACAAAAGACTTAACCCAACAGAAACTTGCTTGGAACACCATAGATTTTGTGGGATTTGAAAGAGAGACCAATAAGAGATGGTATTGAAAAGGGTTTCATATTTGAGGCTAAAGACTTGAATAGCTCGATCAAACAACCCTATGCGGTCCGAGAATCGCAACATGGATCAGTGACTGATCATGGCTCAATGGTTTTCAAATTCAGACTACACTGCTTTATCACAGAGACATAGACAAAGAGAAGAGGTGCTTTTAGGGCTGGTGGTTCCTGTGGTTGTGGTGATGAAGAAGGTGAGAGATAGATGGAGAGAGTAAGTGAGGAAGAATGGAGACGGTGAGAGAGAATGAGAGAAATGAAGATTGGTTCTGCAATGAAGATAGACATAGAAATAGATAGAGAGAGAGAAGACTTAGGAGATGTTTCTCAAGATTGTTCCAGATGCTTCATCTGAGCCATTGGATTATAAATAATCCAATGGTGCTCTTTCGTCATTGGAATGCACATGGGTTTGAGCAACGAGTCTTTTTCCTCCTCTCTCAAAAGTTTGAAACGGCTCTTTTTAACGGCTATAAATTAAATAGGGAAAAAAAAAGTCATATTTTTACCCCTTATAAATATAAACAACCAATCACAATTTAAATTCACGGCTTTCAATTTACATAATATTTTTCTTTTTTCTTTTTTTACAGAATCAATATGGAAGGTTCATAAAAAATAAAGAAGGGAAAATCATTCACTACTCAAGAAGATGTGGCAATCTGTAGAGCTTTGTGTCACATTACTAAAGACCCAATTGTTGGTAATTCGCAATTACATGCTAATTTTTGGGCAAGAATTTTTTAAAATTATTACTCACTTCAAAGTGATCAATCAAGAACACAAGTGTCTATCTCATCTCGATGGGGTGTAATCGTGAAATGTTGCAACAAATTTCATGGGTGTTTAGCGCAAGTTGAAAATCTACACCCAAGTGAGATGTCTTAAGTATATATAGTAAGATTTCATTTTTATTTATTATGTTAGTTTTTTTATTTTGTCTCACATAAAAATTAATTAATTTAATATTTTATTGATACTGATACTTCAAGAAAAACTTTTATACCATCAAGATGAAAACAAATATTTTACTTTCGAATATTGTTGGCCAATCTTGCAAAACAATATCACGTGATAAGATGTAACTCCTACGAACACAGTAAAGTCAATGATACATACACCGTTTTCCCCTAATTCAGCCCTTGAATCCCCTATGGATAACTGCATTTCGCTTGAAAACAACAACAGTCCAAATGTTCGTAACAAACCAACTGTTGGTAATAATTCAATCGGTGAATGTAGTGTCTCTGTAAGGGGTAAAAGGCCTATGGGTAGGAAATTTGTAAAAGAATTGCTTCGGAAAAGTCAAGCTGTTTAAGTTGAAGTCTACAAATTTAACAATATGTTGGAGACATTTAACTAACACCTTGCTGGAAATAAAAAATAAAAAAATAAAAAAAAATTGAAAGAGAAGAAAAAAATGGCTCAAGCATTGTAGGTTATAAAAGAATTTGAGATAAAAAAGGAAGAACATTTAGATGAGAGAGCTTGAGATAAAAAAAGGAAGAATATTTGATAATGACTATGAACATTTTTTATTTGGACCCTTAGACGAAAGCGTATTACATAATGAGCAAAAATGAGATTTTCACCAAGTGGTCCGCACATGTCAGCAATCCAAATTACTATTTTTCCATGCCTCCTAATGAATAATTACGGGAGAATGTATTTTTTAATTTTGCAATATCATTTATTTGTCAATGTAATTTTTATTATTTCTTCTTAAATATAATTTTTATTTTGCAATGTAATGTAGTGGCTCACGTAATTTTAATGTAGTTAATAATTTTTAAAATTTTTTTTTTGTAGTCATATGTTTTTTTGGTGTGGTGAATTATATTAAAAAAATCAAAATTTTTAATTTTTTATATTTGTCTAGTCGGGTAAAATGTAAATATTTATTTATTTATTTTTTTAAAGTTTTAAAAAGGTCACAAAAGACAAAAAAAATAAACAATAAAAAAATACTAAAAATCTATATCCAAACAATACTTACAAAATTAGAGGAAAAGTTGGTTGATATTTGCCAAAAGAGCATGTAACCATTGAAGCATCATTGCTATAATTTTACAATTTACTGCTATTTATTGCCAAATTGTAGAAATGGCAATGTTATTATAGCATTTGTCATTAGAGATGCTCTAAGGAGTTAAATGGTACAATTTTTAGTCCAATTAGGTAAAGTGATATGAGATAATAGTTGAGGGGGTAAATTTAATTTGACCTTAAAAATGGTATTGTCATCTCCTTTTACATTATTTATTCTTGCGTCTTCATCTCATAGATTAGTTTTTGTCCTTTTAATCTTATTAAATAAAATGTCAATATAATTATACTAAAAATGTAAGATTTTTTGTAACTCTAAATATAAGTCAATATAATTTTTTTGGGATAAATTTCAAATACATCTCTTAAGATTTGCTTAAAATATAAATTGTTCTATAAATTTAAAAATTACAAATATCACATTGTTAATTAACAAAAAAGATAAAATTCCTAATTACTTCTTATACAAAAATAAAACTACATGAATTATTAATTAAAATATATTTATAATATCATTAAAAATTATTAATTAACTTGATAGTTTATTAATAAAATGAATTATTTGCATTAAAAATTTAAAGAGATGAGATGTAATTTTCAGAATTATAAAAGATAAACTGTATTTTAAGCCAATTTTAAAAAATATATTTATAATTTATTTTTATTTTTTAAAAAAAGAACCGCTACATCCACACAAATGCCCCTAGACTAGCCCGAATGATGTGGCTGGGCTGGGAAAGCATAATCCCATTGTCCCAAAAATGGTTTGTTTCACACGCCAAACCAAAACCCAAAAGTTTTCTCTCAACGGCACCAAACCCCTTTTCTCTCCTCTCTATCTGTTCACTTCTCTCTGTCAAGCGAGAAATATCTTTCTCTGGTTTTGAGGATTTTCAGTGTCTTCATTCAAGCTTCACACCTTCAACGATCACATATATAATCAACCTATTAGAGAGAGAGAGTGAGAGAAGCACTTCAAGGATCAATCTCCATCGCGGCCATCGACTCTTCGAATCATCGCCTTCGCCTTCGCTGCTGCTAGATTCTGCTTTGCGGCAATGTTTGCCGTTTGATTCATCGGCGCAACAGCAATCTTTGTTGCTTGATTCCATCTCCGAGTCGAAATCGTGGTACGTTTACGAGAATTAGAGAAAATTGGCTCCTGAAATTGTCGATAATGCCTTTGTGGTCTCCTTTTCTGATCACATGATTGAGAAATCGAAGAAAAAAGCGGCAGTATCGGAGTTTGAAGGTGGTGCTGGAGAGGAGATGTGGATTCGATCGCCGCAGGAGAGGAGGGGCGTCGATGGTCTTGAGGGAGAGAGTTATGTTTCAAGTTTAAGATGGAGAAAGAAGAAGAAGGCTTTGTTTGAGAGAGAGGGAAGAGATCCGCGTGGGTTGGATTTGAGTTCAAACCATGCCAGCTCATTCGGGCAAGTCGGAGGAGTATTTTTGTAGGGATAAAACATCTCTCTTTTTTAAATTTGATATATAACTAGAGTATTGCTATTTAATATATAAAAATAAAAATCATATTCAATTTTTAAGTTTAACGATATAGCAATTAATTAGAATATTAATGTGATATTTGTTTGGAGGAATTGAGTCATGTGATAGGATGCATATCTGGTGGATGAAATAGTCCGTTGTTTGAATCAAAAATTTTGTACCAAAACGTTAATCCCTAATATATGGAAGGTGGGACACAACTCTTAAGATAACTCATCACATGGGATTATATAGTAAAATTATATTTTTGACCCTCTACAATTTAAAATCTTTTTAAAAATAAAATTTATTTATTAAATTATTTATACTAAGTAAAATATAAATAATTATTTATTTTAATAATCATATGGTATTGGTTGTTTAGGGTGTCCTAAATAAGTGCACTTTTTTATCTTTTTGGACTAAAAAATTGAGGAAAAAAATATAGATGTTTGGGTTAATTTTTTGACTTTTTATGGAAAAATGTGTATTAAAAAATTGTGTAAATTAGTGTGTAGGAAAAATTTGGATTGGGAGTTATGCAGCCGTAATTTTTGACTTTTGGTGAATAGTGATAACTTTTTAACTTTTTGAGTAACTTTTTAGCTTTTTGGCTTTTTTTCAACTTGCCAAACTTGGCCTTAACGTTTATTTGGGAAGTGAGTTGGCTTTTTGACTTTTTTGGTTATTTTAGCTTGAGGCTAAAAAACTTGATTTGGGAAGGGCTTTTCGCTTTTTTGGCTTTTTTGACTTTTTTATGAGAGAAACAATGTAATGATTATGGGTTGGATGCGATATTTTATCTTATTGGACTAAAAAACTTATTTTATTTTTTGTGGCTAAAATAGCCAAAAAAGCCCCAAGTTGGGCTTCCCAAATGAAATAGTAAAGTAACATAAAATTTAAAAATCTCAACTACAAATTAAAATAAATTTAGGTAATTTTTATTAATTTTCTATTTATTTAATTTTTTAAAAGTTCTAATAAAAAAAATTAAATAAAATTTATAATTCTGATTTAATATTCCTATTATTTAGTAAGCAATTCAAAAGGGCAAAATAGTCTTTTGATTATTTATCGTTCTCTATAATATCTCAAACAAACATAGGATTCAATATAATAATCCAATTCAAACATCTAATCTCATGACCAAACAAACATATGATACAAATCCAGTCTAACCAGATAGTTCGGGAACAATGTATCTCAGGACTAACAGTCCGATGAATTACAATCCCCTCTATCTAGTCCGTCCAAACTAACACACTTTAAAGGTAATACTCTCTCTCATATTTTCTTTATTTATCAACTAATTTTATTACTTACATATCATTACATTTGAAAAATAAGTCTAAATTGTAGTTTTATATATCATTTTTCATATATTTATTGTGATATATAGGAGTGTTTTGGAAAAATCGTTAAAAGTTAATTTTTGACTTTTAACCAAACTTTTTGACTTTTTTAGAAAGTCTTTTGGAAATTTGGTAAAAAGTTATTTTTTGACTTTTTTTATTAATATTTGTTTATACTATCACATCACATTTAAATGATCAAAATACCTCTCACCCAAAGGATTTTGTCCTAGCCACAAATGTAAACATATAGATTGGATTAGCATTCCTATGATTAATAGTCCTAGGACTACGAATGTGTAATAACCCTCATCACTACTTACCGATAAACTACTGATTACTGCTAAACTGAGACTGATTATGATTGATAACTGAAGTAATCGAAATACTGAACTGACTGACTGAAATCTGAAACTGATTGATTGAGTATATCTGTTATATTGCATTTCTATCTGTTGCTTGTTTGATTATCTGTTCATGTTTTTATGTTTGAACTGCAAATTGAAGGCCTTATCGGCGGCCGAACCAGAAATTGATTGGTGTTTTAGGACCATCATAATTTATGTGATTTTATGGCGTATTGAATTAAACACTGATTTAGTATGATTAAATTGGTTCAATATTGAAAAATTATACAAATTAAGCTAGTTGGCAAGAGTTTGACTTATTCACCATTATGCCATTGAGTGGCCCACTACTTTGCACATTTAGAGGCTTAATTACATTGAAACAAAACATTTACTCAGCTCATTTCCCTTGTTCTTGCCGACCTTAGAGAGAGAGAGAGAGAGAGAGAGAGGTTTGGCTCCATCTTGTGAATGGTTTGGTGATTTTGAAGGAATTGAAGTATTAATTGCTAAATTGAGCTTCTAAACTTATATTTGAAGACTTAGGTAAGGAGATTCAACCTCTTAATTGTGTCTTTAAGTTGATTCTTGTATGGTTCATGTCATATTGAGGAGCTAAGTCATGAATTAGTTCTAGCATGTTGAATTGAAGCTCATTCCATGCATGCATGTTGGTATTGTTGAGTTTTAAGTTGTTTTCATGGCAAAATGTTGCATGCATGCTCATAATCATGTTTAAGTCCATGAGTTCATCTTGTTTTGAAAAGAATGAGCTCATTAAAGCATGTATTGAAGCTTTAAAGTGGTTTGAATTCATGCATGTCATGTTTGATGATTGATCATGAAAATTGATTTGAAATTGGATTTAATTAACTCACCCTTGGGTTTTGATTTCTCAAATTGAGCTTTGAAACTAGTTGTATATTGAGTTTAGATGTGTTTTCCAGGAATTGGGCCCAAGAGGTCGAGTTTTGAGCTAAGGAATGCTTGGTTTGAGCTTGGGAGGCAAATCTGGAAATTCCAGAATTTGGCTTCTTCGCTCGAGCGAAGGATTCCACGCTGGAGCGACCATCGTTTATTCTGAGCTCCGCTCAAGCGAAGGAATGGTGGCTTGAGCGTAAATTGCAAGCTCTTAGATTGTTGGTGCACGCAGACGCATGCTCGAGTGAGAGAACCTACGCTCGAGCGAGGACTGTGTCTTACGCTCGAGCGGGCGTCGAGCGAGCATCGAGCGGAGATTTCCAACATCCAACACTTTTTGCATTTTTGCAGACCGCTCGAGCGAGGAAGTCCACGCTCGAGCGACCCCACTGTTTTGACAAGCTCGCTCGAGCGAAGAAATCCACGCTCGAGCGAGGCCCCTGTTTTCTGAAAATTCTGAAAAATGTTTTTAAAATGCATCTTTGCATCCTCATCCCATCCTAGGCATTCTTAGGCCTAGTTTTAGACATCTTAATGAGGATATAGATGTAGAAACACCGAGGCAAATTAGGGATTAAGTTATCATCTTTCCCAACTGTGTAGCTTAGTGTGTGTTCAATCCGTAAACTGTGTAGGGTTGGCTTTCCGAAGAGACGCTCTAGCTTACCGTAGCCCAGAACTCTGTGAGTAACAATTGTGTAAAGATATGTTCAACTGTGAATATTTCTGACTGTTTAACTAAACTGCTTTCTGAACTGAAACTGTTAATTAAATGAATGTATGTCCTATATTCTGAACTGTATTGTGGCATCCTTAGCAACCACTGTTACTGACTGTTACTGTTACAGAGATCTCTGTTGGTTCCCTTGTTGGGACCACTACTGTTTACTGATTGATGGCCATCACTAACTGTTCGGTCTTTCAAGACCTACTGTTTACTGTACTGCTATGCTAATGGATGTACCACATATGACTGAATGACTGATATACTGAATCAATGAACTGTTTTTATTACTGTAAAGACATTCATTCTAAACCTCTTTACGCATTATGTTATTCACTGGGTTTTAGCTCACTGCTCATATATATATGTAGGTGTACAGGCACCAGACTGCGGCTAGAAGCGTCGGGGTAAACTCCAGTTTTGTCAAGCCAACCTATGTGCCTCACTGCGAGGTTCCGAGCCTGTCAATCTTTGGCTTAGGGGTGTTTTAATTCCCTGTCTGTCTCTGTATCTGTTTTGTAATAACTGTAGACTGTACCGTACTGTTTAATAGGGATTAGGTCTCTGCTCTGAATGATTGTATATAATGTATATACTGTTTTGTCACTGACTGTATATATGTATGAGAAGTCTTTTGCATACAGACTGTCACAGCTCATTGAACATTGTTTATTTACTGTATTGGCTTCCGCCAGCCCCTGTACTCTGTTTTACTGTTCTACTGTTAAGCGGGCCTTCAGTAATCTCAGATTACTAGCCGGTTACAGTGCTAAACCCATAGGGACGGGTTTGGGTCGTGACAGAATGTGAGAGCCCTAACTTTTATAAACCTTATTAGGTCCCTAAATTTTGAGTTATTATAATAAAGCCCTTAATTCGTTGATTGTTCGCAAATAAAACCCTAAAACTGAAAACGCATCACGGATGAACCCATACAAACCCTAATTGACCCTAGAAGCTTAGAAATCATTTCTAACACTCTAATATTAATTATTTAACTCTCAAATTTTAGATTAATCGCTCTAAACCTTAACTTCCGATTTTCACAGTCTTCGTTCAGTTATTTACCTTTAAATTCAAAGCAAGATAATACAAACCGAATTATTTTTCCTAACACTAATTTATTAACTATACACTTGAAATAGATACTTTAATTGAGCCTAAGCCCTCACATTTTTATTAAATCACAAATTGATCCCAAACAAATACCATTATATATTTATATATACACTTGTACCCTAAAATCTTTTTTTAACATTATATTTTACAATTTCCAAGATTTGTACACAAAAAAAATATAAAACAAGTCCATCAATTCACCATCACATGGCTAGCCATTATACCTCCTAGGCTATAATCATTGTACTTTAGTACAAACAAATCCCTTGAAAAATCTTGGAGCAATAATGACATTGGTACCTATAAAGATTTGCTATATATATGAGTGTACTTCTAACTAGAAGGTATTTAAATTAGTCCTAAACCTAACTAGATCATAATTAAATACATAATTAAGGTTCTAATCCTCCCTCATTCCCTTACATTTAAACTAAATCAAGGCACTATTTAATTGAATTGGAACCAATGGGCATTTGGGACTTTTCACACCAAATTCTCTATAAATACCACTCATCCCCATTTGTTGAGCACATATACACACCCACACTATATTCAAGTGAGAGAAGTGAGGAAGGAGGGTGAGCTTAGTGGAAAATAGGAGAAGAAGTTTGCTAGCAATTCTAACAACCCTCAAGTAAGCCACAACACAACTCTCTCCTTTATTTTCCTTTTTCAAATACATGCTTTTAGAAGTTTTAAACATTCATTTCAGACGTGTTTTGATGGTATTTTTGTATTAGAAATGAAAGAAGTTGAGCCTTGATTCTACCCTTCTTGTATTTCTCTTAATCGATATAAGACTACCTTTTTCCATATCAAACTCTCAAAATTTCAAAAGGGCACACCGTCACCTTAAATTTATGAGTTCAATACATATTATTTAGCAAGTTTTCATCACAAGATAAGTGGAAAATTTGCCCTAGTTGACCTCTTTTCTCACCAAATTTCTATTTTCAAGAACTGTGCCAGAAAAATATATTTTTCATCCAACTTTTGAAATTTCTAGAAAAATGTATAAAAATATTCTAGACCTCCATTTTATGTCAATATCTTCCTTAAGGAGTTAGTTTTCAACTAAAATTGGTTTCATTGAAAACGAGTGAGCGGTTTGTGAGAAATTTGATTTTCGTAACGATCGACAAATTTGGACAGCGTTGGAACATTTCTTAAATAACTAAAAATCTAGAAAAGCTATCACATTTCCGAAACATATTCTGAAAACTAGATTGAAATCTCTACGAACCATAAGAAGGCTAGGTTCGGGAAATATCTAAAATAGCCCTTTTGATTTTAATCTTTAAATGGTATTGAATCTGGAAATTTAGTGTTGCATGGGTGTTTTATGCTCTTGTGTACATGAATATGCTTGTTAGTTTATAATCATGTCTTGGTATGGTATTTTATGTGTTATGGTTATGTTCCTTATCTTCTTCATTTTAATGATGCTCATGCTTATGTGGATATTACTATCTTGTTGAATTTGTTCTAACTTGACTTAAAACATTGATTCAAACGGAAAACTTAATTGGAGTGGTATTGGGTTTTCGATCACTTGAATATTGAAGAAATGATAATGTGTTATATATGGATTGATGGGATGTGCTCCCTAATTGAAGTTTAAGTCTTGCGCAAGCAGTTGTCGCATAAACCCTAGAATGGAACGAACGTATTCGGACTCTTTGTAATGGTTTGATTGGTGAGATAAGGTTGGATCTAGATGGGACATTCAGGAAGATAAAACTTTTTTGGAAGGATAAGGTTGGATTCAGGAGATAAAACCTTTTTCTTTTCGCTGTCCCTTTTGAGGCCCTGCGGTTGGCGCTACGCGGTATATAATCGTTGGTAGGCATCCGAGGTTAGTTCTGCAACAAAGCAGCAAAAGGGGGAGTTCCGAATAGTCCAATGTCCAATTCTTGTGGTTGGGAGGATGAAATCTCTTTGGGGGATTCCTAGAATACTAACCACTAACATTATAACCTTTGTTATCTATTTGAATGACATGTTCCTTTCCTCTATTATTGAAATTGTTGTTATTGATTTGAATATCATACTTCACTACTTGTTTGCTATAAATATGATGGTGTATTGGATTGGGAAAAAGGGACGGGATATGTATGCGTTTATTGGGCATTCAAAACTCACGACGTTTCATGCCAGTTATTGAAGACTATTAGACAGGTCGAAGGCAAAGCTGAAATATTTGAAGACGTATCGCTATCTTATGAGAGTTAGGAACTAGTTATGTTAAACGTGTTTGAGATTGTAAGTGATCGATCCCATGTTGTATTTAAGACATGATTTGTAATTTGTATATATATAACATTTGTAGCCTATCCTTATACTCCGTCAACTCATGTAGGCCTTGTGTTAATACTTTGTCAAGATCTGTAAAAAATGTAGCTTTGCTATCTAAGGTGGTTAGACTTAGAAGGGAGGCTATTTTGACTCCTCCGATCTTCCTGAGATCTTACTTGGTTATTATCCAAAGGATTCATTAGTGACGTTTCCTACTCTTGTAACCTTAGATAAACCTTGTATTTAATGGTTAATATATTATCTTATGTTCCCGACTTTTGGGGCGTCACAACGAATCCTTTGGATTGTGTATCATATCTTATGTTTAAATTGAGTTAGGATTATAAGGAGTGACAAATAGTCCAACCTTTGGCTTAATCCTCCAATTTATATCTCACACCCCATCATATGTGAGATACCATATCCGGATGGATTGTTAGTCCGTACTTCAATTGTTTAACCAAACATCGGATTAATAATTTTATTATACTATTAGTTTAATCCCAAACTCATATCCACCCAAACAAACATAACCATAGGGTATAACTGTAATTTCACAAGTAGCTTTTAGCTACCTTTCCAAATGATTTTGATGCTAAAAAAGTCAATTTTTAACTTTTTTGACAAGTCACAGAATGCAAATTTTATTTTTCTTCCCAAATGGCACCACAAAGTAAGGGTGTGCGCGGTGCAGTTCAGACAGTTTGAAAGTAAAATTACAAATCGAATAGTGGATTGACGGATTAACAAATTACAGTTTGGACGGTTTTTGACGGATTGAAGAATATTTTAACTAATTATCATATATTTACATAATATATAACACTAATTTGTATAATATTTTATATATGTATATAATACAAAGTAATTTTACATATTATATTTCATATATATAATTACTAATTTGTAATAAATTTTATATATTAAATTTTTCTCACACTAATTTTACTTTGATATTTTATTAGAAATTAAAAAATATATATGTATAAACTATAACAAAATAAAACAATTTGAAAGATGAATTATAAATTTTAAAGTTTAAACTATGATTGGCGATTAAAACTGTGTAAATTAATGTGAATTAGTATAATTTTAATAGATGGAGAAATATTTTATACAGTCCTACCACAAAGTATCATGCATGCTGTGCATGTTCTATCAGTGCTAAGCTTTGTTAAGGGCGTGTATTACACTCCTTATACTTATTCAACAATGATTCATACTATTAAAAAAAAATTACTAATAACACTAATATATTAAAAATATCAAAAAAAAAACAAAAAAAAAAAACAAAAAACAAAAAACAAAAACATAAGCATAAACATTGAAATTCACTGCTACATTATTAATGGTGTTATTAGAATATCACTTTTAATGCTCTCAATCATTTTTTTAATATAAATTGGGAGCACTAAAGGAGCTCTAGAGAGTGGATCCCACTGACTGATGTGACGTTTTGGCCTTTTAAGTTTTTTTTTTTTTTTTTTTTTGAATTTCTATCTCATTAATGGTCTACTAGCCTATTATCCGTGCTATGCACGGGATAATTATAGATATTTATATTTGTTTTAGATTTTTTTAAATATATAAATTATGTTTTTTAAGATTTTCTATAAAAATAATTTAACAATCTTATCACTAACCATAGTGTATGAGAGAAGTTGAAAAGGATACTGCAGTAACTATACACGGATTGTATCTATAATTATTTGTATGAGTGGATTTTAAATGTTGATCAGGAGATTTTGACCAAATCAATAAATGCAAGTATGTGGAAAGGCACGTGGATTGAAAAAATTTAATAAATGCTGATCAAGGGTTTTAACCAAATCAATAAATGCTGAGTTTTTTTTTTTTTTTTTATGTTAATAAGAAATTTAGAAAATTCTGATTGGGATATTGAAGCTCCCACAGGCCTTGAGTTAAAAACTCCTTTTTACTTAGGCCTTGTTTGGGAAGACTAAAAATAAGTGCACTTTTTGTCTTTTTTGACTAAAAATTTGAGGTTGAAAATATGAATGTTTGGGTTAACTTTTTGACTTTTTATGGAAAAGTGCGTAATAAAAAATTGTGAAAATTGGTTTTTAGAGGAAAATTTGAATTGGGAGTTGTGCAGCCGTAATTGTTGACTTTTGGTGAATAGTGTTAACTTTTTAACTTTTTGAGTAACTTTTTGACTTTTTAGATTATTTTACATTACCCAAACAAGACCTTAATATATAGTATAGATTAGTGCTCCTAAATTAGTAGGATGTATAATTATTGTTTTTTAATTAATTAGGAGTGTAGAGTGGAGTAGGAGTCTGAGTTGTAATTCGAGTAGGGTCCTCGCAGGTAGAGTACAGTTGACTAGGGAGTCCCTCCTGAGTTGTTCATGTCCATGAACCATGTGCGTCATCTACCACTAAAAATCTTTGGGTCCAGCTTGTCTACGGTGAGATCAAGACTGGACCCATCAGTCCGTCTCATGGGTTTTTTTTTGGATTTTATTTTAATAATTCAAATCGTTAATATGTGGAATTTATTGAATATTATATTCATATAAAAAATTATATTTATTGGATATTGATAGTTATTTGATTGGATCAAAATTCTATCAATTGTTTATTTTTTTACCGTTCATTTTTTCAATACAAATTGGATCCGATCAAATAGTTATCGATATTCGATCAATATGATTTTTTACAGGAATATAATACTCGATGGGTTCTACACATTAAACGGTTCGAATTATCAAAACAAGACCAAAAAAAGGCTCATAAATCAAACTGGATGGTCTAATTTTGATGTCAATACGAGACAAGTTGGGCCCAAAATCTTTTTCAACACTAAAATGTACTCTTCTGAACAATTTGTTCTTATGTTAATTTGGGTTGAGATTATATGATTGATGTTATGAAATTTTATAATAATATTATATTAATTTGTGACAAAGTATATATAGTGTGTACTTTTAAAAAAGTGTACCCGCATAGTTAAGAATGGCAAAATATCTTAATTCGTCGGACAGTTGACTCTCTCGTAAATCTTAAGGATATGTTTGATTGGGGAGATTATTCACTATTCGGATTATTTATTAGAAGGAGGGAGATGTCCATCGTTTGTTTTTTTTTAGTCTGCCAAACATGGAGTCTGGACTCCATATTCCTCATATGAGGGACTATTGTATCCTAAGGTGAGATTATTTTCATGGAATTATTTACTGTTGGGTTTAGGTGATGAAAAGACCATTTTGACCCTCTACTATTTAATTATGTATAATATTTAATAAAATTTAAATGTCTCAATTTAAAAATAAAATAATTTTATTTAACTTTTTATTGATGTTTTATTTATTTAATTTTTGAAAATAATTTTTTATAAATATTTTATTGATGTTTTATTTTAAAATTTTGTTTATATTTTATTTGATTTCATTATTTAAATTTTAATAGATGTTT
The DNA here is from genome assembly GCA_036172215.1 of Camellia granthamiana. NCBI lineage: Eukaryota > Viridiplantae > Streptophyta > Magnoliopsida > Ericales > Theaceae > Camellia > Camellia granthamiana. Next base: position 92,430,258 of record CM069906.1, read on the forward strand.
TATTTAATTTCATTATTTAATTATTATTATTTTTTAAATAAATTTATTTAAAATTTTAATTAAAAAAATAACATATATTTTTATTGATATTTTATTTATTTAATTTTAAAAAAAATAAATTTATTTAATTGTGTAAAAAATAAAATAGTTAAAATTTTATTTAATCTAGCTAAAAATAATTAAAATATTAAAGATATGTTTAATATTGGTATTACTTAGTAAACAATTGAAAAATAGTAAAATAGTCTTTTGCTCATTTATCATATCTAATCCGTCCAATCAAACATTGGATTCATTAAAAATAATCTTTTCCAGACATCTAATCCTATGAGAAAACAAACACGGGATACTCATCCAATCTAACCAAATAGTCCGGGGGATTCATAGTCTCAGGATTCAAGTCCGACGAAGTTTAACCCTCCCTTATCTAGTCCGTCCAATCAAACACACCCTAATAGAACGAGTTCAGGGGTGATTGAATAGAATAGGATCGGATTTAGGAAAAAAAAATTAAAAACCCGATTGGGTTCATGTCGGAGGTGGGAGAGTATTTATTTTACCCAAATCCTACTAGACCTACAAATATAATAATAAATAAATAATTATAATAATTGTTGAATTTTTATAAAATATATATAATTTTTATATAATGTATTATTGAGTTTCTATTATGTTATATATAATATAATTTTAATCTAATATATAATTTTAATTATAAATAGTATTTTTTTTTAGCTTTAATTGTAAAATTTTAATATTATTGTTAAATTTCTGATTATGCTATTGATTGGGTAGGATTTGGGGGTAGAGGATATATTTACATGTTTGAATACGGGTGGGGATAGAGGAGAGTTTCATGAGAGTTGGATCAAAGGTGGAAGTAAATAGTAAAAGTAGGAGCGCTGTGGGCTCTCCCAATTCATACCTTACCCATTGTTATCGCTTCTCATTATAATTTTACAGAAAATGTTATAAGTCTTAAATTTTTTATGAAATAATTGACCAAATATTTTATATGGATGTAGAGTCACATGGGTGTGATCATTTATTTAGTAAAAAATTTAGTATCCTCAACGTTATCCCAATTTTAAATGAGTCTTTTATTGAACTAAATTTTTTTTGTAAATGAGTCTTTTATTCGGTAACAATTTACAACGATATGGAGCGTGCACATATTGTAGCTTAATAGCGCATGACGAACCTTGCCCACTCTCTGAAGGACCCCAAAACTGTTTCATTCATTTTTGCGTTGAGATCCTCTAGAGCGTAAATGGTAAAGTGGTTTCCTAGAGTGAATTATGATGGTGCGACACCTGTCCCCCTAATGGAACTAAGGGTAAAGATCAATCCCTCATCAAAACGACGTCGTTTTGGTTGGGAAATTTTATTTTTTTTTAAAAAAAGAGTGAAATGAGAAACGAAAAGAGAGAGAGAGAGGAAACAGCCACCAGAGTTTTTCTCCATCTCCGACGCACTCTTCTTCCCTCCCGGCGACACCACCCCACCCCTCCCGTCCTCCTCTCTTCTTCTTTTCCTTCTTCTGCTGGAGAGAGAGAAGCGGGGTGCCTATTCAAACATTATTTGCCTAGCTTGTTGCTTTTGTGGCAATAGATGAGCAATTTGAAAGGAAAAAAAAAAAAAAAAATTTAAAAAGGCAATTAATGTTGACCACAGTTGATTTGAGGAAAACATATTTTAAGGCTTTCCTAAAATACTTGCACGCCATGTCTGCCGAATTTGCCTCTGTAATTTCGAGAAGCCAAGTATAGTATCATTTCGTTCTATTCTCTCTTTTAGATTTTCCTTTTGGATTTTGAATTATATCATTAACAAATATGTATATGTATAGATTATATATGCGAACAATGATGCGTACATACATATATATATATATAAACACTTTTGCTCTTAATCGTGAACCCTTTTTGATCAGGTGGATCTACTTGACTTCGTAGACTAGTCCGAATTTGAATGCCTCAATGAAAGCACCACTCAATCTATTGCCAATGCTCTGATGTATGGGTTTAATTTAATGAACATTAGGGTTTGTATTAGTGATTGAATTGGGGTCTTTCCTTCATATAAATTATTGGCTATTCATTCATGTTTTTGTGCGGGAACATAAAGTTTTTGCAGAGATCGATACTTAGGGTTTTGTTTAGATTTCTGTATGTAATTTACATTTTTTTGGGTAAGTAAATTAAATTATTACCAAAAATGAGATATTACAATGAAGCTCGAAGATGGAGAAAGTGAGGGTGGAGTGGGGTCGCCGGGAGGGAAGCAGAGTACGCTGGAGATGAAGAACTCCGGTGGCTGTGTCCTCTCTCTTTCTCTCTTCATTTCTCATTTCACCTTTTTATTTTTTTATTTTTTTTTTAAATTTCTCCACCCAAACAACGTCGTTTTGGTGAGGGATTGATCTCAATCCTTGGTTCCATTAGTGGGACAGGTGTCACACTGACTAAGGCCGAAATGTACATCATTGAGGCCGTTAATTAGAATCTCTTAATTTCACTTGCTGGTCAAACCGTATACTTTATGTGTGTTGAATGTCAATCAGGTTGTACATCGTCATAGCATAAAATGGGCAAAAAGACAAAATTTGGACAGAGTTGACTTTTTCTAGAAAAGTCAAACCGATGTTTTAAACCTGTTTGGAAGTGAGTAGAAGTATAAAAAGAAAAGGAAAAGGCTTTTCTAGGGTTCTGAAATTGTTTTGACCTAAAGGGAGAGGCTAGGGTTTGGAAGGGAAGGAAAACAAAAGCCGTAAGGATGTCTCCCATGGTGGTTTCTTCTCCATCTACCTCTTTCCACTCATCCATGAGTGGCTAGTCTTCTTTTCTAGGGTTTTGATGAAACCCTAGCCATGTAATTATTTTGTTTTCTTTTTTATTTTTAATTATGTAAAGGTTTGAACATTTGTATGGTGATTTAGAAGTTTCTTTTATATATTTTTCATTATCTCTTCGAATATTTGACTTTCTGTGATTATTGAATGCTATTCATACATGTGTTTTCTTTTCCTTCACATTCAAGGTATGAGACGAACCATGCTACGAGGAACGAGTCGTATCACTACCTTAGTTTAGAGTGAACGATTCGTATTACTTGAGATGGTTCGTGCTCGTACATTGAATATGATGATCTTCTTGTCAAATGCTTCGAGCTTGTAGTTGCGAAACATTAATTCGTTCAAACCATAGCATAATTGATTTCAATTGGAAACCCTAATTATGTGGTTAGTGGTGAATTCTCTACCTTAGGATTTTTCCCCAATTCAGTAAACCTAATTTCAATTATTCTTGATAATTTAATTCCTTAGTTTAATATATTCGTTTTTAAATTAGGTTATAAACAACCAATCTTTTTATCAAAATTAATTTAGGAATTTGGCAATTAAATTAGTTTAATTTCACAATAGTCCCTGTGGATCGATACTTGGACTTCCCATTATTCTAATAGAATTTGGTATAGTTTAGTATTTAATTTTGGTGTGTTCAACGACCCATCAAAATTTTGTCGCCGTTGCCGGGGACTTCTGGCGAAATTAGTTAATTTAAAGTTACATTCTTATTTTAATTTTTAGTTTAGAATTTTATGCTGTTGGTGTTGTTAAGTGTGCAGAGCGTTTGAAATTAGAACTATCATTGAAGTGCAAGCGGAGCGCAGCCGAGTTTTAAAAAAAAAAAAAACCTCAGCACTAAAGTGAGTAAACAGAAGCAAACACTCACAAGCAAAGCACCAAAGTGCTAAAACGAAAGTCAAAGCTCAATTGGGGGTTGGAGACAACGTCTACACGCTAAGCACCCGCAAGACGAGTAAAGCTTTTTCGTTAAACAGCTGTGAGTATTTCTCTTTTAGTATTCTGCTTTCGTAACTTAGTGCACCGAGTCGAACTTATTGTGTGTGTGTGGGTAGTGTATGCACGGGCGTCGTTCTTGTCGCCCTGAATTGTGGTGTTTGGACTTTGAACTAGAAAGGACTCTTAGGAGACTTAGGGCTTCTGCTCGTGTTCCTAGGCTTGAATATTCATATTCATACATTGAGCCATTAGAGATGGCAGATCCTAATGTCCCGAATGTGCCTAACCGGACCCTTAAGGATTATTTTACACCCACTGCATATACATCACCATCATGCATCCAATTGCCCAACACCACTGCTGCTCATTATGAGATTAAGTTCAGCATCATACAAATGCTCCCATCATTCCATGGACTAACTCATGATGATTCTTATAAGCATTTGAATGAATTTCTAGAAATTTGCTCGACAGTGAGGATCCAAAATTTCACAAATGAAGCCTTAATGTTGCGATTGTTTCCATTCTCGTTAAAGGATAAAGCCAAACATTGGCTAAATTCTTTACTTGCTAATTCAATCACAACTTGGGACCAATTACAGCAACGGTTTTTGGAGAAGTTTTTGAATTTTACAAACGGTTTTTGGACCAATTAAAGAGTTTTTGAATTTTAAATTTTAAAAAGAGTTTTGAGTTGTATTTTGAGTTTTGAGTTTTTGAATTTTGAATTGTATTTTGAATTTTTTGGATTTTTTTAAATATTAAAAAATGTTTAAGAAAATTTTATTTTTTATTTTTAATATATCTTTTTCATTTAAATGTTTTTAATTTTTTAATTTTAAATATTTTATTTTATTTTGTAAATATTTTAATTTTTAATTTTAATATTTTAAACTCAAAACACAACTCTACACCGCACTCAAATCGTAACCAAACATATAACTCAAAACTCAATTCAAAAATTATTTTCAAAACTCATATCCAAACACGTAACTCGAAACTATACATTACTTGCAAAACTCTACACTTAAATCGTAACTAAATATATAACAAAAAAAATTAAAATATTTAAAAATATTTTTTATAAAATAAAATAAAATATTTAAAATATATTTTTTTCAATTTTTTTAATATAGTGCACATTAAAATAAATAAATAAATATTTAAAATATAAAATATTTATCCTAAAAAAATTAAAGTAAGAAAATATTTAAATAATTAAAAAATAAATAAATCCAAAAAATTTTAAAAGACAACACTCAAATCATGATTCTAAAAATAATTTTAAAAATCAAAATAAAAAAATAAATTTTTTTTTAATAGAGTTTTGAAAAGAGTTTTGGTTTTGAGTTTTGAAAATAGTTTTGAATTGAATTTTGAGTTGTGTATTTAGTTGTAAGTTTTAAAATTAATTTTTAAATAATTTTGATTTGTGTGTTCGGTTATAAATTTTGAAAAGTATTTTAAAAATTTTGAATGTGGAATCATGATTCCACACTCAAACGAAACGCAGCCTATATTTTTACAGATTTTGAATTTATTTTGAATATGTTTGTATGGTGGAGACTAAATTAATAATGTGTGAGATCTATACATAAATGAATCTAAGTCATTAATTTCTTTTTCTGGATAAACTCTGAATTGATAAGGGTGAATTTGTAATATTGTTGCATTTTAAAATAAGAAAAATTTCAATTAAATGTAATGATTTAAAAAAAATAAAAATAAATAAATAGTAATTTTATATGCATTAATAATTAAAAATATTTTTTTATAATTTTGTAATAATATTCTGGTAGGCCACTAATAAATAATTTTCCCTTTAAAATCACCTTCTAAAAAATTGTATACCATAGGCATGTTATGATATTTACTATTTGGTTCATAAATTTAAATAAAAATTTGAAAATTGAAACAACAAAGGTAAGTGAAATATAATTATTTTTCACACAATTGTTTCCTTTCTCTTTCCAAATTTATAAAGCAAATACAGGCTTATAGTATTGATTATTGCAAATATCTTAATTAAATTATTTTCAGTCATAATTAAAATAAAATAAAAAACATAATGAGTGAAAACCAATATCATAATGAGTCAAAATTAAATCATAACTACCACCACAATAAATCATAATCAAATATCACGAACGTCTAAAAGAATGTGTATTACATAATCTCCCTCTTCAATATCCCAAAGAAAAACAACGGTAAATTACAAATATATGATCTCAGATTTACTTAAAATAAAAATTATTCTCTGTGATTCTGTAAATTATATTCATCTCTTTGAAATTTTTAATTTCATAATAAATAGCTCATTTTATTAATAAATCATCAAGTTAATTAATAATTTTTTATAATGTTAAAAATTTATTTTAATTATTAATTTATATAATTTTATTATTATATAAAAGAATAGTTAATAATTTTATTTTTTTAATTAATTTTATTAAATAAAAAATTGCATATGTAATTTGCAACTAGACGTGACAGATACGATACACATCATTAGGAGAATTTGCAAAAGAAAGTTTAAAATGAATTTCACTGTAATGTAATATTTTGTGTTAGATATTTTTTTTAATTTTTTTTGACCTTGTTACATAAATAAAACTCTCTTTGGAGTTCTATTATTAGATGCCTATAACATCACTCGAAGAAAGTTTATTTGGATGAATAATTTTTCTTAATTTATATTGGTGAGTTGTAGGTAGGGGGGCCCATGGGCATCCCCGAATGGACCCCATGTATCCCATCTGATATTTTGGTCTTTGGTATGCGCGATGCATACGGGTATCGGGACGGTGGCATCTTTTTAAGCTGCTGCGCCATTGCGGTCCTGACACGGCTCTCTTTTGATGCTTTCAAGTTGTTGCCTCATTTTTAAAAAATGAAAAAAAATTATTTTATGAAATATCACCATCACAAAATTTTAATAATAATAAATAAATTATAATTTATATTTCTAGATCGGATGGACACAGGGTCTGATGACCCACACAACTCATATTTTTTTCTAGTTTTGAGTTTAATATTAAATTTATAAAGTTGAGTTAGCATGAATCTTTAGATTCTCGAATAGAACGGCCTTGAAAATAGCTATTGAATTCGGTTTAACTTGATTTAATTTTAATATATTTTATATCATTTATGTGTTATATGGTAAATTTACTTTTACTCCCTCGGCCATCTCTAACAGTTCATTAAACTTGGCATCAGATTTGAAATTTGATAAAAAAAAGTCACTTTTTAGAACTCCAATGATTTCAGTAAATTGGTATCAAAATGAGAATGGAACAAAAAATTCATCAAAGTGAAAACAGGCTCCAGGTTTCACCATTTTACTGTGGGTGACCGTTGGAGGAGACCAACTAGTCAACTAACCGGTCGACCGGTTCCCTTTCAAATAAGTAGGTTCAAACAGGTCGAAAAGTTCAAATAGGTTAAAAAAAAATAAAAATTGGTCTTACCGGTCGACCGGCCAGTTGACCAACCGGTCGACCCTTCCCTCAATTCTGCATATATTTTGTTCGACAGGTTTGATGCTCACCGTTGGAGGAAGCTGTATCAAATTGAAAAAATAACCTATTTTTTATTCAGATTTGATGAAAAAAAAAATGAACAGTTATGGTTCATCTGTTCCTTTTGGTTCCAAAAAAACACTATTCTCACACTTCGATTCTTAATATTGTTAGTTTTTTATTTTTTTTTTACAAAAAATAGAAAGCAAGTTTTTCTGGAAAAAATAAAATTAAAAATTTGTTTAGTATATAAAAATATTTTAAAAACAAATGAAAACAAAAATAAATAAATATGTTTGGTAAATTGTTTAATGTAATGACGGTTAGTAAAGGTTGGATAAATATATTAATCGACAATAGATGTGGCCACTGGAGTTAAAGTTTGAAGTGTTGCGTCATGGCAGTGATTGACCGATGGCCAAAGCTGGTCGACAATTGGCTAGAACCTGTTGGGTAGTGGTGGATGTGAGTTGTGGGGGAGGAAGATGAGAATGAAACTTGTTTTTTAGAAAAAAAAAAAAAAAATGAAAATAATTTTTTTTCATTTCCAAGAAAAAAAAATTGAAAATTTGGGAATCAATTTCTTTCTTTTTAAAAAAAATAAAAATAAACTAAACTAAACAAGTTTTCATTTCCACATTCTAAAAATAAAAAAATAAAGGAAAAAAGAAACCAAATGACCCCTGAACTATCACATTCTAACTTCCTTGGTCCAAATTTCATCAACCGTTATACTTTTGTAACTAAAAATAAAAATTACACTTTTACCACTAAAGTATATGCCTTTTTTCCAATTTGATCCTTAAACAAAAAGATTGATCAATTAAAATAAAGATAAAAATAGTTTTTTATTATCTCATGACACTTCATCGACCCTCTTTTGTTGAGTTTGGGAATAGCTTTTTAGAGTGAGGATGGTTTTGAAACTAGTTTGGGTTTAGAAATTTAAAAATTATCTTAAAAATTTTTATGGTTTCTTACTTTAGAAGTAAAAGTATAATTTACAATTAGGAGGAAAAATACATCCACCAAATTTTGAACTTAGTACACAATGAACAAAAACTATTCTGCCAACTTAACTATAAAATAATTTGTTCTTAATATATAAATTTATGATAATATAATTTTACGACCGAACTTAAAATACAATCAATGTCAAGTTGTGTTTGACTTGGTTACGAGATTTTTTTTATTTTTATTAGCGTTAGGCCCATTTTTACGCGGAACAAAAAAATTAATGGTTAGACCATTTTTAGTGTATTGTCATTTTAATTGTATCAATGTCATATTTTAGCATTCCATAGTGTCAAAATATTATATTTTGAAAGATCCATTTCAAAGGAGTATATGTTATTATTTTTTTTAGTATGATCATCATATAATTCAATTTTCTACCCTGCGATGTACACCTAATTATATGAATTTATATATTTTTAAATTCAAATTTTAATAAAAAAATTTGTACCCTAATAATTAATATTTATATAAAAAAAATGAATTAATTAGTTTAATTCAAGATTACATTAAATTAATTAATTAAAATACATAGTGATTGAAAAAGAGGAAAATTAACGTAATAATAAGAATCATGAAGATTTTGGTAGCATTATGAAAATATGTATTATTTTGCGCACCATGATTATTAAAGGTGAATGTAATGCATCCGAAAGAGTAAAGTTGTTATACATTTTTAGAATGTATTTTGAATTAAAAATTAATTTTAATATATTGGCTAGTAATTGTTTTAAAGAACAGTAAAGCTATGCATTCAAATAAAAAATTAAAAAATTACTCAAAATTTCACATCAATACCTCATATTTATTTCATAGGTAAATTCTAGACCCTAACTTTTTTGTTTAAAGAAACATTTTAATTTTATTTTGGGTAAATTGCAAATACACCCCTGAGATTTGTTTAAAATATGAATTACCCCTGTAGTTTGAAAAATTACAAATACCTTTCTGTCAAAATTTTTTTATTTAACAGAATTAATTGAAAAAGTGAAATTTTTAACTGTTCACCTATACAATAATAAAATTATTTGAATTATTAATTGAAATAAAATTTTAATATTCTTAAAAACTGTTAATTAACTTGATGATTTATTAGTAAAAGGACCCATTTATTATGAAATTAGAAATCTTAGGAGACATAATATAATTTCTAAAATCACAAAATATAATTTATAATTTAAATAAATCTCAAGAGATATGTTTATAATTTACCCTTTTATTTTTTAACTCCTTCATATCTTTCCTTCTTTTATTTTTTTTTCCTTGTTCATTTTCTTTATTTTATCTTTTTGACTATTTGCAATTCACTTCCCATCTCACTCCATTTCTTTCTTTATTTTTTTGCACAAAATATAGGATTATCTGTTTCTATAAATTTGAAAGAATGAATTATAATAATTGATTGCTTGAGTCATCGAAAAGTATTGTACTTTCACTTCTCAAAGAAATTACTTTAGAAATGACTTTTCTCTAGTCTAATCATATATTAGAAAGTATTGTTAGGTTGTGAAGGTTTATTACGGATCCGTTTTGATAATCTGAATCGTTCAATATGTAAAACTCGTCGAGTACTACATATTTGTAAAACATCACGTTGATCGGATATAGATAGTTATGTGATTAAATTAGTTTTGTATGAAAAAAATAGACAGTGAAAAATAAATAGCTTACAAAAATCTGATTTGATCACATAGCTATCAATATCCGGTCAACATGATTTTTTTACAAGCATATAGGGCTCAATGAGTTCTACACATTGAATGGTTTGAATTATCAAAACAAAACCCGTGGTGGACCCTCACAAGTCCAATAGTACTCTCCAGTTCGATCACGGAATGGAGGGAGGTCATTCCCACTTATTTCTCTCATAGAATGTGTTTATGAGTTTGTAAATTTTTCACTATTTTATTGTTTACTTTCATCTTTTGTTAGGATTGTAAAAATGGTCCGCAGCCTGTGAATGGCCTGAAGTCCGCTCGTGGCTCGGGATGGGCCCGAGACTCTGAGCCTGGGCCATCATTTTGAAGCCCGACTCGACCTGATCCATCGATCCACTTAACGCTCACACAAGGCCCGACCCCGCCGAGAAATAATAAAATTTTAGTAAAAAAAATAAAAAAATGTTCAGGCCTACCCAAGCCTAGGCCCAGGCCCAAGCCCAAGCCCGAGCCCGAATACCCCATGGGCCTGGGTTGGGGCCTAATTTTTTGGCCCATGGGTTGACCTGGCCTGACCCAAATTTTGGCGGGAGCTCGCGAGGCCCGGTATCGGCTGGGCCAAATTTACACCCCTAATTTTTGTGCGTTTTTTCTTTTTACACCCCTAGTTCTTTGTTCCTCCCCTATTATCACATAAATCTCTCATTCCTTTGTTATTGTTCATGGCTTTAGTCAAATTGTAAATTACAATTTCCTTATTTTAAAAATTAGAACTTGATGTATATTGAGAAAAATCAAATCAAAATGGGGTGATTGGAGAAGTTGGTTAAAAGTTAGTTTTTTGATTTTTTTTTTGGCTTTTTTATTCTTTTGTGTGTAAAAAATGTGAGAGGTGATGCGACTCAAAATGAGTTAAAAGTCAAAAGATAACTTTTTACTAGTTTTCCAAATTGCTTCATATGGTTTGGTTTGAATTGAATTGATTTATAATTTTTTTTCAATTTTTTGCCTAGTTCTACTTAGCGTTGTAAACAAGTTGAGTCATTGCAGTATATTTGAACTTATTTATTAAGATTTTAACCCATTTGAGTTTAAACTCAATAAAAATTTAACGAATCAAACTTGAATCGAGTTGGCTTCGGTTTTACTTGAACTCGAGTCTGTTCACGAGTCTTAATAAGTCAAATAAATTATAAATTCATACTTTTGGTATGAGATTAAAATTATAATTGAAATTTTGATTGTATAATTATATATACAAAATATATAAAATAAAAGAAAGTCAATATCTTATCAAAATAATAATATCTACCATTACTATTATATAAATGTATTATCTATAATAAGCTATTATTTACATTTATATGATTTAAATATATAAATAACATATTTATCTTATTTTTTATACATATTTTTAAATTATTTAAATAAATAATAAACGAGTCTAATTAATGAGCCAAACTTTAATATGTATGGATTTCTTTATTAATATTTTAATGAAGAAAAATGCTTCGGACCCCCACTGGATGTCGACCCCCAGTGAGGTGGTGCGTCGTGATTGGACAAAAAAAAAATTGTTTTATTTTATTTTATTTTATTTTTGAGTTTCAGCTAGTGGGAGCTCGCCACCTCACTGGGGGTGCGACCCCCACTGGGGGTCTGCAGCATAGTTGTTTAATGAATTTGAACTTAAACGCAATAAAAACTTAACGAATTGAGTTTGAACAAGTCCTTTTCGAATCAAATTTAAATTTGTTCACGAACGGCTCTATTTATTTACAACCCTGATCCTACTGTAGTTGCTCTTCGTATTAAATTTAAAAAATCTAAAATTGAGGGGTTAAAGTGAAAATTTAATAATATTTTGGTGGTGTAAAATAATAATTGAAAAAGAAAAACAAAAAGAAAAGAAAAGAAAAAGAACATTTATTATGGCGTCCGTTCTTCCTCTTCCTTATCTCCTCCAGTTCTGCTTCTACCTGTAGTTCCTCTCTTGGAGCTCGCGCCCCATCACGAGCACTTCTCTCTTTCTCTCTCTCTCTCTCTCTCACAAAGTAGTAAAAGAAAAAGTGTTGCGAAAAACCAAGCAGATCGAAAACCTTCAAGCAGTGGTCAATTGAGGAGAGATTAGATTTGGAAATTTATGCGAGTGAGGAATTGGGGAAAGTAGACACAATGAAGAGAAATCGAGATCGAGATCGAGATCGAGAGCGAGACAAGGGAGAGAGTTCATCAATGGGGGCGGAGAAGGGGAAGATGTGGCAAGACCACCCCGATGATGGGATTTGTGGCGGAGGAGGAGGCGGCGGCGGAGGAATGGATGAGCTGCTGGAGGTGTTGGGATACAAGGTGAAATCATCGGACATGGCTGACGTGGCGCAGAAGCTTGAGCAGCTGGAGATGGTCATGGGTACTGCTCCTGATGATGGGATTTCTCACCTTTTGTGTGATACTGTTCACTACAACCCCTCTGATCTATCTGGGTGGGTACAGAGCATGCTCTCTGAGCTCAACAACGCTTCACCACTCGCTGCTGCTTTTGATGTCGGTCACAACCACTCGGTCGTTGTTGACGATTCTCTGTTGCTTCCAGGTGATTCTTCGACCATTACAGGTACAGGTACAGGTACTACTGCTACTACTACTACTACTACTCGGACTCCCACCACCATTGATTTTGCTACTCCACAGTTACAACAACAGTCTCGGATTTACGAAGACAATTCCGAGTACGACTTGAGTGCGATTCCCGGTGGTGCCATCTGTAAACACAAGGAAAATTCGAGGAGGGAAAATGGAAATAATAAACGCATCAAAACAGTTTCCATTAGATCTGATGATCATCAGTCGGAGATTGGTGCTGGTGCGAGGCCGGTGGTGCTTGTGGATTCGCAAGAGGCCGGAGTCCGACTGGTTCACACCTTGATGGCCTGCGCGGAGGCTGTTCAGAAAGACAATCTGAAGCTGGCGGATGCTTTGGTGAAGCACATAGGCTTGTTGGCGGTGTCTCAAGCAGGGGCTATGAGGAAAGTCGCCACCTACTTCGCAGAAGCGTTGGCTCGGAGAATTTACAAGATCTACCCACAGGATTCCCTCGATACCTCCGACGTTCTTCAGATGCACTTCTACGAGACCTGTCCATACCTCAAATTCGCACACTTCACCGCCAATCAAGCCATTCTCGAAGCCTTCGCTGGAGCTACCCGAGTCCACGTCATCGATTTCAGCTTGAAACAGGGGATGCAGTGGCCTGCTCTCATGCAAGCCCTCGCATTGCGACCCGGCGGTCCACCCGCATTCCGTCTCACCGGAATTGGGCCTCCCCAGCCTGACAACACCGACGCTCTTCAACAGGTGGGTTGGAAGCTAGCTCAGTTGGCTGAAACCATAGGCGTTGAATTCGAATTCAGAGGATTCGTAGCGAATAGCTTGGCCGATCTTGATGCTTCGATGCTTGATATTCGGCCCAGCGAGGTTGAGACGGTGGCTGTCAACTCAGTCTTCGAGCTCCACCGTTTGTTGGCTCGACCCGGTGCGATTGACAAAGTTCTGTCATCGATCAAGGCCATGAGGCCGAAGATTGTGACCGTGGTGGAGCAAGAAGCGAGCCACAACGGAGCCATTTTCACGGACCGGTTCAACGAGGCTCTGCATTACTACTCGACGATGTTCGACTCGTTGGAGAGCTCCGGGTTGACTCAGCCGAATAATAGCCAGGACGTGGTGATGTCGGAGGTGTATTTGGGAAGGCAGATATGCAACGTGGTGGCCTGCGAAGGGACGGAGAGAGTGGAGAGGCACGAGTCGCTGAGTCAATGGAGGAATCGGATGAGTTCGGCGGGGTTTGATCCGGCTCACCTGGGGTCCAACGCGTTCAGGCAGGCGAGCATGTTGTTGGCTCTGTTTGCAGGTGGGGATGGGTACAGGGTGGAGGAGAACAGTGGGTGTCTCTTGCTGGGTTGGCACACTCGACCACTCATCGCTACCTCTGCTTGGCAACTCGCTACTACCACCGAGTCCTCAACATTGAACTCGGCTTAATGGGCCCGTTTTGGTCAACGAGTCACCCACTCAATCCTCCTCTCCTCACCGTATAGTGTGTGGATGCCTCAGACTCTGAGGAGAGAGTCAAATTTCATCTTTTCACTTTTACCTCTCCTAGTTCTTTTTTTTGTTTTTTTTTGGTACTTCTTTAGAGTTTTATTTTCTGTGTTTTTTTTATTTGTAATTTTGTATTTTCAAGAGTGGTCAATGACCGATGCCAATGTGTATTTATCTGACCTTCCAATAAGACGTATGTATGCCTGGGTTTGATGAACTGATTATCATTGCTGGAAATTTATTTCACAATTATGCAATTATTTGATTTTTTTTTTTTTTGATTTTGATGTACTTTTATTTCATTTTTTGCAAATTAATGGACAGGGTTTTCAAGTTTAATGTTGTCTAGATTTTTTTCTTTTCTCAAATTTGCACAAGTTATTTTGGTAAAACGTTAGCGCATTTTGGGATACATCTCATTCATTGTTAAAAATATTAATTTTTATTTATTTTGTTATTTTTTTAACATATCACAACATATTTTAGATAATGCTTGATTTGAATAAAAAATGAGAATGGATTATTTTATCAGGATAAAATTATTCTGTATATGGATCATTTGGAGACTTTTTTAACTCAGGAACAAATTTGTTAGTTTGGGAGGGTGAGACAACCTTCCAGTAATAAGAATTTTGCCCAAAAATGATTACAATACCCTTCTTTGGGATAGCTCAAATTGAGCTGAAATTGGGTTGAAATAACTTTATTCTATTTACGAATAAAATATGATTTTAACATAACATGAAAGGGAGCTAAAAGGGGTCAAGAAGGTCTTCATTACATTGCTAGAAGGGATATGCTAATTTTCTTATTAATGATTGTAAAAAAACAATATTACATATAATATTTTTATTTTAAATCTAAATCTAAATACTATTTAGAAAATTTGAAAAATCAAATAGACTTTTATATTGTTAATTTTAAATTTAAAAAATATATTGCAAATTTATATATAGAATACAAATTTTTATATCACTCATGTAATGGCGAGAATTCAAATCTCGGTAACTATATGAGCTGGATATACCAGTCCAACAACTTAAAAGATTGATCATCACATTTTTTATAATTTAAAAAATATATATATATTTTGGGTTAGGAAGGTAAAGTGCATGTATGTGTTCATGTCAATGGACGTGTGCATGTGTGCTAATTAAATTATTATGTAGTGCTAATAACGTAAGGCCAAAGTGGAACAAGGAAAATTAATGAACAAGGTGGCCTTGGTTTTATTTAATTCATGTAATGGTGTGTCCAATAATTGCTTAGAATGGTTTGGATGTCGCTGGCATGACACCTTGGACAAGTTGGCATCCCATTCTCACAATGTCAATTCCCCCCCCCCCCCCCCCCCCCCCCTTTTCTTTTCTTTTTTTGTAATTTTGGAAAATACTAAGGAGTGAAAAAATATTTTAAAAAAATAAAAATAAATAATGAAGATGCAAATGACTTATGCAATGGATGAGTCATGATTTGTAATTAATTTGGTGGATAATAGTGTAAGGACCCACATTTCATGCCTTAGTCATGCTTGCATGTATTTGTACGATTTGTAATGTTAAGATTGCATGAATGGATTTTGCCTTGCTTTGTGCTTATGTGATTGTCTAAGTGTATATGTATGCTTTGTTCCCCCTTGCTGTGTGAAGCCTAGGTCATGATGAGCCTAGGATATGTTAGCCGAAGTCATGCCAAGCCTAAGTTATGTTAAGCCTAGATCAGTTCCAAGCCGAGGTCATTCTAAGCCTAGAACTACTTTGTCTGACCTCCACCTTTGTTCGGGCATATTGGCCGAGATGATTATCATCTGGGCCGAGGTGTGTATCGCCAAGGCCGAGATGTGTATTATCTAGGCCGAGATGTCATCTTTGTTCCGAAGTGATCTTGTCCGGGAGTGGTATGACCTAGACCGAGGTGTGGCACATCTAGGCCGAGGTGTGGCACAGCTTAGTCAAGTGTTGTCCTACCTAGCCGAGATCATTGTTGCCTTAGTGCCGAAGTTCTGTCCTTAGCCGAAGTCATTGTCCTTTGTTTGCCGATGTCTTGTCCTTTGCCGATGTCTTCTTGTTAGCCGATGTCATTACTTGCCGATGTGTTTGCCACCAAGCTTGCTGAGTACGCTTTGTCATAGACTTGTCTTGTCAGTCAGTCACCTTTTTGAGGAGAACCAACCCGGTGCTGCCACGTGTCCGAGCTGACTGTTATATCAGCCGATAGGGAGAGAAATCCATCATTTGTTATATTTTGTATTTTGGAGAAGAGAGAGAAGCTCTAAGGAGAGGGAAGAAGAGTTCTAGAGAGAGATTGACTTCCAAGCTCGATCCCTAGAGATCCGACCGTTAGATTCGTGATCTAAGGTTAGATTCTTGATCTACTCTTGATGTTCTTTATGATTATGTTATTGCATTGCATGATCGAATATGTTTTGAAAGCCATGCATTGTTTTGAAGTTCGGTTTTGAAGGAGGAAAATGATATTCAAGTGTTCTTCAAGAAAAGTCATGTTTTGATCCGTAAGCTCATGTCAAGATACATGTTTTTGTGTTTGTTTTCATATGATCTTCGAGTGTGGGTGCCCAGGTCCTTGTCTTCGAACTCATAGCATGAAAACCCTGATTTTTGTATAAGGAAATGATGATTTTGGCATTCATGTTCTTCATGTTCTTCACGGGTGGAAACCCAGATTTCTAGACTTCACTTCCCGAAGTGTAGTCGCCGAGGTCACTCTTGCTTAGACCTCACACTTAGGCCAAGCATTGTATCTCACCTGGCCTACCTTGCATGATCACTTACACTTTAGTTTGTCTTGCATGAACCTCGGCATGCAGCCGCAAGCCGAAGCCTTGGTAGCCACACCTCGGTCCGGAGGTGTGGGACCTCGGCATTGACCTGGTTGGTGCCCAGCATGTCTCATTGACATGTAAAACAGTGTTTTGACTTTCAGCATGTTTTTCCGAGATCATTTGCATGCATGTATAATTTGTTTGAAGAAGTATGTTCAGTAGACTTTGTCATGTGATTGTAGGACTTGGACTTTTGCCTTGATCCCGACGTCCCAAGAACTAAGTGAGTGGTGCTTTTAATAAAGCTATGTTATAATGTTTTGATAAGCTTTACTTTGCTTTGTTTTGAAAAGTATTTGTTAAGTATGAATGATTGCCCTTGTTTTGTATGTCAAGTATCCGCTTTGTTTTGGAGTCCGTACGTGCCAAGGGACTTTTAAGCATTTGTGGCACAACCCTTTTGGAGTCCGTACGTGCCAAGGGACTTTAAGCATTTGTGGCACAACCCTTTTGGAGTCCGTACGTGTCAAGGGACTTTAAGCATTTGTGGCACAACCCTTTTGGAGTCCGTACGTGCCAAGGGACTTTAAGCATTGGTGGCACAAGTCCGTACGTGCTAGGGGACTTTAAACGTTAGTAGCACATATGATTTGAAAGACCAAGATTGAAGTTCAAGCTTTGATATGTTTTGTTTGGAATGTGATGACCCCAAGTACATGTTCTGATATAAGTTTTGCCAAGTATGATTTGTACATGTTATGCCAAGTATATGTTTTGCTACAAGTTATGCTAAGTACGTTCTGATATAAGTCTTGCCGAAGTACACGTTTTGACAAGTTATGTTATATGTATTGTTTTGATAAGAACCTCGGGAATCATTCATGGAACCCCTTTATTATTTGTACCATTCACTGAGTTTCGTACTCACCCCTCTATATATATGTAGGTTCCAAGTTAGAAGTCGGCTCCGCCGAGATTCATGTTTTGTAGCCGAGGTTTGTTTGCATGTTAGGTCGGCGTTGAGGACGTCGGCAACCTTGAAGATTATGTTCTTTGTCTTGTGTTTTGTTATGTCGGCTTGAGCAGCCTTTTGTTAAGATGTAAAGTATGTAGTTTGTTCATGTTGTATTCGGATTGTAAAGCTATATAAAGATGTATGTCATTCCATTTGACTTATGCACAGCTCTTATGGACCACTTGTATTTTAATGTATTGCTTCCGCACTTGTAAGCCCCATATGTTTACTCTATTTGTGTGTGAATTCTTGTAAGAGGCCTTTGGTAATCTCGGATTACTGGCCATCTCGGCGCCGACCTTCTAGGGGCGGGTTGGGGTCGTGACAGAATGGTATCAGAGCACAAGTTCCTTATAGTACGTTGTTCACACACTTTGAGTCCTAAAGAGCATAGGATTTCCCTTAGACTTGATATTAGGGTTTGCATCATGTTGCTTGCTATTTGATAAAGTGTGCATCATCTTGGTATGACCATTTGTTACTTGCATGTATGTTTATTTGACATTTTATTTAAGAGCCACATTTTTGCATACACTTAGCATCATGAGAAGAGGTAGACCCCCAGTTGGCCGAGATCAGACCGAAGACAGATTGGACAGACTAGAAAGGATTGTTGAAGGTTTGGTCGGTGAGTTAAGGCAAGCAAGGCAACAGAACACTGGTACTACATCTACTCAGGCCGAGCAAACAGCTGGCCGACAAGCAGTACCACCTCCCCCTCATCCAATGCAGCAAGTGCCTCCACAGCCAGCTTTGTATGGGGATGATACACTGACTTTGATCAAGGAATTCAAGAAGATGAAACCGCCGACGTTCCAAGGAGGTATAGAGCCGATGAAGGCAGAAGCTTGGGTTTTAGAGATGGAAAAGTTGTTCGAGGTTTTTCCCAGCACCGATGCTCAGAAGGTGTCATTGGCGGCATTCACTTTGGAAGATGATGCTCGCAGATGGTGGATGATGGTCCGAGAAGGAAATCCGGAGTTGACTTGGGCCAGATTTTTGGAGTTGTTCTACAACAAACATTTCCCCTTAAGTGTTCGAAACCGCAAGGCCACCGAGTTCCAGATTTTGACGCAAGGCAGTAAGACAGTGGCTGAATATGACCGTGCCTTCACCGAATTAGCGAAGTATGCACCTCACATGGTCAACGATGAATATATGAAGGCTAGAAAGTTTGAGAGTGGACTTCGGGGACCAATACAAGATCGGGTAAACCTGCACAACATGCCGACGTATGCTGGAGTACTAGATAAAGCCATCCTAGCAGAAGCCAACCTGAACAGAAGCCAGAGTTCGGGAGAAAGTCAGAAGAAGAAACAGGCCTATAACAATCAGAAGAAGAGGCTGACTTATGACAACCGCGAGGAGGAAGGAGACTTGGATGATGCCGAGGAGAAGACAAAGGAAGATCGTCTCGACAACGCGAATCCTGAAGGAGACGCCAGGCCGAAGTGTGCAACTTGTGGGAAGCCACATTTTGGAGTTTGTCATTGGGCAACTGGAGCATGTTTTGAATGCGGGGAGATGGGTCACCGTGTTAAGGATTGTCCGAAGGCAAAGGATAGAAGAGATAAGAAGAAATGAGGATTTGGCACTTTGAATTGTTTTGAGGACATGGTAAG
>CM069906.1:92449975-92737503 GCA_036172215.1 Camellia granthamiana
TTGGGAAGGGCTTTTTTGGCTTTTTTTGTGAGAGAAGAGTGTAATAATTATGGCTTTGATGTGATATTTTGTTTTTTATGGCTAAAATAGCCTATTTTGTTTTTTGTGGCTAAAATAGCCAAATTAGCCCTTCCCAAACGGACCCTTATTTTTAAAATATTAAAACATTTTACTTGAAGATTTGTATTAAAGAAAAGTTTCACAAAATTTAAATTGAAAATTATAATTTGTTTTGAGACTTCACTTCTTTAATCAAGTTCTATACTAAAAATAAAATCTACGAACTAGCTTAATCTGATCTTAAATAATTCTTTCAGATGTAAAAATAATTTAATATTAGACATATTTTAAGAATAAATATATAATTTCTTAATTGAAGTTTTAGAATATTAATAAATATGCCAAATATATATCCATATTTTTTTTTATTTTGGTTATGAAACATTTTACAATATTTTTATCATTTTAAAAAATAAATAAGTGGGCAATGTGATGGTTGGGCGTGAACCAAAATGATTATCTAAAAATTATATTGATGTATAACATAAAAATCAACCAAATTCAATTTCTACACTATTAGTATTTGATCTAGTATTAGCTCATACCCATCATAACTTAACAAATTATTAAACATAAGCTTAAATTGATTATTATTAACTGTTTTCACTAATTAACTGATCAATTTTTAAATCGAGCCCAAGGTAAGATTAGAACAAACTCTATATTTGTATTATATAATTTTTTCGTCGTCAATATACTTAATTATTTGTGTAATAATTTTTAATATAAATATATAAATTTTTTACAGAAAATAAATAAATATGCCGAAAATATATGTACATCTTGTTATTTTGGTTATAAAAAATAATCATAATATCTTTATGTAAATTATTGTCATTACGATGGGTGTTGTGTTTTTAAGTTAAATATACTATAATAACATACATAATTCTGTAATTTTTTTTATATATAAAAAAAAAAAAAAAAAAACTACTATTGAACAAATATATATAATTGTGTAGAACATACAGATTATGTTATGGTATTTGATGGTTCCAGGTAGGGGTGAGCAGCGGATATACCGATCCGCCAAAACCGACCGAACCGAACCGATCCGCCGCATTTTGGACAAATGCGTGATGACGAGTGGACGGTTGCGGATTGATTTTCTCCAATCCTCCAATTTGGCGGACGGATGATGGATTTGAGGTTCCTTTGGCCGCAACCGAACCGCCAAACCGCGAGCACCCTTAGTAATTTATAAGATTTTGTGTTTTCAATTTGTTTAAATATTTTGTTTGTGTTTTCAATTGAAAAAGAGTTCAAATATTTTGTTAAAAAAAAGTTTTCAACTTGAATATATTTTTTGAATTGAAAAAAATAAACGTATTATTTATCTATATTTTTTGGTTTTTAAATCTAACTCTAAAAATAATAAATAGAAAATATGATATATGCTGGTTGATTTTTGTTTTCAAAAACATATATAAATGTAACAATACAGAGACATACAATCTTTACTGTTGCTCTGTTCATGATTTTGGTGGTTTGAATTGTTTTTATATTTTAAGAACATAGATTGTAATACTTTATGTGGATGAGGCATGTTATGATTGTAATATGTGGATGATGCATGTAGTGATTGTGATAATCTAAAATTTCAAACTTTCTTTCTTTGGATGAGGCATGCAGTAATTGTAATACTTTTTTAAGTCATTGATTGTAATACTTTTTTTTTTTTTTAAAGAAAGTGCACAAGTTGAACTATGTTGAAAATTTACAAAATTTCAAACTGCCAAACCGATTCGCATCCATCCATCAAACCGCCAATCCGCTCAATCCGCATCCGCCGGATTGGCGGACGGATGGCAGATTGGAGGTTCCGTGGCCGCAACCGACCCACGCCCACCCCTAGTTCCGGGATTCAAATTTTGGAGGGGCAAATGTATATAATTTCTCATTTTTTAAAATTATTTTACTAATTAGTAGAATAATATACATATATTTTTATAATTTTTGGAGTGCAACCGCACCCCGCCCCATAGATCAATCCTTGGGTACACAGCTGTATCATATGTCAGTTGTGATATTTGTGAGGTTAATTATCATAAAATTATTTTACTAATTAGTAGAATAATATGCATGTTTTTTATAATTTTTGGAGTGCAACCACACCCCGCCCCCTAGATCAATCCTTGGGTACACAGCTGTATCATATTCCAGTTGTGATATTTGTGAGGTTAATTATCATAAATACCATAATTAAATCCTTTCAGAGCTATAATTAAAAAAATTGAGTCATAACCAAATACAACAAGGTATAACTAAAATGTTTTGAATCATAATTAAATTAAAATTATAACTAATATCATAATGTCATAACTAACTTTACAATTTATATAACAAAATTACAACAAAGGTATAACTAAAATCACAATAAATCTTAACCAAATACTACTAGCGTGATAATTGAGGTAACCCGCAGGGGTAGCCCAATTGGTTGAGGGCAAAGGGACCAAGGACCTAGGAGTATACTATTCTCTAGGTTTTAAGTTCGAATCTCATCCCCAGCTGGCTACTGGCGGATCACTGCATCTTTGCCTAGTTCGAATCTCATCCCCAATTGACTACTGGCGGGCAATTGCGTCGTTCGAATCTCATCCATCCCCAATTGACTACTGGCGAGCAATTGTGTCTTTGCCTAATCGATCGGCTCAGAACCTCGAGATTAATCGAAATGCGTTAGTCCGAATGGATGCTAGCCCAGGTAGTCAATTATAAAATAAATAATTAAAAAAAAAACACACGTGATAATTGAGGCACAGGGTGCGTATCACACGCAACGTAGACAAGGCCCACCCATCTGTGTCTGTATTATGTGCAGGTGCATTTTTCCATTGCACGGGGTACGTATCATTGAATTTCTCGCAACGTAGAGCCCACCCATGTATGTATTATGTCCGGGTCCATTTTTCCATTATAAATTTCCCGTCGTCGCCTCCCATATCCCCAACCCAGTTCTCACTGAAATAAACAAAAAAATGAGTGAGAAAGGAGAGTTGGTGGTGGTGGAGGTGAGGAAGAAGGAAGTGGTGGCAGCAGGGTTGCCGATGCAGGAGCATTTGCTACCGCTTTCCAACCTTGACTTGCTCTTGCCTCCTGTCGACGTCGCTGTGTTCTTCTGTTACAAGAATCCCACCATCACCACCACAGGACTCACTGGAAAAGAAGGGGGCTTAATGTTGTTCACATTTGCCTCCATGGTCGTTGTTTTGAAGAAGGCCATGTCTCAAGCTTTAGTTTCTTACTATCCATTTGCTGGTGAGGTTGTGCACGACACTCTGGGTGAACCTCAGCTTCTCTGCAACAACCGTGGAGTGGACTTCATTGAAGCTTTTGCCCACGTAGAGCTTCAAGGTCTCAATTTCTACAATCCTGATGACAGCATTGAAGGTAAGCTGGTGCCTAAGAAGAAGCAAGGGGTGCTCTCGGTTCAGGTATTGTATTACATAAGTATAATAAGTTTTAAAATTTTAAAATAATTATAAATTTATATTTTTAATGATAATCGTTCATTACATGTGTAGAATGGAAAGAATCAAAAGTCTTTCCTTCCGCTTTCATCTTGTGGGTCCCAATCAATTCCTCTTTTGTAATATACTGACCAAACGGCACATTTAATCCGTTACCTATAAGGCTTACTATTACTTAACCCGTTACCTATAAGGCTCACTATCCATTTTAAGTAGCACTGGATTTTTTTATCTACAATCTTACATAGAAAATCAATCTATGATTTAAATTTATTCTATATGTGGAACTTATATTATACCAATTCGATTTTCACCACACAATTTAATTCTAAATAAAATCAATTTTGTGTGAATTAGTAAAATTGATTTTTAAATTTAAACCAAGACCAATCCCTCAATATATTCCGTGTGAGTCGAGCTACACATAACTAAACTATGTAACCAACATATGAAAACTCATGACTGGTGAATTTAAACTACAAAACAAAGCACAGAATCAAAAGCAAATCAAAGTTTAAATATCCTATAAGATTTCCTCACCTTGTCCATACAATTTAGTAAATCAGCTTCACTGCTCCTGAATCAAGAGTCAATGTTTTTGGAATAAACTGCAATATTACCAGAAACAGAAAGTAGGAAATTAGCATGTATTCCTCAATCTCTCTCTCTATATCATCATGGAGACACATTAACGAACTGACCCAACCTAGTGCAATTCATACAAAAGAGCATAAATTTGCTTCCTTATCTCAATTTAATTCTTAATTAAATGAATTCTTCTAAATAAGTGAAGCATTTGTGCCACACAAGTGACATTTGGATGAAGTTATTGAATGTGTGTTCGGCATGTATTTGGATATTCACCCAACAAGCTTGTTGTACAATTCGAGTTTTCCATAGAGCTATGCATAAAACTCCCATATTATGCATGAAATATTTTAGGTGATCTTGTAAACCCCATTTTATCCTGTAAAATTAAAGAATAATAATAAGAAATATAAATCACCTTGTTTGGCTCTAATTTTCTAAACTCAATGTCTTAAGGAATTTTTTTTTTTTTTTTTACTTTTTAGATGTACCTAACCTAGATCTACCTAAAAGGTAAAATATTTAAAAATAAATAAATAAATACACAACAATACGGAAATATATTAAATTTTCGTTTTTTTTTTATATTTTTGATATTTAGTGAATTTTTAAATTTTTTTTTTACAAATATTATACTTTTCAATTGTATTTATATTAAGTGTATCTAAAAAAATTTTAAAAAAATTTGTTTAAGATATTTAAAAATTAACTAAAAATTAAAAAACACCGAAAATTAAAAAAAAATCAAGTTTAAAAAAATTGAATTAAGAAAATTTAAACCGAACAAGGTGAATATTTTTATTTATTTATTATTTACTATTTATTATTTTCTTAAAATTGGTAAAAATAAGGTGTCAACACATAGTTTGATATCATAAATTCTATAATGAATTTAGTATTTTAAAATTTTCTAATTTTAATAGTGTGTAATAATACTGTGTTTATAAAGAAAATCTATATCTGGTTTACTATCAAATGAATCAGAAATTGAGTAAAATTTGTATTACAAATATATTTCAATACTATGCACATATTAGTGAGTTTAAAGTTAAAATTCTATTTTCTTAATATTTTTAATAAAATTAGAGCTGTCGAACTTGGATTTTCACTTTTAGTAGTTATTTGGGAAAAATCTAAATTTTTAATAGCGAAGATTGAAATATTATTTACTTTTATTGCTTTTCTCAGACTCTTCAAAGATTTGCTCAAAGAAAAAAATGCCCTTCAAGAAGAGTACACATGACATGAGTGGAATATTTTCTCAAAGTATATATAATAAAAATTGTAAAGATATTTTAAATTTCTTAACATGTTCAATGAAAGTACACATTAACAAATTTTTAACTTAAACTATAAAATGCCATTAAAAATGTAAATGTCAATATAATGAAGCTAACTCTTTGTCAAAACACTAATCTACTATATGAATGGATTTTTTATTAAATTTTTTTATCACTAAATAAAATACAATAGATTCACATTAATAAATATGTGGGACTTATACATTTATCTCTACTAAAAAACAATTTAACAAAAAAAATTAAAAAAAAAAATTTTGTTGAGTTAAGTCAACGTTTGTGTCAAATTTTCTTATTTTCATATCCCAATTTATTTTTAATTATTAAATTATATGTAAATTTTGATACATGATGAATGATTATGAGTATACTTGAAAAAGAAAATAGAAAATTTTGAAATGTACAATCCCGTAGCTATATGGAGGGCCCTATCATAACTTTTTTCATTTTTATAATGACTTGCTCTTTTGGTGCTACCTGTGTTTGATCCCAACCGAGTGCATATTTCATAAATCAACACTCGTCCTATGCAAGGAAATGAATTTGTTTCCATACAAAAATAAGTGAGGCAGATTATGCTGTTTGGCTCCGTGGGTCTGTTACGGATCGATCTCGATGATTAGAATTGTTTATTTTGTTGAGTGTTTTCTTTATTTCATTCACTAAAAAAATTAAATCAACTTAATAACCGTAATTTATTCAATTTATAGCGTTTATCGACAAAAAAGTGAATGGTTTATTTTTAACGCGACAAATTGAATAAGTTATAATTATTGAATCAAGCTAATTTTTTGTGTGGATGAAATATACGAAATACCCAACAAAATGAATAATTCGAATTATCAAAACAGGACCCGTGCTGAGCTGCACGAGCCTCCTCCATAAATAAAAGGGGAATTTTCAATGCAAGGTAAGTTTTAAAAAATAATTACAAATAAGTGGTAAACTTTATGCATATTAATAATTAAAATTATAAATTTTTTCATGAATTTGTAATAATTCTCTGAAATTAACATCGAATAAATAAAAACCAAATTTTACTTTACCCCTGTATGGTTTGACCCATGTGCGAATTACCCTCTTCACATTTGGAAATAATCAAATAGCACCGTTGTGGTTTGTGGATTGAAATGCACTGTTAAACATTTCATCCAATTTAACAGGACGTATGAAATACGTCAAGGGGTTAGATGGTCATTTTCAAATTTCAAGAGGTAGATTGTACATTGAATAAAGAATAGGGGTTACAGTACATTTTGTCTCCCAAACGAAAGATGAAAATATTCATAGTTCGCAAACTTATGTTACTTATATACAGAGGTATTTAATTTTTATTATTAAATCATTACGGGTTTAACTATACATTTCAATTCACAAACCAAAAGAGGCTATGTAGTTATTTCCAAATAAAAAGGATGTAATCCGCACATGAGTCAAACCATAAGAGATAAAGTGAAATTTGCCCTAAATAAAATCTAAAGAAAATAACAGATCAGTAGAATAGAAGTTTCAAAAATAAATTATAAATTAATGAAAATTTTCATCAATATTAATAATAAGAATCTTAATTTTTTCATGTATTTGCAATATATTTTTTTAAATTGAAAAAAATCAAAAATCAAAAATTAAGAATTCGAAATTGAATATTGAATTTTGTAAATCAACAATTAGTTTAATAAATTATTTAATATGTACACACACACACACACACAAATATATATATATATTAGTTTCCAATTTTTCTCATTCCCCTAGTATATGCTCCAGTAATAATGCTAAAAAAGATATGAAAAATTATAAACCAGTTGAAAGACAAAAAAAGATTTGCAAAATTATAAAAAAATTTATCACTTCAATTATTAAAGTTGATAAGCTTTACCTTTTGATCGTTCACGTGAATTGCAATTTCCCCAAAAAAATACACACAACAATCAATTACAAAACATTCACAAGAGATGAATCCCATCATGAGACCAATATACTATGAATGTTTTGTCATTGGTTTTTCTGCAATAAAAGTGCTGATAATGCAATTACATTTAAGCATGCCAATGCCATAGAGTTGATTGGTAAAATTTAGTGACAGGCCACTGAACTCAAGTGCGGAGGACTAGTAGTGGCTTGCACGTTTGACCATCGGGTGGCCGACGCTTACTCCACCAACATGTTTCTTGTCTCGTGGGCAGAGATGGCTCATGACAAACAACTGTCTTTGGTTCCATCAATCGGAGGATCATTACTCAGCCCTCGACAGCCCGGATGGTATGATCCTTTCTTGGATGACATGTATGTGCCTGTCTCTGCCTTACCACCACTTCCCAAAAATACGAAGCCCAATGTCGATGAGTTGATAAGTCGCATCTATTATATTGAGACTGATCAACTCAGTCGTCTCCAGTCATTAGCCAATCATGGTACTAGCGGACGAGGGAAGACCAAGCTTGAGGCATTTAGTGCCTTCTTGTGGAAACTAGTTGCTGCTAGGGAAGCTGAAAGGGACAAGATTTGCAGGATGGGTATTGTAGTAGATGGACGAATGAGATTGAGAGAAGCAGATGCAGATATCAAAATGGCAACCCCGATGGATGCTTACTTTGGGAACGTTTTGTCCATTCCGTTTGGCAAGGAAAGAGCGGGCAACCTCAAGGAGAGGCCGTTGAGTTGGGTGGCCGAGGCAGTTCATGACTGCTTGGAAAATGCAGCGACGAAGGAGCATTTCTTGGACCTGATAGATTGGGTAGAGGCTCACCGTCCTGAACCAGCTCTGGCAAAGATATATGCCGGTAGTAGTGGAAAAGAGGATGATGGACCGGCTTTTGTGGTGTCATCTGGCCGACAATTTCCAGTCTCAAAGGTGGATTTCGGTTGGGGAAGGCCCACGTTTGGGTCTTACCACTTCCCATGGGGTGGGGAGGCTGGCTATGTCATGCCCATGCCAAGTCCTCTGCAAAATGGTGACTGGATTGTCTACATGCACTTGCTGAAACAGCAATTGAAGTTCATAGGGACAAAAGCTGCTCATGTGTTTAGGCCCTTAACCTTTGATTATCTGAATCTTAACTAGCAAAAGAATGAGAAAAAAATTGTGTACAAGTCGGTGGTTTTTATGAATTAACAACATAAGCACTCTTTGTTCAAAAAAACCTAAGCACTCTGCTCCTTCCTCCCCCAATGAATTTGATCCTTTGCCATGCAAGTTTCTACCAAGATCTTGTTTTGCTATTCAGTAAAAACATGCCACAGCTCTCGCTTTTTTGATGTTTTTCTGTGTACTGCTTGTACTCTTTTTTCATCAATTCGTTCCCCCCTCAATCTTTCTGTTGTCTCGAACCACTGAACGAAAGTCGGACACCAGTCCAAAAAACGGAACAAAAACCTACCAAATAAATAAAAAAAACTCACTATTTCACTTTTTTTATGGTTCTTCACCACTGTTTCTTCATCCATTGCTTTCTTTAATGATCAAAATATTATAATTCTCACTTTTTGAAAAGAGATATGTAAGAAAAAAGAAAAATTAAGAAAGGAAAAAGAGGAGTAGGGATTGAAAATCAATGAGTGTAAGGAGATAACAAAATATATTTAATTTTAGTGTTTTGTCCTTAAAAATAATTTCACACATAGATAAAATTGGGAGGAAGAAAAACTCATATGGAGAGCGTAAAAAAGTAAAGTAGTGGTGTAAGTAGAATCACTCGTGGAATACACATAGTTTATTTTGTTACAAACTCAAATTCTGATATATATATATATTTTTTCATAATCATCCCTAATTTAAATTTATAGCCCAAGTATCCAACATAGGAAGAAAAAATATTAAAAATAAAATAGAATTTTACATTATTTAGAAACTTTTCCAAAAATTAATCAATTTAGCCCCACTGAAAATAGAGCAATGCTAGCAACACAGATGTGCTCCATAGAATGAAATACAGATGAGAGATAAATGATCTGTTCCACATGATATAGGGTCTACATATGAGACCACTATGTTTCACATCTGTTCCATTCTGTGCTGTCTTTCTAGATTATGGCTATAAAATCATAGGACATATCTCTCCCTGATGGACTTTACGTGTAGTTCAATGCTAGGCTTGGGCCTAAGCCGACGCAGTAAAAGGCCAATTTGAGTCTAATCTACAACCCATATCAGCTCAACACAGACTTTGCAAAATCTGGACTATTCCTCTTTATCGTCTTTTTTGTATTCAGTGCGATTTTTACAATGAATATTTAGTACTATTCATCTTGTTTGGTTCTGATTTTAAAAAATAATTTTTAAAAAATTTTATTTTTTTATTTTTTATATTTTAATATTTTTAATAATTTTTTTAATATTTTAAGCAATATTTTTTAATTTTTAGACACACCTAACATAAATACACTTAAAAAATATAATATTTGTAAAAAAAATTTAAAAAAATACACTAAATACCAAAAAATACAAAAAAAATATATATGAAAATTCAATTCTTTTTTTTATATTTTTGTGTATTTATTTATTTTTTTAAAATATATTTTCACAATTATTTTACTATTTAGATACAACTAAGTAAGGTATATTTAAAAAAGTAAAAAAAATTGCTTAAAATTTAACAAATATTCACTAAAAACAAAAAAATACAAAAAATAAAAAAAAAAACTCAGTTTTTAGAAAACTGAAACTAAACATATTGATTTTTTTTTTTCACGAATCTAAATGGACATAATTTTAAAAATTTTGAATTTTTTCAAGTTAGTCATTTTAACTTAAAAGACCATTTGGGTTTAGTGGGATCATTTTGGGGGCTGACCTCAATAATCCAAACTTTTTGTTTTTTACGATTATTGAATAGAATATTCATAATAAAAAAATTAAGATAATTGGATATCAGTAGTTATATATTTAAATTACATTTATATTACAAAAAATGGATGTCTATTCTTGAAATTATATTTGACATTTATTTTTTTAAAACAAATGTAATTCAAATACATAACTCACGATATCCGATCATCTTAATTTTTTATATAAATATTCCATTCAATAATGTCTAAAAATTGAACAGTTTAGATCATTGAATTGGCCCTACAATGGACCCACTAAACCCAAATGCTCTATCAAATTGGATGATCAACTTGATAGAATCTAAATCCAGTTTTTATGTCTTAAAATATAGAATATTTAATCAAAAAATAATACTAATGTTTTAAATAATAATATAAATTTTTTTTTTAGTGTGCCTAATTTGTGAAGGATATTCGCTATAATTTATATTGTTATAATAAAAGAATGACAAGAAAGAAGGATGTCGGGCTCAAGCACTCATCAAAATTATAATATAATTAAATATATATATAATTTTTAGTTCAGTATTGAAAAAAAAAATTTATTTATTTTGATGTTTTTTTAAAAAAAAGTGGGTTGAAATTTTAAAGATACTAATTTTGCAACTATTTCCCATCAATGAAAAGTTCATCTCAAAATTTTCAATTTTTGCAGATAATTCTGTCTTTGTGTTCTAATTTTTATTTATTTTTATCATAAACAAAACGAATGAAAAGTTTTTAAAATCGCCCATTATTTCTCATTTTGGATCAAATCAAATTTTGATAACTAGACAGTGAGTTATTTTTGGTAAAAAAATTTTTAAGATACTATTTCTATCAGATTAATTATCTAACATATATTTATCAGAGTGCGCAGCGGATAACTTACATATGGCAAATTTCGAGGACGAAATTTTCAAAGGGAAGAAGATTGTAACAACCCAAATTTTTAAGTATTCTGTAGAATTTATACTAATATTATTTAATCTCAGTTCAGAAAATATATAATTTATTATATATTATTATGCGTAACTTTGTAAAATAATATAATTATTAAAAGTTTAGGGGTCAAAATATAAATAATAATAATGTAGATAATATAAATAATAATAATAATGGGTGTGACACAAAAATAAATAATTAATTTTCTGATATTGTAAGATAAAGTGTAATTTAATAAATAATTAATTGATTTATATAATTATATTAAATTATTGGGTCAAAAAATAATTATCTAAAATATTTATTAAAGATAAGATTGAATCTTTATAATGATTAGTGAAATCTGCCACGTAGCGCCTCTTCTCCTATATATATATATATATATATACACACGGAGGCGCCTGGAGAGAAACAGGAAGAGAAGAAAGAAAAAGAGAGAAAGAAAAGAAAGAAGAAAAAGAAAGGAAAAGGAAGAAAAGAAAGAGAGGGAAAGAAGAAAAGAATGGTGGAAGGTTAAAGGGTCTTTGATAATGGAAAGGAAGAGTAAGATATTAAAGTTAAGGTGAGTTATATTATACCTTGAGTTACCAAAATGTATTTTACTTATATTTTGACTTACCAAAACCTATTTTATACAAGTTATGTTTTTAATAAAAAGTTATGTTTTATAAAGATTTCAATTATGTGGTTTTATATCTGAACCCTATTTACTTAAAATGAAACCCATGGATATATTTGTTTATATTTTAAAGAATATTTGGCTATAACCTTATATACAATTATGTTTTATAAGTACCACCACGGGAGTCCCACGCCTTGAGGGACTTAAATAACCATTGGCCTCTGTTTGACCACTTTGTGGTCCTCTGTTTGTCATTGATCCATTGACCTCTGTTCTGTGCGGAACAAAGTGCTGTGCGGAACTAAGTGCTACACTATTGTGGGAGCCACCTCTAGAATCCGTACGAGCCACCTCTTGAATCCGTACCTCTGTTCTGACTGTCACTTCTGTGACCTCTATTCTGTTCTGTTCTGTACCGTAGTTGTGGTCATTTACTTACATAATTTCTGTATTTCAGTTTCTGCCACTCAAATGATTTGTTTATGTAAATGTTTTGGCCTAACTAACGATCCATGGTTATTTCGTGTCCCTTATACTCTTGGTATAATATTTCTCACTCTGCCATGAGCTTATAGTTTTTTTACCACTTTCAGGTGGCATGTCAGGACCAGCGTGTGGGGTAGACACAAAGCACTTTTATTATATTTGTAAATATCGGCCTTTTTGAATCAATATATTTTGTAATAAAAATAGAAACTCCAATGATTAATTTAGTACCCTTATTTAAATATTTCTTCCGCTTGCGTTTATTTATTTGTTTAAGAATTGGCCGGAGGTAACCTCAGTTACTGGCCATCACGATGCTTAACCCTTGGGTACGGGGAGCGGGTCGTGACAGATCTTATCATAGGTCTATTGATATTCAATCAATTTAAAATTTTACAGAGATATTCTATTCAATGTATCCTAAAAAGTAACAATACAGATTATCAAAATGAAACCTAAATTGAGCCCCATCATACGCACAAGTGTGGCTCCTATGCAACACTAAATCCTTAGAAAATAGGTATAGAAAATTTGTTTGTATATATCATTTTCTTATTTTAAAGTAGGGTTTGACTTCTCTCAAACTCTCATCTCAACTTAAGTTTATTTTGGAATCGATTTTGGTGATTTGTTCTCTTTTTTGGACTTGTTTGGTAGAATAGTTATGCAAAAAATAAGATGATTAGACATCGATAGTTATATGTTTAAATCATATTAATTTTAAAAAAATAAATGATAAATATAATTTCAAAAATAACCATCTATTTTTATAATATAAATTTGATTTAAATATATCTATCGATATTCAATCATATTGTTTTTTACATGAATATTTTATTCAATAAATTTTAAAAAATGAACAGTTCGAATTATCAAAATGAAATTATACTAGATTCCATAAATTACTTAATTTTTTTCATATTAAAATATAAATTATATGAAAGTGATTTGTCATTTCTATATGAAAGTGATTTGTTTAATATTCTCTGGAGAGAGAGAGAGAGAGAGAGAGAGAGAGTCATAAATTTAGCAAACCAGTCAAAAGCAATCAGCCTAATGGGAAAAGGATTCAAAGTGAAGTCAGGAGCAATGTTTTAAAAATCGGACCGGTGAACGAATCGGAAAAGTCATCGGGTGGACGGGTCACCGGTTCAATCGTCGGGTTGAACCGGAATCGAACTGTGACGTAATAAATATATTAAAATTATATTTAAATAAAATATAAGTAATAAAATTATAAATTAAAAATATAAAATTATCTTAAATATTTGTCCTAATATTTTTTTTACTGAAAAATATAATAATATATT
Source organism: Camellia granthamiana (assembly GCA_036172215.1). Taxonomy (NCBI): domain Eukaryota; kingdom Viridiplantae; phylum Streptophyta; class Magnoliopsida; order Ericales; family Theaceae; genus Camellia; species Camellia granthamiana. The sequence continues at coordinate 92,463,564 of CM069906.1, forward strand.
TTAAAATATTATTAATTTCAATTTTGGAAAATGAAATCAAATATTTAATATTCCCTCCATATGATTTTAATTCAAATAATTTGATTGAAAAGAAAGCAAAAATTTTGGAGGGATATCAAAATTTCAATATTCCCTCCAATACATTTGATTGAATCCCACATAGATTTCTTGAGTTTTTTGAAAGAGTTTTTTTCTTATAAATAGGTGAAGACTTTCACAATAATTTCATCAAACTCTTAATGGAATTCTTCACAAGAGGAGACCTTGAAAAAGAGTTTCAAATTAAAATTTTCTTCTTATATTCTTATATTATATATATATATAAAATAAGAAAGAAAGAGAAAAGAAAGAAAGAAAATAAAAAAAAAAAATTCTGAAACCGGTCCGGTTCAATCAACCCGTGATCGGGTCGACCGGTTTAATCGGTGGGTTCACCGGTTTTCAATAAATAGGCCGGTTTTTACAATTGGCCGGTTTAAGGGGGCTGACCGGACCGGAACCCCATCCGGTCACCGGTTTAACCGGTCGAACCGGCCGGTCCGGTCCGGTTTTTAAAACCATGGTCAGGAGAATACATTCACCTTCTTTGTTTTATGGATTTTTTTATTATTAAATTCTATTTAGAGGCCTTCTAATCTAATAAGTTTATTAAAAAAAATTATCACTTAGTTAGTTTTATGTATTTATGTTTTTATTTCATAAGATCATTTGTTAGACTATTATACATTTATGTCTATTGTTGATATATGTATTATATAGAAAAAAGGATATACGTACATTTCCTTTTTGTTGTACCTCTATTTTAGTAGTTATCATTATTCACATTTTTCTTTTTGATCAGTTTCATTCACATTTATGGTATTGTTTTCATTGTGCTAAGGTTTTGAAACTCCCTAGTTGGTAGGGTTTAGAAACTCTAATTTACATACGGTGGTGAAATAATATTATATTCCTCCATTATTGCAGTGAAGCTTTGTATTCTTCTATTGTCACTTTGTGTTTGAAATTCTGTGTTCGTCCACTGTTACTCTGTGTTCGAAACTATATATTTTTCCATTGTTGTAAATCAAAATTTTATTTATGTCCAGTTAATTTTGTTATAAACATATTCTTCAAATGTGAGTTTGGTTTTATTTGGATTGGTGAAATAGTGAAATTGCATAGATTGTTAATAATAGTGATAATGATAAAGATGATGTTGAAGATGAGGATGTGAGTGATATTTTTTTATTTTTAGAGTGATTGAGTTTTTTTTTTTAGATTTCTAATTCAATTACTGCCATTGTTTCTATTTTTTTGTCAATCAGTGTAAATGTTCACATTTCACATTATTTGAAAGTTTGAGAAATAAGTATTAGAATATAGATATGGACATAATTATATATTTTGCAAGATATGAATATTTATATATCACTAGTTATTTGTTATTATACTTGTTGTTTAAATAATCATTTTTTCGTTACTATTAAACAATTGAAATAATCATTTTTTTTCCTTTCAATTTTGTTTCATGTTACAGTATGAATGTTCACATTGGTATGAATCTAGTTTTTTTAGATTAGTTATTTGTTAATTGTAAATTGTAAACATTCACACATTGTATTTTGGTATGAGTTTTTTGTTTTTTCTAAGTTTTTTCAAAAGTTAGTTGTATTTTTTTTTTTTACTATACTTGTTGGTTGAACAATAATTTTTGTTACCATTGAACAATCAAAATAATCAATTTTTACTTTTTTCAATTTTATTTTATGTTTTCACACTACAATGTGAATGTTTACATTGGTATGAGTTTTTTTTTTTTTTTAAACTAATTGTATATTAATTGTAAATTGTGAACATTCACATTGTATTTTGATATAAGTTTTGCTTTTTAAAATTTAATTGTATATTTATTTTATTTTTTTGTTACTATACTTGTTTGTTGAACAATCATTTTTCTTACCATTGGACAACTGAAATAGTCGATTTTCACTTTTTTCAATTTTGTTTTATGTTTTTATATTGCAATGTAAATGTTTACATTGGCATGAGTTTTTTTTTTAAGGCTATTGTATATTAATTATAAATTGTGAACATTTACATTGTATTTTGGTATGGATTTTATTTTTTTGAAGGTTAATTGTATATTTGTTGTTTATTGTGAACATTCGCATTGTACTTTAGTATATATTTTGTTTTTTCAAAAGTTAGTTGTATGTTTGTTATTTACTGTGAACATTCACATTGTATTTTTTATTTTTATTTAGATTTTTTTGTTGTGTTATTTTAAAAATTTTCAAATTTTAAAAGATTCAAAGTTCATAATTTGAGATTTTTTCCATGAAATGAAGGAGAGATTTTCTTCTTAGAACAAGGGAGATTTTCTCCATGGAATAACGAAAAGATTTTTTCTTTAGAACAAGGGAGAGATTTTTTTCCATAAAATAAGGGATTATTGTTATGTATTAGTTTCAAAATAAAAAAATGTGCAAAAAAAATTAAAAAATATGATTTGGTCATATTACATTAGATAAGACTTAATGAAATACTAAAAAAGAATGAGTTAGATGGGATAAAATACTTAAAAAGATGATTTATCAAAAAATGACCCTTGTTTTATTGATCATTTTTGAAAATTGAATTTTTTGTTTATATAATTTTTCACTTTTACTAAATTTTTTAAATAATTTTGTTTATTCATCTTTTCTAAGAATTAGGTTTTTTTATTTTCACTCAATTTTTTTAATATTTTAAATAATATTTTTAGTTTTTAAATACACCTAATGTAAAATACACTTAAAAAATATTTATGATTTTTGTAAAAAACAAATTTACTAAATATCAAAAATATAAAAATTTAACATATTTTTATATTCTTGTGTATCTATTAATTTTTTATTCACAAATATTTATTTTTTGGGTGTACCTAATCTAAACATTTAAAAGATTAAAAAAGTATATATGAAAAAATTTATAAAAAAATAAAAAATTTAATTTCAGAAAATCTATTGAGAGATGATTAGTTTGGTAAATTTCCCAACTGGATCAATCAAGACTGAGACCTCGTTTGAGAACAAACTATTTTAGTAATTTTTTGATTTTTTTGTTAATACATGAGATAAAAAAAAATAGTAGTGTGTTTGGAATAAATTTTCAGTTTTTTACGAAAATATGTGCAAAAAAAAAATAGAGAGAAAATAAAATCTTTAATTTTTTAGTATAAATTGTTGACTTTTTAATTTTTTAGTAACTTTTTTTACTTTTTAAACTAAAACAATGGGTTGAAATTGCCGAGTCTTCAACAAGAAAGCTTGCAAACACTGGGTAGAAACTATGTGGTATGGGGACACAGCCTCATGGTACTTTGTTGTTGTTTGGTAATAATTTTTTGATCTAAATAAGTATAAAAAAATAAAATAGACTAAATAAATTAATAAGACAAAATATCACATCTAAATCATAATTATTTCATTTTTTCTCACAAGCATAGCATCTAAACTAAAAAAAAATCAAAAAAATATTTCCAAATGAAATTAATTTAGTAAGGCTAAATTAGTTAAAAAATCATATTAAATTAGTTTTTTCCAAATAAAACTTATCTTGGTGACAATTGCTTAACTGCTACAATCACAAAGTAAATATTCCAACCATGACTTATCAAAAGCTAATACCGGCCCCGTTTGATAGAGTTGTGGGAAAGTGATTATAACTTATAGTCTAACAGCTTATAACTTATAGTTATGAACATAAGCTGATTTTTGACTTATAAATTAAGTTTCTCCTCCTCCACTCAAAGAATAAATTAATTTTTGACTTACAAAAAGTTATAAGCTGTATTGTTAAGCTGAACTAAACACATCAAAATAATTTAAATTAAATTAAAAATTAAAATAAATTAAAAATAAATCCTACCAAACAGGACCACCAACTATTCATATGATTAAAAAGAGCTTTTCTTCACAACAACTAGTGGAAAAAACATTCACTCATCAGAAGGAGGACTTTAGGAGTAGTTGTTGAAAAGTTTTCATCAGTTGAATTGAATGTGTGGGTAGTGTCAACAAAACTCTCAATGCTCCTACTGAGGGTCCCCTTTGTTCAGAAAAGAAAGATAATGGTTGGCTTTGCTAGTGGATGGTTGTCAACATCAAAGAATCCACTAGTCAGTTTCAATAGCCCAACACCATAAAATTGTTCCCAAGCTTTTTTAGGAGAGATGTTGACCCTTTACAATGTTCTGAAAATCGGACCGGTAAGCGAACCAGAAAAGGGATCGGGTGGACGGGTCACCGGTTCAACCGTCGGGTCAAAGCGGTCGAACCGTGACGTCATAATTAATATTATATAATTAAAAATTATAAATAAATAAAAATATATATAAATACTCAAATAAAAATAAAAATTGTTGTATAATATTTATTAATAATATTTAATAAAGTCATAATTGATAAAAAAAAGTTACTTGTTTTAAAGAAATTAAAATTTTTAAATATTCCCTCCAAACAAATTGATTGAATGTTAAGTTTAATTTTGGAGGGAAATGAAATTTTCAACTCTCCCTCCAATCAATATGTTTCAAATAATTTGATTGAATCCCACATAGAATTTTGTAGGTTCTTTTTGAAAAATCTTTTTCTATAAATAGGAATAGACTTTCATAATCTTCTCCAACTTCCAATGAGACTCTTCTTTATGAGAGGAGACTCTTGAAGTAAGAATTTTTAGTCAAAATTTTAAAATATATTTATAATATATATAATATATATATAAATATATAAGAAAGAAAGAAAGAAAGAAAGAAATTAAAAATAAAAAAAAAAAAAAACCAGACTGGTTTTGGCCGGTTCGACCACTGGGTCACCGGTTTTACCGGTTCGACCAGTGGGTCACCGGGTTTTTCCGGTTTTGGCCCCAATCCGGTTCTAGGTGGTTGACCGGACCGGAACCAGGCCCGGTTCCCGGTCCAACCGGTTCGACCGGCCGGTCCGGTCCGGGTTTCACAACATTGCCTTTAGCCAACCACATACTAGTTCTGTATAATTTGGATTAGATAAAAAAGCTTGTTGTGGTGAGCCATGATTGTCACTAAATCACCCTCAAACACTAATCAATCATTATCTTCAGTGCCAAAGCTCCACGGCAAACCTTATCAAAACCACCAAATCTCATGTTGACTTGGCTTCTTTTCTATGGCCTAAGAATTATGTGAATCGGTTATTTTAGAAATATAGTTAAAAATTAATTTTTAACTTTTAATTTATTTTAAGTTATATTTTCTCTTTATTTTTTTATATATTTTTTTTAAAATAATCAAAAAAACTCAAAACATTAACTTTTAACTAACTTCTCAAAACAACCCCAAAATTTATCAAAACACCATTGCAACCATTGTTAAGAGCAATGTTTTAAAATACACACCATTGAGTGAACCCAAAAAAAAATCAGGTTAAGGGTCAGTGGTTCAATCATTGAGTCAACCGAACTAAAGTCGTGATATCATAATTACATCATAAATATATTAATAATTATGTATAAATAAAATATAGCTATTAAAATTATAAAAATATATACTTATATTATCAATTTATTTTTAATTTAAGATTTAAAATTACATATGTTTAAATTTTTTTAAATTTTTAATAGAGTGAAAATAGTAATAAATAAAAATGTTTCCAAAAATTAACTAAAATTCATTGTGTAGTTTGGTGATCTTGCATTGTGAATTTAGCGCTGGAGACACAGGTTCGACTCTTCTGCCTATATGAATGCCAATTTTTTTAGTTGAAGCGCAAAGGGCAGCAACCTTAAATTGCGACGCAGGTTTGACTCTTCAATCCCATTAACTTTTTAAGTTGAAACGCAAAGGGTTAGCAATCTTAAAACAATTGACATGAATTATCACAGTGATCGATCACATAATCAATTCGAGTGATTTCTTTAAAAGAAGCTTTCAGTTAAACCGCGCAACCGATTGATGTGAATTATCACAGTGATCGGTCAAACAACCAATTCGAGTGATTTCTTCAAAGAATAAAGGTTGGGACCCCTTTTGGGGGTCACCCCCTTTACCCCCCTTTGCTACGTGGCAAGAGGTGATTGGAGGAGCAGGAAAAAAAAAGAAAACGAAAAAGAAAAGGTGACCAATGAGAGAGAGAGGGGGTCCAAAGGGGGTCCTAAAAAGGAGGGATGAATCATTGTTGTTCTTCAAAATAAGCTTTCAGTTGAGCCGGCCAATCTAATTCGGTTTCATAAACATTGGCTGAGAGTTCTTTCCTCTCTATACTTTTATTATTTCTTTTTTATTATTATTGGTCAATAAAATTTAGTTATTAGTTATTAGTTATTAGATTAGTTCCTAAAAGTAAGAGGTTTCTCTCCAATTCATTGTGTGGACTGGAGCGCACTGTTAAGCTCGTGAGATCCATCATGGGTCCCATTTCGATAATCCAAACCGTTCAATGTGTAAAGCTCGTCAAGTACTTCATACGTGTAAAACATCATGTTAATCAGATATCGGTAGCCCTTGATCAAAATACATTTTTGCTAATGGTAAATATGATTTTAAAAATAAATTGTTAACAAAAATATATTCTGATCAAATGACCACTGATATTCGATCAATATAATTTTTTGCAGGCATGAAATAATCGACGAACTCTACATATTAACAGTTTGAATTGTCGAAACATGACCCATAATGGACCTCACGAGCCCAACAATATGTTTTAATCCACATAATAGATTGGAGAAAAGCCTCTCCCTTCCTGAAAAGAGTTTAAACCCCTCAATCTCTCCCTTATAAGATCACCTTATGGACCAAGGGAGGATAATAGAAGGAACCATCACTCCAAAGTTTTGGAAAAAAAAAAAAAAAAAACTTCCTAAATATAGTCATCTTTGTTGTGAATATTTTAAAATTACATAGGTTTGCTCACCCCATTCCAGAATATTCATAAGAAATTTAATATCCACCCTTAAAGATATTCTCTTCGTTGTAGTCTAAATCCCATGGCCGCTCATGCAAAAAAATAATAATAATAATAATAATTTAGGGAAAAAAATTAAAAAGACTAGTGAAACAATATTTAATAACTTGGATCTCCAACTTAGCTTTTATTTTCAAGTTTTAATCTTCACTCTCCGGCTTCAGTTATCTCTCTCTCTCTCTCTCTCTCTCTCTCTCTCTCTCTCTTCTTTTTTGTTGTTTCATTTCTCTCCCTTATCTTCGTATTCATATTTTGTTTCAACATTTCATTTTTATTTGTTGTATGGGTTTTTTATTCAACTTGATCTCCATTTTCAATTTCATCTTCCGTTTTCCATATTATTTCAAAACAACTTCTTTTACTTTTTTTTTATTAATTTTCTTTTTATTTCTCTATCAAAAAATTCCAGGATAAATTACAATTATACCCTCCGAGGTTTGTTTAAAGTACAAATTGCCCCATGTGATTTGAAAAATTACGAATACCCCCTTGTTAAAAATTTTTACTTAAAAGAATTAACTAAAAAAATGAAATTCATAATTGCTAATATCATTAAAAATTGTTAATTAACTTAATGATTTATTAATAAAATGGACGATTTGTTATGAAATTAGAAACCTTAAGGGCTGGAATGTAATTTCTAGAACCACAATGGCGATTTATATTTTAATCAAACCTCAAATGGTGTATTTGTAATTTACCCTTGTTGTAACTAAGAACCCTATTTCTTTCAAAATTAGCGAAGACGAAATCGAATCGAGTGGAACGAAAGAAAACACTCAAGAAACAATTAGTCTCATGTTTTTTACTCATATGTAGATTTTTACAAACTCGCAGATGAACCTAATCTCATAGAACACGTGCAAGTGACAATCACACTTGTGGATAAATGTGCCGGTGACAATCATACCTACAAACGATCATTTGGTGACATCATATACCAACAACCGTAGTTTCTTGTTTCCTACGGTTGCAAGTTTCTTGCACTTCACACAATTTCTTGAGAGTAGTCCCCCGACATCTTGGAATATGCCAATTCATGATGTTCTCACATTTTATACGAATTGACATATTCCAAAGGCTTATTTAGCCTATAAATACACCTATTCTTGTAGAGAAAAAGATGTTGCACTCTCTCTCTCTCTCTACATTACCCATACTTGGCCCAAACAATCCCAAAATAATCTCTTTCCTTCATTGAAGTTTAAACTTAGAGCTTTGGAGTACTCATGGAAGGCTTGAGTGGTTGATTATAGTTGTTTTGATTCTCCTATTACTATTCTCTCTTGCCTAGAGCTTGAGAAGAGGTAAAATCTTACTTTTATTTTTATTTTTATTTTTTTTCTTGGCAACCAAACTATCTATATTGTTATATTTTGATTGATTAATAGTTGCATATTGGGCTTGTGTAGTTGGGGTTTTGGCCAAATCCCATTTATATTGTCATAGTTTCATTTTCTTTATTTTCTTAGTACTTTCACGCGTTTTCTCAATAGTCAAAACATGCATTTTTCATTTGAGAATGGTTGAATCTACTCTCTCAAAACTATTATTCCATGGATTTGGGCATGCCATGTTCAATTTCATGCGTATAGAGTAGATTTGGTCCATTTTCTATTTTTTACTTTCTAATTTTCATTTTCTTGCTAATTAGCTTAGTTTTCTATGATTGTGGGTTGAATATACACTTATCATGTTCTCTTTCATGAATCAGGGCATTTGCTTTGCCATATGCCTCTTTCCATGTATTTTTGGGGTAGGTTCACTTCAAAAGAAGTGTCAATGTAATTTATCCTAAATTTCATAATAATATACTACAAGAAATTATATTTTTCGCAACGCAACAAAATATGTTCTTAAAAGGGAAAATTCGTCAGCAAAAAGTTTTGCCAACACATAGAGTTACGTTGGCAACCCGTAGGTAAAAGTGAGTCGGCAAAAGTTTTTGCCAACGAAATTATCATTGCGTTGGTAAAGGTAATACCTTTAGTGACGAACATAGTTGTCGATAAAAGCCTTCATCCCTTGTCGATAAAAGTAGTTCAAATATGATGATTGTGTGGCACTTTTCCCGATACGAATTTGCATAAGTAAAAAATATACTTTTAACAACAAAATATGAGTCAGCAAAAGTAAACTTTTGGCGACACATTTACGTCAGTAACTGTTGCCATTTGCCAACAATTTGTTTGTCAATAAAACTTTACTTTTGGCAACGACAAATTGGCATTGGCAAAAAAATGCACTTCTAGCAACACAATATGAGTGGGCAAAAATAAACTTTTAGCAACTCATTTACCGACAAATTGTTTGTCGAGAAACCTTTACTTTTTGGCAACAACAAATTTACATTCGCAAAAATAATTTATATTTTTTATAAGATTTACAGATTTACAAGAGGCATCCTTCGGAACAGCAGAACTATCAACAACAAAACACAAGAAAAACAAATGATAAATAAAGCACCAGAGCCTAACAACTAAATAGCACTTCCCACTAAACCAAAAAGAAACTAATTGACAAAATAAACACAACAGACTGCAACAGACAAACTCAGCTTTTTTACCAAAATCCATGTCATTGAATTTAAGAAACCTGTCCACAAAGTCTAGTGCATTGGCTTGCAACAACTCTCCAAGTTATTGAGAGTCAACATAGCTTAACCCAGCAATCTCATTGCCACAATCAGTCAACTGAGGCAAGTTAACTCCTTCACCAGCATTATTTGTGTAGTTATTTAGTCCTTCAATCTCAACAAGTGTATCATTGACAAAAAGTCTCCTCACTGTTGAACTACCAACCCTGCACTTGTTTTGATTCTATAATCACTTCTTTTGCTCATTGTACTCCCTTGGAAAATCCTCATCAATTTCCTTTCCAAACGCCAATGAATCTCTAATATTAGTTATCCCATTATCCTTAGCAGTAGTTGTTTTAAAGACTGATCATCACCCTTAATGGAAAATGTCTCATTGTTGGTTCCCTTAAAAGCCATGCTACGAGTTGCTAAACCAGAGGCCCGTAAAGCTACTGCGCGGACTGAAGTGAAATTCCTTCTTATGGATCCTACGTCAACAAGTAATAATTACAATTCCAGACTTACATAACAGTTAAGTCACGTGCACCAATTGACCTTTAGAATTCGAAGCTTGTAAAAGAACAAAAGAAGGCATTAATTCCACATTCTAATAGCATTCCAGTCAAAGGTAATTAGCTACTAGCGTTGAGTAATGATTTAAATTTTTTCAATAAGAAATTAAAAGAAATATATATATATATATGAAAGTGTAAACCTTTACTTCTTTTGTTATTGATCCAGCTAAAAAAGATTTCCTCAGTTAATGCACAAAATCATCATACGTTTTATGAAAGTTTCATTTGCTTGACTAAAAGATTTAGAAAATTAAGCAAATAGATAAAGAGTAATGATAGGTAATTGAGATGTGAAACGAAATTAGCAAGAACAACAATATTTTTGGTACTTTGATTAGTGTCTTTGTTGTCATGGTCAGCCACGTCCAAACCGAAGGACAGTTCTTGCATTGCTTCCGCAGCCACAGACGCACACCAGCACAGAACAGCACTATAGCAGGACAGTAGCACTGTAGCAGGCCAGCAAATATCACTGTAGCTAGGGCTGTGCAAAATACCGCCCAATCCGCTAAAATCGTACCGATCCACATCAATTCGCACCGCTTTAACCGCTAACCGCGATTTAAACTTTAAAATTTATAATCTGCCAACTGAATCGCTCTGCTCCGCTATAGTTGATACGTATATATTTTTTAACTTCCAATGAAATATCAATATAAAAATGAGTGTGAGAAAGATTTAAGATATGAAATTTATTACAAATTAGTGGTTATATCTATGAAACATATTATGTAAAATTACTTTGTATTATATATCTAAAAAATATTAGACAAATTAGTGTTATATATTATGCAAATGTATGATAATTAATTAGAATATTCTTCAACCCGCCAATCCACCAAAAACCTCCCAAACCGCAATTTGTCAATCCGCTAACCCGCCATTCGGTTTGTAATTTTACTCTCAAACTGCCCGAACCGCACCGCGCACACCCCTAACTGCAGCAGGCCAGCAGCACAACAACAAAAGCAAACCAGCACCAGCACCAGCACCTGTTCAACCAACAAACCAGCAAACTAGTACCAAAAACACACTAACCTGTTCAAGAACCACACATAATAATATGGATGTCTAGAACAGGCCCAAGCAGGGCATATAAACCACCTGGGAAATGGAAACTCAACCAATGTTATTACAAACAAAAACAATAATCATCCAAGCCATTACAAAAGAAGCCCATGTACACCTCACATGAGAGAACAAATCAACATAAAAATAATATCAAATACACTGGAAGGAGCCACCAAAACATGAGGATAATCCAATTTCTATGTAACATGTATTTCTCTAAAAAAAATACAAAAAATTCTATATACAACAAATAATATAAACTAAACTTAACACATCATAATAATTAGTAATGTAACCAAATTAATATCAAATTTCAATATCCCAAATTTTATTCAAATATCCAACAATACTATACATAAGAATCCTATGTGTCTAACTATATCCAACAATTCGAAATATAATAATTTCAAAGAAATCTAAATATTCAACAAAATAACCTATAAAACGAAACAAAGAAAAATAAAATGAATGTTGACGTGCGAAATGACAAATTATCATATCTTTAATGACCATATATATCACTATTGAACCACGAACATCCATCATCAACCTGTGAACAAAAGGATAAAAACATAAGTATTTTATCAATGCATTAACTTCGAAAATAATATACAAATATAGTTAATATAAATTGAATTAATTAAACCTATTTCATTTTTAAGTGTAAAAACATAATATTTCATCTTTTTTGAATTAGTTAAAAATTGAGCCTAATTTCAAAACCAAAAGTTTTGTGCTTATACCATGAGTTTCTACAAGTCACTTTTGTCCTTAATAAGGTGTTGAAACCAATTCTTAACTTTGGTGGGCTGAATTTATTGCACAAAAAGAATATGGTTCAATCATGTCGAAAGGGAGATATATCACAATTTGAAGACAAATATAGTATCACAGGTGTTATTGACAGTGATATCATTTTCCGGCGACCCGATCGCAAGTTCTCTGCCATATCTCCTCCCCAGGGTGTTCTTGTGCTAGGCAGTGAAAGGCTTATGTGCAATGGAACTCGACATTGTGATCCGTTTCCGTTTGTCCAGTGAGAGGTGGGAACAAGCAAACCATGTCACCAGCTAGGCAATTCATCCTTGGCTTTGTTACCTTTTATTTTGATGCTGTGTTTGGTGGCATGTAATTCATATCTTGGATTCAGAATTGCAGACTATATCCTATTTCATATTTCGAACTGAAATGGTCTTCATTTCTTATTTCAAAGCATGGATTTTGTACTGCCAAACACATTGTGTTTGGTGGCACCGTGGCATGTAGTTCATGTTCTAGATTCTTTATCCTATTTCATATTTTGAATTAAAATGGTCTTCAATTCCGATTTCAAAGCATGAATTGTGTGTCACCAAACAATGTGTTGTGTGCTATTTATAAAAAGCATAAAAATTCCCAATATGTACTATAATACTTTTGTTGCCTTTTTCCTTCCAAGTACTTTTGTAAAAGATAATGGTTTTGATATATGCTACAATTGTGGTCTATGATTTAGTGTCATTGCAAATATTTGATTGTGTGACTTCTTTTCTCTTTTCTTTTCATTCTTTTTTGATTTTCTATGTTTTGACCGATACTATAATAAAGGCAGGGAAAAGCATGTTGAAATACAAAGATCTTCCCAAGTTTTGAGCAAATGCTGTGGCATGTGCTATTTATCTACTTAATTGGTTTCCACCTCAAGCAGTCATAGGGAAGACTCCTTATGAATCCTGGTATGGAAAAAAGCCTAATGTAAGTCACTTAAAGGTATTTGGTTCCATTGCATATGCATATGCATATGCATTTGTACCTTCTAAGTTAAGGAGGAAATTAGAAGATAAGAACACCAAGTGCATTTTTGTTGGCTATAGTGAAGAAACTAAAGGTTATAGGTTTTATGATCCTAAATCTAGGAAATTAATTACTAGTCGTGATATGGTGTTTAATGAAAGTGATATTTGGAGTTGGGGCCCCAGTGAATCAAAGCCCGCTTTGATGGAAGAAAAAAATGTTGATCTTGAATCCTCCAACCAACAAGTAAGAAAATCTTGAGATATGTTCAAGGCAATTCAAATTATGGCATCAGGTATATGAAAGGCAAACCCAATAATCTTGTTGCTTTTACTGATAGTGATTGGCCTGGTTGTGCAGATGATAGGAGGAGTACAACAAGTTATATATTCAGCCTTGGTCCAGGAATCATTTCATGGGCATCAAAGAAGCAATGGAGTATAGCTTTGTCAAGCACAAAAGCAGAGTACATAGTAGCCACAGCCATAGCATGTCATGCAAGTTGGTTAAGGAGAATTTTGGAAGATGTAAAGGAAAAGCAAGATGGTCCTACTGTGATATTTTGTGACAACAAATCCAAAATTGCATTGACCAAGAATCCAGTCCAGCAAGGAAGATCAAAACACATTGAGTTTCGATACCATTTCATTCGATAGTTGGTTTCTAAAGGTGAAATAGAGCTACAACATTACAACACAAAGAAACAACCAGCTGATATTCTCACAAAGGCTTTGGTAGAAGACAAATTCAACAAATTTTGGTCCATGATAGGAGTGTAAGCCCTTGTTGAATTAAGAAGGGAAATGTTAGAACATAATTTAAATGTGGGCTAAAGGGACAGCTATAGCAGATTTGATTGTTGGACACCTATTGATTGTTGTTCTACAAATATGTGATAGTGGAATAGTGGTTGAGTGTCTTTAGGATTAGTTGCCTAGTGGTTGAGAGTTATTAGGTGTTTTATTATCTATCAAGGTGTTGATAGCAAAAAATAAGGAAGTGGTGCATTGTGTAGCTAACAGAAGAGTCTATTTAAACTCTTTTGAGTGTTTAGTTTAGGTGTGTCTGTAGCCATTTGTAAACACTGCAATATTCAATAAATTCTAAAGTGTTTTTTTCACAATTTTTTCTAACATGTAACATTACAGCAGCAGTAGCAGCCAAGCAAGCATCAGCCACTAGGGTAGCTGCAACAGACCACCAAGCAATAGCCATCAGCCACTAGGGTAGCTGCAACAGACCACCAAGCAATAGCCATCAGCCACCAGCAGCATCAGATCAGCAGGGCAACAGCATTGCTCCAGCAGCAATCCAACATTAACCAGTAGACCAACTGCCAAACAACACCAGCACCTACTGTTGCTAATTGTGGAAGCTTAGCTTGGCTATTTTGGGGTGCTCCAGTTACTGCTAGTTTATGTTGCTATATTATCATTTTGGTGCTCCTGCTTAACTAGGCTTGTTAAGGTTTGTTCATCTCTCCCCTCTAACTTGGATGGGGGTTTTGAACAGGTTTATGCGGTTTGCAGCCTAGGTAGTCCCTTGCTAACTCAAATTTTTGGTAATTTTCTTCACAGAGTTTTGTATCCAATTTTTAAACCTAAAGTGTTATGTTTTAGATTGTTATAGAAATGTATTGCATGTTGTACGTTTATATAATTTTAGATTGTTCACACATGTTAAGATTGGTTAAATAAAATAAAGCATTTTAATGAGGTGTCAAATTTACCTCTATTTCAACCGAGAGAAGTTTCATCCTCCCTTACACCCGATGCATCCTCCCCGACACTGTTGCTTGGAACAAACCCCAGAATGCTTGAGAGATCTATCCCATTTTTTGTAGCCAACATTTGAATAACAGCTTGCATTGTACTCATGTTTTGAGCCTGGTCAAATAACTACTTTGCCTGGTCAGCTAATTGTTGTCGCTGGTCAACTAACTGCTATTAAAGAACAATCACCTTGGAGTTAGGAGTCTCAAAATGTGTGGAAGATGAAGTAGTGTCCTTGCGGATCCCATATCCCTTCAAATAGATCGACCTCTTCCCAATCTGCTCTTCAGATAATGGATGTATGACACTAGGTTGAGACTGCTCAATGATCTTTGAAACCATAGTGACCTATGAATAAAATATAAGTAACCTGGGTGAATTACACCAGCGGTCCCTATAGTTTAAGGTTTGTGTTACTTTGGTCCTTGACTTTTCAATTGTGACATATTTGACCCTGAATTTTAAATCTTGTTCCAAACAAGGACAATTGAAGATACCATTGGATTTTTCAAAGGCAAAACCATCAATTTGATAAAATATAAATTAATTTGACAAAAATAAATATCAAAAAAATATTTTTAAATTTTTAAAAATTATTTCTACCTATTAAAGATAAAATTATATAAAATTGATAAATCTTTTAGATATTTATTTATTTCTTTCTTACAAATTAATTTTTATTATGTGTTTGGATGATGATCATGTAAAATTAATTTTTTTCAATTAATCATGTAATTTTTATCAATTTTACATAATTTTATTTTTGGTGGGTAGAAATAATTTTTAAAAATTTAAAAATATTTTTTTGACATTTATTTTTGTCAAATTAGTTTATATTTTATCAAATTCACAATTTTGCCCTTGAAATTAAGCAATGATATCTTCAATTGTCCTTATTTGGAACAAGATTCAAAATTCAGGGTCAAATGTGTCATAATTGAAAAGCTTAGGATCAAAGTAACACGAGCCCCAAGCTACAGGGATTGTTAGTGTAATTTGCCTAAGTAACGTTAAAACAAAATATCTTAAAACATAATATCAAAATGCAGACATATATTATTGAAATTGAAATAGTTATGGTTACATGATGTTCATCAGCCGTGTTATTTATCCACATTCCCCCATGTCGATGATGTTTGTGGGTGTCCTCAAATAGTTTCGTAATAGTCGGTTTGCTTCCTTGTAGCTTTCATTTCATTAGATTTTCTAGTCAAACAATAAGTCCGTATTTATAATTTAGTATGTTCAAATTTGTAAATCTACACTTACAAGGATAGATGCTCGCGATGCAAACGATCCCAAGCCGCTTGTATGATTATACTTCACACAACCTCTTGCTTTCATCGCATTCTCTAACTTTTCCTACAAATAAAATCAAAAATAGGTAACATTAATTAATATACAAGGAGGATATTAATTTAGTAAATATTTTTATAAATACCTTCCAATCATTAGTTTCCCACAGATTGTTAATCATTCATTCCCAATCACCCTGTGTACAAGGATATAATGTCTGACTTTTGAAGTCAAATACTTTGTTTTCTTTAAGGGATTTGTAGTGCGTGTGTAATCCACTTTTCCATTCATTGTATAAAATTTGGCACTTCTGATCAATAATACTTCTCACATCCACATCATTACTGTAGTCCCCAAAGTTAAAAGTTTGTTGCAATTGGAAACAATAAAATTCAATATATTTTATATATCATTGTGATTAAAATAAATAACATGTTGAATATATAATACATATATTTCAAATTACCCCAACTCTTGTAACAATGGACTCTTTAACCCAAAGTCAATGGCTAACCATCCATCATTTCAGACTGGGGCATGAACTCGAATTTGTTGACCAAGAGCAGCTGCTAGCGGTGTGGCATAATCCTCTTCTATTGCTTTGGTCAACTGGTTAAGTGTAACGGGTATTTGATTACCACGTTCCTTTCTAATCTTCTTCATATTCTTTCCTCGGGTCAGTTCTCGTACACGCTTCTTACCCAAAACTGGAATTGATGCTATTATCACCAAAATTTTATTCAAATTAGTCGACGTAAAACATGAATGCACTAAATAAATATTGAGATAAGAAATTACCATTTCATTTAAGTGGTCATTTATTTCTCACCTCCACTGTTAGTGATAGTACATGGCCTTAAAAGATGGTCAGGTTGAGTGGCTAAGATAGGGAGCTAATCAGGCCTAGTTTATAAAGCGGGAAGATGGATAGGTTGGATCGACACCTCAGGTGTGTTCTCCGAATGATTAACTTGTGCTGCTAAAGGTCGTCTCAGAAGAGTAAGTGTATCTTCATCAAGAGTACTTCTCTCTTGCCTAGGTGTTTGTGAAGCTATTAGGCATGCTTTAGACCTATTTGTTTTCTTACCGGGACCTATATAAATATCCTGACATAATATAAAAATGAATTGTTAGTACATTTTTAATAATTTAAGGTTGCTTATTAAAAACAAAAAATTGAAATAACTAGACATAACACAAGTAATATAACAAATGAAAAAATAGAGAAATTACTTTTTATACACACATCTATTACCTCAATCACTTAATAATCAAAGGGCTAGCCATCATCACTTGAAGAACTCAGTCCTTCATTAACATCAAATGGTTGATAGTCTTCGTCATTATCACTTTCACCCACCTTTCTCTTTCCTATCCTAGAACTTTTACTATTGTCCTTTTGAAACATTGAATTCTTGAGGGACTTTATCCCAAGAGCATCAAATCTTATTTTATTTTTTTGAATTGTTTTTTTCCTATCCTTGTCATATTTCGTCATCTTCTGAACCAAGCCGTCGGGCTTCAAAAATAATTTACCATTTCTGGACATCTTTGTAGCTATAGATATAGCATATAATTAAATGAAATTAAATGTGAAACAATACTATGAAATTTGAAAAACAATGTCATGAAATGTAAACCAAGCAATTTATTATTAAATTATAACACTTGTCCATATAATAAAAAAGCAAACACTATATATCATAATCTATATCAAGATCTATATCAGGATCTACATCAACATCAGGTTGTCTATGCAGTTCACCATCTTCATCATCATTATACTCTATCATTGTGAACTAAATTCTCTCCCATTAGTTGATCATTAAAATTATCTCAAGATCCATATCATCTCTGTTGTATTGTACATCATTATCTTAGATCACTACCCCAGCACCATCAGTGGTTTCATCCTATTAAAAAGCATCATTAGAGACATCATCCTGCTCTGGTATATCCCATACTTACTCCCTGATGCTTAACCCGTTCAACAACTCCCTAATTTTTTCCTTTTTTGGTATCATTGACGTAGAATACTTGTCTCACCTGACTAGGTAGAACAAATTGGTCATCTTTATACCAAAGTCTTGTAACATCAATAATTGTGACATGTTCATCGGAGCATATTCTATTCTTGTGAGCGGTATCATACCATTCACATTGGAACAAAACCACTGTACCCTCATGTAAGTATTTCAATTCCCATATTTTGCACAAGTATCCATAACTATTAATTTGGTTCCCATTATGGTCCCCTTCTACGACCAACCCACTATTTTGGCACGTACAACGATTTTCACGATTTCTAGTATGGAATTGAATTCCATTGCAGATGCACCCAGAATAAAAGTCTATTACCAATCCAGGACCATTTGCTAATGACCACAATTCGTCAGTTGCTTCAGGTGACCCTTTCGTTCGCAAATCATTCATCTACATAAAACAACATATAACAAATGTACTAAGTTAATGTGAATTGACAATTATTACATGAGTATTCAGTTAAGTTCTTTACTATATCTTACATGATTTTTAAACCATTTTGAAAATTCTTCTCGTTGTACCCGAGTTTTGTCACGTCCTTGTAGATTATGTACAATATTCTTATGCTCCCTACCCAAGGAAATGTGATACACGTAATTAACTTAGAGAGTTCGAAACAAAATGTAATAATTATACATAAACATAATTAAATTGAAATACAAACTCAATATATGGCTCCATCTCAGTGCTATTGTACAACACAAACCAGTGAGCCATTTCTCGTTCATTCTGTGAAGGGTCAAGAGCCCTTGTGATAGGTGAGAATAGACGAGCATTTTGGGTAAGGACCTCCATCCCAGGACCACGTTCACCACCATCATCATTTCGTTCGGGTTTATCAATCCCTTTTAAGTACATTGAACAAAAAGTAAGACATTCTTTGACAATGTAAACCTCAGCGATAGAACCTCTTGGACGTGCTCTATTACTGACATACCCTTTCAAAGTCCCAAGAAACCTTCAACAAAAATTGACAATGAAAATTATGCTTGTTGATACAAGAAAATTACTCCTTACACAATATTATTTTATGGGTGGATTTTTGCACAATAGTTTACTTATAAAAAATTAATAAATAATCATATGTTCATAATGATTACCTTTCGATCGGGTACATCCATCGATATTGCACCAGTCCAGCAAACATGGCCTCAAGCGGCAAGTGAACTGCCAAATGGACCATCACATCAATGAAAGCTTGAGGAAAAAATTTCTCCAACTTGCAAAGTATGAGCATAATTCGTTCCTCTATTTTTTCCAAATCAATCTGCCTTAATGTTTTTTAGCATAGTTCTTGGAAGAAGTTGCCCTATTCAAATAGTGTTGTAGAGATCTTCTTGTTCACAAAACCACGCATACTAATTGGAAGAAGTCACTGAAGCAGGGCATGACAGTCATGGCTTTTCATACTCGATAATATTTCATTTGTAGAAGTCACACATCTTGAGATGTTTGCTGCATAGCCATTTGGATAACTAATAGACTTCAAGAATTCATAAAAACCATCTATTTGTCGAGAAGCCAATGTGTAGGCTGCCCGAGGCTTGACAACGGATCCGTTATCTTTCCTCTGTAGATGTAATTCTTACTTTATGCCCATATCTTGCAAATCATCACGTGCTTTGTACGTGTCCTTGTTTTTCCCATGTATGGCTAGCATCATCCCATAAAAGTTTTCACAAATATTTTTCTCAATATGCATGACATCAAGATTGTGTCGGAGCTTTAGTTTCTTCCAATACAGTAGCTTCTACATTATGCTTTTCTTTGTCCAATTCAATTCTTCAGACTCTCATGGTCTTTTCTTGTTGGTAGAATCCTTTCCAAACTTGACTTCCCGCAATTGATCCAATTGAGCCATTACTTTTTCTATCGATAAATCCAAAGATTTCTTCCTAACCTTAGTCAAACCATCAAACTTCTTGTCCTTCCTCCAACGGTGGTTATCAGGCAAGTAAGCTTGATAACCCACCCACCCGATCTTACTGATCAACCCATGTTATAATGGATTATCATTACAAGAAGGGCAAGCCAAATAACCTTTAGTTCTCCATCCGGATAAGTTACTGTAGGAGCCGAATAAATAGAAGAGTTAGAAGGGATGTATTCCAGAAGTCAGAGACTGTTCGGCTCCGTGCTAGTCAACTAAGATGCTGAATACATTGAGATCGCCGAATAGACGGGGAGATGTATGTGGGAATAAACAAAAGGATAATAAGTAAAAAGTGGGCTCTGGACCCGAGGTCCAGAGAATGAGTATAAATACAAGAGCTTCAGATTTAGAAAGGTATGTAAGAATCACTTCACTAAACTTAGTAAACAAGCTTTCTTGAGCATAAGAACTGACTTGCCCGTCGGAGTGCTAACCCCGGCACCCCTGACCGGAGTGTTAGTCTTTGCAGGTGACTAGCTGAGGATCAAGAGCGTCTCCCAGGATCTGAAGAGTATTTCCAAACCACTTCCCCACAATTGGCGCCGTCTGTGGGAATACTCGAGTACATCCATGGAAGGCGTGACTCAAAATCCTCCAGTAGCCACCGACGCAATCACACAGAGAGTCGACCTTATTCCAGCAAATACGCTCGAGAAGGAAATCATCGCTGCAAGGCGTGCCTTGAATGTCGATTCACCAACAGCTTCAGCAGAGGAGACGATGCTCGCCATCATGGAACGAGCCAAACAGACCAAACGCAATTTAGACAACATCATCGCTGAGAACGAGCGCCTTCGCCGCAATCTGGCCTTGGAAATAACAAAGTCCAAACAAACAGCGCGCCAGGTTCCTGAGCGACCCCCAAGGGCAGGCGATCTATGGTCTCGGGCCCGACAGCAAAACACCAACGCTCGTTGTGCTTCAGCCGATTACTTTGAGGAGTTGACAAAAGACGAACGTCTCTAGCAGAGTGTTCCGCATGATAACATCCATATGATATACAGCCTGCCGAAAGCCCTGGCCGTACATGCAATCCAGTCCCTCCCAGGCCCCCAGCAGCAACTCACGCCAGCAAAGTGACCCCAAGAATCGCCAAGCATCACCTTCGACGACTCTGATTTCATCGGCGTAACACTCCCTCACATCGATCCATTGGTTGTCGTGCTACACGTAAACCGGTTCACCATCGAACGCGTTCTTATAGACCAGGGCAGCACTTCGGAGGTTATGTATTATAAAACCTTCATCAAACTCGGGTTCAACGAATCTGACCTGACTCCGGCCCCCTATCCACTGTTCGACTTCAATGCCAATCCCGAATACCCACTGGGAAAGATCAGCCTGCCCGTTCGGGCGGGTTCCAGAACGGTGGATGTAGAATTCCTGGTCGTCCGGCTGCCATCGCCGTACAATCTCGTCATGGGGCGATTGTGGTTGCATACCTTGCAGGCCGTCCCAAGCACCTACTATCAATTGTTACGTTTCCCAACGGAACACGGCATTGAGCAGATCCGGGGCTCCCAAAAATCGGCACAGGCATGTTACCTCTTGGCCGCCAAAATGCCAAAGGAATTGCAGGTAAACTCCATTGAGGTACCCAATCGGGAAATCCTGCATGACGTCGGGCGGCAGCCAAGCGAGAAGGCCATAGAAGGTTTAGATCGAGTTGACATCGATGCAAGCCCGGAAAAGTTCTTCATGATCGGTACCTCTTTAAATCAAGCCGATAAACAGCAGCTGATCTCCTTTCTACTCGCCAACCTCGAGGTCTTTGCGTGGTCTCCGTACGAGATGCCGGGTATAGACCCATCAGTTTCACAACACCACCTGAACATCGACCCCACATGTAAGCCGATCATTCAGAAAGGTCGTCGGTCTGCCGCAGAGCACACTGCTGCCGTTATAGAAGAAGTCGACAGACTGCTTGACGCCGGGGCAATTAGAGAAGTCACCTACCCCACGTGGCTCTCCAACACAGTGGTCGTAAAGAAGAAAAATGGAACTTGGCGAGTGTGCGTTGACTTCACGGATCTGAACAAAGCTTGCCCCAAGGACTTCTTTCCCTTACCCAGAATCGACCAACTCGTCGATGCAACGGCGCGCCACCAACGCATGAGTTTCCTCGATGCTTACAGAGGCTACCATCAGATAGCCCTGCATCCAGATGACCAGGACAAAACTGCATTCCTCACCCCAAGAGGAACCTACTGCTACAAAGTTATGCCTTTTGGACTGAAGAATGCAGGGGCAACTTACCAAAGACTGGTCACCGCTATGTTCAAAGAACACCTCGGCCACACTATGGAAGTCTACATCGACGATATGGTGGTCAAGTCCAAAGAAGAACAGGATCACATAGCCGATCTAGAGAAGACATTCGGCATCTTGCGCAAATACAGAATGAAACTGAACGCCTCCAAGTGCGCGTTTGTAATCGGTTCCGGCAAATTCCTGGGATATATCGTTAACCACCGTGGAATCGAAGCCAACCCGAGGCAAGTCACAACGATCTTGGAACTCGGTTCCCTCCGATCAGTGAAAGAAGTCCAAAAGTTGATGGGGATGGCCGCTGCACTCAATAGATTCATCAGTCGATCAACAGACCGCTGCAGACAATTCTTCCAGACGCTATGTCAAGGCAAAGCTTTTGAATGGTCCGCCAAGTGCGAAGTAGCTTTCACCGGGCTCAAGACTTACCTCCGGTCAGTACCTCTCTTGACAACACCCGCTGCCGGTGATCCCCTCATTCTGTATCTGGCAGTCTCCGATAGGGCCGTCAGCGCCATACTATTAAAAGAAGAGGAAGGGCAGCAACGGCCAGTGTATTACGTGAGCAAGGCAATGGTCGATGCCGAGACACGTTATCTTCCTCTGGAAAAACTCATCCTAGCCTTGGTCATGGCAGCAAGAAAACTGATGCACTACTTCCAGGGACATAGCATTGGGGTGATAACAGATTATCCCCTCCGATCAGTACTACGGAGTGCAGAAGCATCAGGACGTGATTCAAAATGGGCTCTTGAACTCGGCCAATATGACATTCAATTTTTACCCAAAACCGCAATCAAGGGACAGGTGCTGGCCAACTTTGTTGCCAAATTCACAGGCGGGCTTTCCGACCTTAAACCCGCCGACGTTCTTCCAAAGGCTGAAGTTCGATCAAAGCCGAACTGGAGAATTTATGTCGAGGATATTTGGCAGCTATACTGTGATGGATCGTCTTACCAACAGGGCTGCGGCGCAAGCGTAGTAATCATGTCTCCCGACGGCGTAGTAATAGAGCAGGCCGTCAAGCTTGGCTTCGAAGCATCAAATAACGAGGCCAAGTATGAAGCCCTCTTAGCCGGTCTACGAAATGCACATATTCTCGGCGCTCGGCGATTGCTAGTGTTTTGTGACTCAAAATTGGTAATCAACCAACTAAAGGGGGAGTACGCCGCAAAAAATGACCGTATGGCGGCCTATATGAAAACGGCCAACTCTTTGCTAACGAAGTTTGACCATCACGAACTGAACCAAATAACACGTGATCAGAACACACACGCAAATGCCTTGGCATGCCTAGCCTCCGCCATCAATTCTGAGCTCAAACGGACCATTGAAGTAGGTTTCATCCCGGAGCCGAGTATTGGCCCTTCGGAGGAAGCCCACGTCAACGTTATAGAATCCGCATCAAGCTGGATGGACCCCATTGCCGGATTCCTCTCTTCTGAACAACTCCCAGAGGACAAAAAAGAAGCACACAAGCTGTGCAATAAGGCCTTGTGATACTATCTGGATCCACAAGGAGGGCTTTATAAAAAGTCCCTCTTCGGTCCCTATTTGGAATGCGTACACCCGGATAAAGTGAAGGAGCTTCTAACTAAGATACATGAGGGCAGTTGTGGTGCCCACTCTAGCAGATGCTCCCTGGCCCATCGAGCTATAACACAGGGGTATTATTGGCTGACAATAAGAGCCAACGCAGAAAATTATGTTAAAAGATGCGAACAATGCCAAAAGTTCTCCCCACTAACCCATTTGCCCGCCGAAGGTTTGAACTCTATCACCAGTCCCTGGCCGTTTGCTCAATAGGGACTTGATATCGTAGGACCGTTGCCAAGGGCCCCAGGAAACAAGCGATTCTTAATTGCAGCAACAGATTACTTCACAAAATGGGTCGAAGCGGAGGCTTTAACACATATACGAGATGCCGACATAAAGCGCTTTGTATGGAGAAACATCATTACGCGATTCGGCATTCCAAGAGCTCTCATCTCAGACAATGGCACCCAGTTCGATTGTGGCGTATACCGAGAACTGTGCAGCAAATACAGTATCGTGCCTTACTTCTCTACGCCCGCGTACCCCCAGAGTAACGGTCAAGCCGAAGCCTCCAACAAAACCATCTTGGACGGCATCAAAAAGAGGCTGGAAAGAGCTAAAGGCAAATGGGTCGAAGAATTGCCGAGTGTATTGTGGGCGCATCGCACAACACCGAGGAGGTCCACCGGAGAAACGCCGTTTGCTCTATGCTTCGGAACCCAAGCAATCTTACCCCTGGAAATCGGCCTCCCGACTTTGAAATCGCAAGCCTTTGACACGGGTCAAAATGACATGATGCTCGCCCTGGACCTGGATCTAATTGAGGAACGAAGAGACCGCGCCCTGGCCTCCATGGCACAGTATCAGCAGCAGCTCGCTAAGTCGTACAATCAACGAGTTTGGTTGCGCCGTTACACTCCAGGAGAGCTGGTCCTGAAGAAAGTACTTCCAGCCGACCGAAGACCGGCCGACGGAAAGCTGGGTCCGAACTGGGACGGCCCCTATCAAGTAGACTCCATTGCAGGAACAGGGGCATATCGGCTCTCGGACATGTCAGGAAGAAGCCTGCCACGGCCTTGGAATTCAACGCATCTACGAAAATTTTACCAATGACCCGATTTTTGGGCTTGGTACTTGTACATACTCTGTTGAAATGCAAAAGTTTCTCGTTTTTATGCCTCAGCTCATACGCTTCTTAAAGGCCGAATAAGTCTCCGGATTCGGAGCGCCCTTCGTGGATACCACGATTGGCCAAATAAGTCTCCGGATTCAGAGCGCCCTTTGGGTGAATGACATCTAAGGGCCGAATAAGTCTCCGGATTCGGAGCGCCCTTTGGGTGAATGACATCTAAGGGCCGAATAAGTCTCCGGATTCGGAGCGCCCTTCGTGGATACCACGATTGGCCAAACAAGTCTCCGGATTCGGAGCGCCCTTTGGGTGAATGACATCTAAGGGCCGAATAAGTCTCCGGATTCGGAGCGCCCTTCGTGGATACCACGATTGGCCAAACAAGTCTCCGGATTCGGAGCGCCCTTTGGGTGAATGACATCTAAGGGCCGAATAAGTCTCCGGATTCGGAGCGCCCTTCGTGGATACCATGATTGGCCAAACAAGTCTCTGGATTCGGAGCGCCCTTTGGGTGAATGACATCTAAGGGCCGAATAAGTCTCCGGATTCGGAGCGCCCTTCGTGGATACCAAGATTGGCCAAACAAGTCTCCGGATTCGGAGCGCCCTTCATGGATACCACGATTGGCCAAACAAGTCTCCGGATTTGGAGCGCCCTTTGGGTGAATGACATGTAAGGGCCGAATAAGTCTCCGGATTCGGAGCGCCCTTCGTGGATACCACGATTGGCCAAACAAGTCTCCGGATTCGGAGCGCCCTTCGTGGATACCACGATTGGCCAAACAAGTCTCCGGATTCGGAGCGCCCTTTGGGTAAATGACATCTAAGGGCCGAATAAGTCTCCGAATTCAGAGCGCCCTTCGTGGGGATCACGATTTAACTAACCAACTATATGGTTCCTAATTGGAGCCGATCGACGCATATTCGAACATTTACATCACACCATACAAAAGCTGACAATAAATTGAGATAAGGCGTTTAATTACGCGCAAAACATTTCAAAAGCTGCTAATAAAGAAATTCTATTTATTCAAAAGCCGCCAAACATTTCAAGCATTTGATAAAGTAATTCTATTTATTCACAGCTAAGTCTGTTTCAACATTATGGCCCACTAAGTCGGCGTCTTCGTCGTCGCTTCTCTCAATTTCGAACTCGGGATACGGCAGGTAATGCCGATGATATAGGGGCGAAGCCGAATTTATGCCCACTTGCCCAAGAGCTTCCACGGTTTGAAGGGCCATGATCCAGCCATGCTTGAAACCACGATTTTCGCATCGGCAGACTTCCTCAGCTAGGTCTGGTTTGGTCTTCTTGATCCCGGCCTTCAAGCCGTCCTGATATCCTCTTTCATAACCCGAGGCCTCTCGCTTCGCTCTCTCCCCCACGCTTTTCGCTTGACCGGCCACCACCGACTCGGCCGCTCGAACACTCTTCAGCTCCCAAAGCTCACTTTCAGCCTTTTTCGCGCGAGCCTCCAGACTACGATTCCTTTCGTTGTTTTTCTCACTCTCACGTCGGGCTTCGCGTAGACGCATCCCGACTTCATAAGCGCTATACAGTCCCTTGACAGCCCCATGTATGCCATCCCGAAATACTTCGAAATCTCGACGTCCGACCATCGACTGTTGGACCTCCGGCGGAAAAATCTGCCAAGCGAACTCGACTGCCACATCTGGGTCTTTAATTATAGAATCCGCCTCTGTCATTGGTCTATTCTTCACGAGAACCGCAAAACTCAACGGTCGTGGCGCCACGTCAGGCTCAACTTGCGGTCGTGGGCACGGGGAATCTCCCCGTTGTCCGTCCTTTTGGGGTGATCTGCTTCGACGACTAGGGGGGCGCTATTTTTCCCGATCCATGGATGCTCTTTTTCCCGTGTAAATAGGCTCGCTTCTGCGTTTCATTTTGACCTCTAAACCCAGCCAATGTTGGCCCCTGCCAGGTTTGGATCAAGCTTGAATGGAAGTGAGTCGAGTTGTTGGCATGAACTTGTCCATTTATTCTGGGGTACATGCAGCTCCCCCGAGGAAACGTCAGAGAGACTGAGCGCCAAACGTCGGGTGCCCCTCAGCCAGCCCACGACTCAAAGCCATCAGCTCATTCGGTTCCTCAGGCTTGCGCCCTGACTAAGGCAAGGGCAGATTCATTAATCTAGTCGGCTACATTTCAAGCGCTATTGCCGGTTAACCTAAGATCGCTGGGGCAAGGGCAGATTCATTAATCTAGCCGGCTATGTTTTCAAGCGATATCGCCGAGTAATTTATGCCTCAGCCAGCCCACGACTCAGAGCCATCGGCTCATTCGGTTCCTCAGGCTCGCGCCCTGACTAAGGCAATGGCAGATTCATTAATCTAGTCGGCTACATTTCAAGCGCTATTGCGGGTTAACCTAAGATCGCTGGGGCAAGGGCAGATTCATTAATCTAGCCGGCTATGTTTTCAAGCGATATCGCCGAGTAATTTATGCCTCAGCCAGCCCATGACTCAGAGCCATCGGCTCATTCGGCTTCGCGGGCTCGTGCCCTGCCTAAGGCAAGGGCAGATTCCTTAATCCGATCGTCCGGGCTTAAAATTAAGTAATATCATTCTTCACCAGCAAAATTGAGCACAACTCATGACATTTTATATATGCAAAATAAATGACCTACAAGCCCGGACAAAAATGTCTGACAAAACAATTGTAACAATACATCTGTGAAATCCTAATATATTTGTGAAATCCTAACAGTCAAATGCCCAGCTTAGCCTTTGGAATCAGTCTCCAACGGCTCGACATCCATTTGCTCATACGGCACTGGCATAGTCAGTGAAACTCCAGCTGCAGCAAGGGCTTTGCGCCAGCCATGTTTAAACCCCCTGTTTTCGAACCGAGGGACTTGGTCCATATATTCGGCGAGCCCAACATCTTTCGCGGCTTCGAATACTTTGGAAGCAGCCGCCTTCATTTCAGCCAACTCAGCCTCCAGGCTGGCAACCGCCTTCTGGGACAATCTCAGTGCCGCTTCGCTCGCGTCCGCCTTCTTCTCGGCGTTCGCTCGGGATTGATCTGCAATGCGGGCCTTCTCTACCTCGGCCTCAGCCCGAGAAGCTTCCTTGTTCGCTCTTAAAAATGCATCCTCGGCCCTCTTCCTCTGGCCCTCCACTTGCTTTCGTAAGCGGCCAATCTGTTTCACGACGTCAAGATGCCGACGTCCCATATCGGCTATCCTTCCGACGGTCTGCAAAGGAAGAACCCAAAAACATAACCTCAACAGTACTCAGATAAAGTGAAGAAAAGTCAGAATACGTACCAGAAGTGCCGATTGCGCGGCTAGTGCTGTCGCATTCAGATCTGGTTCAACCCGGAAAGCCTCCATATCAGACGGCAACGTCACGGACGTAGCTACACCGAATGCGACTTCTGGATCTTTATGCGCCGAAGCGTTAGAGGGAACCGGCATATCCTTTACCATTGGACGAATGACAAAAGGAACAACCTCATTAGATCCCTCCAATCGAGGACGCTTACCACCTTGTTCGTCTGAACCGGCCTTGAGGTCAGCAGAGCGTTTCTCTGCCTTTTCCCCAACTTTTTGGCCGACTTCCCCGGCCAACGGAGATTCGACATTCTGACCTTTTTCCTTCTCCTCTACAACCCCCAAGGACTCTGATTCGGCAACAGGGAGGGGGAGTCGAGATTCGTTGGCGGGCGGTAATTAAGACGAAAGGCCCTCCGCTCTTCGCCGTGTGGCTAACCTCTCCGCATTCGCCTTTTTGGCAAGCTTTTTCAGACTCAATCCGGCCATACCCGCGGAGTCTATGACGGGAAGATCCTCTAAGCGTTGAAGAACGTCGGCAGAAGGAAGATCCCCTGGTCGCGATGTAAACGGAGGATCGGCGGAATCCAATACCTCCTCAGAGTGGGTCTCGGATTGATCTGATTTGGCAATATCAGCTACCTCATTTCGCTCCGAATCGGACCCTTCAAAGCCTACCTGCCTCAAGTTTTTGAAGTCGGACAGAATAAGAGCGGTAAGGGAATCTTCGCCCTTCGGAATCGGTATGTTTTCCGCCGCCGAGAAGGTTGTGTATGTCGGCTCGTAACAAAGCAGAATGTGAGCCGCCCTCCCCTGTTTCTGAAGGCTTCGACGGCCGAAATACCTGAGAGCAACCCTAATATCTGAAAGAACGGCGTCGTGGGTTGAAGATAGTACTTTTTTCAAACCCCTCCCTGCACAAGACGAAGCCGCAAGATTTCAATGGAATAGGTTTCACAATAAAAATGAACACATAACAAAAACAAGGAAATACTCGGCGACCTGGCTCGCCCCTCCGTCTGGGAATAGGGTCAACACGATCCTCTCCTTCGTCAAATTCCCAGTTACCCTGGACAACGACCATAACATCATCAACTCTTTTCCCAGAGCTGGAAAGCATAGTGATTAGTTGATGATCGGTGTCCTTAGCTCTAAGGAAATAACGCCCTTGCCGACCGGAAGACTTAGCCAAGGCATAGCAGTGCCGGATAGCCAGAATGCTAAGGTTAATTCCAAGACGAAGATTCAACGCTACAATGCCCATTATAATTCTAAAGAAATTCACGTTAGG
Organism: Camellia granthamiana; assembly: GCA_036172215.1. Taxonomy (NCBI): domain Eukaryota; kingdom Viridiplantae; phylum Streptophyta; class Magnoliopsida; order Ericales; family Theaceae; genus Camellia; species Camellia granthamiana. The sequence continues at coordinate 92,493,089 of CM069906.1, forward strand.
TTGAGAAGGGATTAAATCCCAATGGCGAAGCACAGCCTTTAGGAATGGGTGTAGAGGGAAGCGGACTCCACCCTCTGCGATTGACAAGAAAGGAAAGACGATCGTGGTTTCGTCCTCCCTCTCCATGTCAAGGGTGCCGTCTGCCAAAAGTGACAGACGGACGTCATCAGGAATAGAGAAATGGCGTCTAAAACTAGCAATTCGATCTGATGAGATGAGGTCTTTCAAATGTTTCGCCATACCCTGCAGTTGACATAGACGTGCCAAAGAATAAACTGGGAATAGTTCTCGAAGCAAAGAAGTGGATAACTTACAGAGGATGAAGAAGATATTGGAGGAGATAAAATTGCAAGAACGATCCAAAAGGCAACCCAGCGACAGTATCACGGAATGCAAATCCGAAGGGACGCCAATCTTTAAAATCGCAATAAATAGGTATGTACGAAGAGGCGGGAAGTCGGTACAACAACCAAAAGGGGGCGTACTTAGACGTGTGCTTCGTAGGCCCAACCACCAAAATTTTGGTTCTGAGTATTCAAAATTCGGAACCAAGCACTCCAGCCAACATACGTCGGGAAAATGCTTGGGGGGCAATTGTGGGAGCCGAATAAATAGAAGAGTTAGAAGGGATGTATTCCAGAAGTCAGAGACTGTTCGTCTCCGTGCTAATCAACTAAGATGCCGAATACATTGAGATCGCCGAATAGACGGGGAGATGTATGTGGGAATAAACAAAAGGATAATAAGTAAAAAGTGGGCTTTGGACCCGAGGTCCAGAGAATGAGTATAAATACAAAAGCTTCAGATTTATAAAGGTATGTAAGAATCACTTCACTAAACTTAGTAAACAAGCTTTCTTGAGCATAAGAACTGACTTGCCCGTCGGAGTGCTAACCCCGGCACCCCTGACCGGAGTGTTAGTCTTTGCAGGTGACTAGCTGAGGACCAAGAGCGTCTCCTAGGATCTGAAGAGTATTTCCAAACCACTTCCCCACAGTTACCATATGCAGGGAAGTAAGTTATGGTCCACATTACAACTGCATGCATCCGGAAGGTCTGTTCAGTGGAGGCATCGTAAGTCATCACGTCATTCTCACTCATCAATCAATGGCCTTAGGTAGATATCAATATCAGTCCCTAGTTGATTACGTCCAAGAATAAGTAAGGACATCATGAAAAATGGGCCATCATACATCTCCAAGGTGGGAGGTTATAGGGCATGATTCTGACATGCCACATGCTATAGGAAGTGCTCATGTTCCCAAAAGGGTTGAACCCATCGGTGGCTAGGCCCAACCTAACATTGCGAGTCTCCTAGGCAAACTCAGGATAATGCAAATCAAATTCCTTTCACTCTTTACAATCAGTCGGATACCTCCCTACACCATCATCAACACGCTTATCACTATGTCATCTCATGTCTTTAGCCGTCTTCCTAGACATGTACAATCTTTTCAACCTAGGTGTCAATGGGAAGTAACGCAATATCTTGTGAGGGATCTTTTTGTTAGGGAAAATCGATGTGATTCCCACAAGTAAATCAATCAATGGGAATAAAAACTAATGCGGAAAAATTAAATCAAAAGCAACACAAGAATTTTTACGTGGTTCCCTCAATGTGAGGTACGTCCACGGGATCGAAATCCGATTCCACTATCAACCAAATAAGTTTCCAAACGATTACAAACGAGACACGAATGGTCTCACAAACCACCCTTAGGTGAATTCCAAATAATCACAAATAAACAAGAGGAAATACCTCACCAAATAGATGAACCAAAATCTTCGAAACCAGAGTTGAAGAAAATCCAAAATAACGAACCCAAATCAATTTCACACACTGCCGAAATAAACCCAGCGCGCACACACTCAAACCAGCCGCAAGAATCAATTAGCCGCTGCAAGCATCATATCAAACAAAACTGTATCTTCCACCCAAACCAAAAATATCCACCGAAACTAATAAAGCAGCCGCACGGTACTACTTCGGAAAAAGTGAAGAACAAAACAATATATATATCAGCCGTCCACCTTTTGTAGAAAAAACCCAATCTATATCTCTCAAATATTGAACAATATATATTGTAAATCTAGGGTTTTGTAATCAAACCCTAATTGTATCCAAATTGAATTGGGTCTTCACAAATATAATATATAAAAATATATTATACCTAAACCAAGTCAAATCAAAATTCTTTTAACAAACCAATTGGGTCCCACACTCCAATAAGGAGGTATACCCAACAATTCTCCCCCTACCGACTTAGGTGGAGAGATCGACCATACCCGCCAAAGTTCGACACTTTAAATGTTTGTCCTTCGACAAAGTCTTTGTCAACATATCTGAAATATTATCATCTGTGTGAACCTTTTTGAGTTGTAACAATTTCGAATCTGACACATCACGAATTCAATGGTATCTCACATCAATGTGTTTCGATCTCGAATGAAAAGTAGAATTTTTACTCAAGTGAATAGCACTTTGACTATCACAATAAAGCACATACTTTTCTTGCTTCAAACCCAACTCTTGCAAAAATTTCTTCAACCATAACTCTTCTTTGCAAGCTTCTGTAATGGCAATAAATTCAGCTTCGGTAGTTAAGAGAGCAACACATTTTTGTAATTTAGATTGCCATGCCACAGCTCTCCCTACAAAAGTCATCAAATACCCCGAAGTAGATTTCCTAGAATCAACATCACCAGCCATGTCAGAATCTGTGAACCCATCAAGCATCGGCTTACCATCCCTAAAACACAAACACACCTTCGAAGTCCCTCGAAGATATCTTAGAATCCATTTTACCGCTGCCCAATGTTCTTTACCCGGATTAGAGAGAAACCGACTCACCACATCAACGGCGTGAGCAATATCCGGCCTTGTACAAACCATGGCGTACATCAAAGAACCAACTGCTGAAGCATAAGGAGCTTTCAACATCTCTTCTTTGTCTTTCTCACTTGTAGGACATAGATTCGAACTAAGCTTGAAGTGACCTGCAAGTGGACAACCAACCGGCTTTACTTTATTCATGTTGAACCTCTCAAGAACTTTCTCAATGTAGCTTTCTTGAGACAACCAAATCAGTCCCTCTTTGCTATCACGAACAATTTTCATACCAAGTAATTGCCTTGCCGGTCCCAAATCTTTCATAGCAAAAGATTTACTCAACTCTAACTTCAACTTGTTAATCATGGTAGAATCTTGACCCACAATTAACATGTCATCAACATAAAGCAAAAGAATAATAAATTTACCATCCGGAAAATTTTTCACAAACACACAATGGTCCGAAGTGGTTTTAGAAAAACCATTATTCATCATGAAAGAGTCAAATTTTTTGTACCATTGCCGCGGGGCTTGCTTGAGGCCATACAAACTTTTCTTCAATTTGCAAACAAATTTCTCTTTCCCTTTCTCCACAAAACCCTCTGGTTGCTCCATGTAAATTTCTTCTTCAAGATCACCATGAAGAAATGCGGTCTTCACATCAAGTTGTTCAACTTCAAGGTTCATACTTGCAGCCATGCCAAGTACAACCCGAATAGAAGACATCTTCACAACCGGCGAGAAAATCTCGTCAAAGTCAATGCCTTTCTTTTGCCCAAAGCCTTTCACAACAAGACGTGCCTTGTACCTCAGATTCTTGCCATCATTCTTCAATTTGAAAATCCATTTATTTTTCAGAATTTTCCTCCCTTTAAGCAACTTCACTAAATCATAAGTATGGTTTTCAAGCAAGGAATTCATCTCCTCGTCCATGGCCATTTTCCAATCACCTTTCTTTGCATGCTCAATTGCTTCTTGGTAGCTCTCGGGCTCCCCTTGATCGGAAATCAACACAAATTCATTGGGAGAATACTTTCTTGAAGGTTGTCGGTCCCTTGTAGATTTTCTCAACTCAAGTTGTGGTGGTGGTTCTTGAGTTGGATGCTCTTGCTCAATTTCTGGCTCAACTTCATTAGGATTAGCATCATCCTCTACGTCTTCAATAGGTGGCTGCACATCTCCCCCATTTTCATCATCAACTGAAGATGAAGGAGATGGATCCATGTCATTGAGATCACTAGTTTTTGGCTCCGATTGATCACCTTTACCAAAGTCTTCAATTGTTTGGTCTTCAAGAAACACAACATCACGGCTTCGAATGACTTTCTTGTCGACCGGATCCCATAATCTATACCCGAATTCATCACGCCTATAGCGAAGAAAAATACATTGTCTTGAATTACTATCAAGCTTGGACCTCTCATCCTTTGGAATGTGAACAAAAGCTCGGCAACCAAACACTCTTAAGTGCTCATAAGACACATCTTTGCCAGTCCAAACTCTTTCAGGAACATCACCATTCAAAGGATAGCAAGGAGACAAATTGATCACGTCAACCGCTGTACTCATTGCCTGACCCCAAAAGGATCTTGGCAATTTAGCTTGTAAAAGCAAACACCTTGTTCTTTCTACAATGGTGCGGTTCATCCTCTCGGCAACGCCATTTTGTTGAAGAGTCTTCTTAACTGTCTTTTGGTGCCGAATACCTTGGCTGCGACAATACTCATCAAATGGCCCAATGTATTCACCACCATTGTCTGATTGAATGCACTTCAATTTCTGCCATGTTTCTCTTTCAACCACGGCCTGAAAATGCTTAAATACTTCTAGAACTTGATCTTTAGATTTTAGTAGAAAAGCCCAAACTTTCCTTGAATAATCATCAATGAAAGTAACAAAATAAAGTGCACCACTATGTGTTCTAACTTTTAAAGGACCACAAACATCCGAATGAATCAACTCCAAAACCTTTTCTTTTTTAGAAGCAACATTTTTATGAAAAGAAACTCTATGTTGCTTACCCGCCAAACAATGAACACAAGTTTTAAAATGTGTACCTTTCAAACCGGGTAGAAGCTCTTTTTTCAACAAAACTTGTAGCCCCTTTTCTTTTTTTTTTTCGGTTCAACCACCCGGTATCCGACCCACTGGCCGACTAATCCGGATTCGGGGAGCAGTTCTGGATTTAAGGCTCAAGTCCCCTCCCAATGGGCGTTGCGGGGAATCGAACCGTAGTCCGTCCTTCCAAGCCGAGCTCCAATCACCACTCGGCCAACAACCCATTGGTCTTGTAGCCCCTTTTCACTCATGTGCCCAAGTCGCTTGTGCCACAATTCAGTAGAAGTATCATCTTCAAGTGCATTGATAACACTTTTACAAATTTTTCCTTGCATCGAATAAAGTGTATGAGTCTTCTTGCACTTAGCCACCACCAAAGAATCTTTTGTGAGCTTCCATATTCCATCACCAAATTTGTTTTTGAAGCCTTCATCATCTAGCTTCCCAGTAGAGATCAAATTGAGGCGAATGTCGGGAACATGCCTCACATCTTTAAGCAACAATTTGCAGCCCAAATTTGTTTCCAAGCAAACATCACCCATGCCGATAATCTTGGACAAACCTTCATTACCGATTCGAACAGAACCATAATCTCCTGCAGTGTAGGTAGTGAAGAAATCAACTCGAGAAGTCACATGAAAAGAAGCACCAAAATCAATCACCCAACTGCTCTCTTGGCCCACAAAATTGATACAATCATCTTCACAAACGACCATGAGATCATCGGTAGTAACTGCCGTTGTGTCTTCTTGCTTCTTATCCACACTTTTGTCACGCATTTTCTCCTTATTCTTGAGCTTTTGGCATTCCCGCTTCATGTGCCCTTTCTCATGGCAATAATAACACTCAACGTCTTTCTTTGAAAAAGAACCATCTCTTGACTTGTCACGGCTTTGATCACGACCATAAGGAGTCTTACTCCTCCCCCTTGTTTTGCTTCGGCCTCTCACAACAAATGCTTCCGAATGAGAGGAACCGGCTGATTTTCTTCTAATTTCTTCATTCAACGAGCTACTTGTGACTTGGCCCATTGTGACAACTCCATCGGGTGCCGAATTACTAACTGTCACAACCAAAGTCTCCCAACTTTCGGGTAAAGAACTAAGTAACATCAAAGCCTGCAACTCATCATCAAAAATAATTTTCATAGAAGCAAGTTGGTTAACAATACTCTTTATTTCATTCAGATGTTCCGGAATAGGGCTGCCCTCTTTATATTTTAAATTAACCAACTTACGAAACAGAAAGGCTTTATTTGTGGCTGATTTTCTATCATAAAGACTCTCTAATTTTTTTCATAAATCATGTACCGAAGTTTCAGTAGCAACATGATGAAATACACTGTCATCAATCCATTGACGGATAACACCAACAGCTTTTCGATTAAGCCTCTTCCACTCATCATCTTTCATACCTTCGGGTTTACCACTATCACCCTCAATGGGTCCATACAAATCTTTACAAAATAATAGGTCCTCCATTTTAGTTTTCCAAGTTACCCAATTGCTTCCATTGAAGCTAGACATACGACCCACATTCCCCTCCATTGATTTACACAAATAAATAAACCCCAATAAACCGTAAGCTCTGATACCAGTTGTTAGGAAAAATCGATGTGATTCCCACAAGTAAATCAATCAATGGGAATAAAAACTAATGCGGAAAAATTAAATCAAAAGCAACACAAGAATTTTTACGTGGTTCCCTCAATGTGAGGTACGTCCACGGGATCGAAATCCGATTCCACTATCAACCAAATAAGTTTCCAAACGATTACAAATGAGACACGAATGGTCTCACAAACCACCCTTAGGTGAATTCCAAATAATCACAAATAAACAAGAGGAAATACCTCACCAAATAGATGAACCAAAATCTTCAGAACCAAAGTTGAAGAAGATCCAAAATAACAAACCCAAATCAATTTCACACACTGCCGAAATAAACCCAGCGCGCACACACTCAAACCAGCCGCAAGAATCAATTAGCCGCTGCAAGCATCATATCAAACAAAACTGTATCTTCCACCCAAACCAAAAATATCCACCGAAACTAATAAAGCAGCCGCACGGTACTACTTCGGAAAAAGTGAAGAACAAAACAATATATATATCAGCCGTCCACCTTTTATAGAAAAAACCCAATCTATATCTCTCAAATATTGAACAATATATATTGTGAATCTAGGGTTTTGTAATCAAACCCTAATTGTATCCAAATTGAATTGGGTCTTCACGAATATAATATATAAAAATATATTATACCTAAACCAAGTCAAATCAAAATTCTTTTAACAAACCAATTGGATCCCACACTCCAATAAGGAGGTATACCCAACACTTCTTACCCTTACTATCATTTAATCTGTACCTAAATGCTTGACATGTGGAACATTTTTCCAAGCCAACATTCTCCTTCCAGAATAGTACACAATTATGTTTACATGCATCAATGAGCTCGTATCCCAAGCCCAAGTCACGTAGTAACTTCTTGCACTCATAAATTGACCCTGGCACCACATGGCCCTCAAGTAGGAATCGCCTTTGTATCTCCAAAACCTTATCAAAAGACTTATTGCTCCACCTATTTTCTACCTTCACATGTAGCATCTGAATAACGAATGCTAACAAAGTATCTAAGTTTTTGCAACCTGGGTACAAGCAACATTGGGAAGCAGCTAACAATTTATCAAAATTTCGTACATCCTCTCTTTCTAGAGTATCACCCTCCATACAATTCCCCCTCTGATAGTCGTCTATCGGTTCATCAAATTCATCTTGATCCTCGTTATTTTCACCATTGCTTTCATCAAGGTTATAGTCTTCTGGAAGTTCACCGTGTTCTAACCAAGTGGTGTATGATACTATCATCCCACTTATGAGCAAATGAGCCTTCACAATATTATACTCCTGCTTATAAAAGTTACAACAATTGATGCATGGGCACTTAATCTCCCTAGCGTCACTCAAATGAGCCTTTGCAAATTCAATAAATGAGTTCACCTCATCTATATATGGCTGACTGAATCTGTCAGAAAGTAACATCCAACTCCTGTCCATATCTGATCATAAGATAGTAGTTAATACCAATGGAGCACAACCTTTATTTATTTTTTTTAAACATAAAGACAAAGTAGTTAATATTATTGTTGAATGACACATCATCGTCAGTAAAGGTACATCTATCTATAGGCTTATTTAATTTTGTATGAAGGTTTCGACCAACAAATCCTTTAAAATTCTATTATATCTGCATATATTATGTATTAATTTTAAGTGCTTTTTACATTTATGGAATGTAAAAAAAATAAAAAATAAAAATAAAAAAACTTAAGTTTTTTTATTTTACATTCCTAAACTTAGTGATGAATTGGATAAGTGTCAAAAGGAAAGTGAAATACAATAGCAAGCCTGAGTCTATGTTGTGGACGAAAAAATGAAACCTTAACAAAACACCATAGTGACCTATAAAAGAAAACTCTTGCCCCTAAAGCACCAGAACAACCACAAAACAAAAAGCAACAAACAACAAGACAAACTCAAAAAATAAATACATGGTCTATTTGGTTTGGATTTTCAAATGAATTTTAGTTTTGGAGTTTCAAAAAAAAAAAATTAAAAATTTTAAACTTAAATTAAATGAAAACATTACAAACCTCAAAAAAAAAAAAAAAAAAAAAAAAAAAAAAAAAACCCACATATTAAACCCATATATAGTGTATCATTTATTTTTGAGTGGGGAGCATTCAATCTATTTAGAAGCAATGCAAAATGAGAACAATAATGCTTATTTAAGTTGAATTTCCTTGTGGGTTTAAAGATGAATTCATCTAAGTTGAAGGAGGTGCTTTCCTCCATTCATGCTTATCTCCAATCAAATTGAAGAGCCCTATAGGACTGAACTTGGATCTGGAACCCTTGGATTATCAAATTATGGCCCTCGTAATTCCTAAATGTTGTTGCAAGTCAATAGCATGCACGGTTTGCTCTGTCACAGGTATGTTATTTAGCCCAAGTTTGTTTTACATTGATAGCACCCACCTTTATTAGCAATAGACAATGAATGAGTCACTTCAAATGTCTTATAAATTTTCAATTATCAGAAACACCACTAAAATAATATCATATGATTTTCAAACTACCTAATAATATTACATTTCAAATTGCATAACAATTAAAAAAAAAAAAACAATAACAACAACAACAACAATCAAATTACACCACAAAACAGACCCTATGGTAGCACATGACCCTTGGGGAAAAAGAAACCATCAGAGATTACTTGACTTTAGCCTCTCAGCAAAACAAAAAAAGTATCCCACATGCAGCAGCAACAACCAGCAAGAAACCCAACATATAGATGCCATGTCTCCAAAGCAAACTAGCAAGAATAAAGCATACCAAGTTCAGGAGAACATTCCCAAAAAATCAAACGCACAGTTGGTGAGACCAGCACACAAATGAATAAAATACATAAAAACACTACAACGAATTAATAACAAAGAAACAAAAACCACCCAATCCCTATCTACATTTTCCCCACTCTTGAATTATCAAATTATGGCCCTGGTAATTCCTAAATGTTGTTGCAAGTCAATAGGCTTTGTTTATGAGGTGGTGGGAAGGTTGCATTTTATGGCTACTGTTGTATCATGTGTAGTCTCTGTTTAGGTAATTGAGGGGGGTATCAGTTGGTGTTTTGGTTGGAGCTCGGAAGTCTAGCTTGGGGCTTGGAAGTCTAGGAGTGTAACCAAGTTGCTATTGCTGCTAGATGCTGCTAATGTTTACAGATATGTTGTTGCTGCCAGTTGATGACAATTGTTGTTACTAGTTGCTACTGTTGCTATAGAGCTACTGCCAGTTGCTGCTGCTGCTACAAAGTTGTGTTGGGCCTTGGGTGTTTACTTGTAGCTTTGGGGATTATTTTACCTTGGTGATGTTCGGTTATCTCTATTTTTTTATTTCTCTTTATTGGCTAGTTGATTAGACCCTCTCTAATCTTGGGTTAAGTGTTAGTATATGATTGAGCTAGCTCTTCGGTACCAACCTAATTGGAATTGTTGAGTTTAATTATGATGCTTGATGCACTTCCCCTCTTTATTGATGTAAGTTCTTCGCTTGTATATAACTTTTTCATCAATAAATTTTCATTTTTGTTGATCCAAAAAAAAAAAAAAAGGCAACCAAACTCAACACACACAGCATCAACAACCAGCACGAAACCCAACATATAGCTCGCATGTCTCCAAAGCAAACTAGCAAGAACAGGGCATACCAAGTTCAGGAGAACATTCCCAAAAAACCAAACGCATAGTTGGTGAGACCAGCACACAAATGAATAAAATACAAAAAAACATTGCAGTGAATTAAAAACAAAGAAACAAAAACCACCCACTCCCTATCTACATTTTCCCAACTCTTGGATTATCAAATTATGGCCCTGGTAATTCCTAAATGTTGTTGCAAGTTAATAGTATGCATGGTTTGCTCGGTCTATATTGATCAGATTACTCAATGTACACAATTACTAGTTCTATATCCTAGACCATTTTCTACTAGAAAAAAATCAGTCTTATATTCAACATATCTGTAACTTTCAACATATTATAGCCAACAACAGTAATCAAGTAAGACAAAACCATATCCAAATAAAACTAATATGGAAAGGGTATTGTACTTACTGCCCAATTGGGCGTCTGTAAAATATTGTTCAGATGATGAGAGCCAAATCAAAGAAAAGAATTTATCTAGCGTTCATAATTTCCTACTTCAAATTAGCTAGCTTTCAATCAGACATAAATGGACTGGTATGAAGTTATGGAGGTCGTAAAGTTTGAACAAAACTTTTTGATGAAGGCAACAAAAGAGGGATTGTTTTTACAACAATGATAGAGACCACTAATTTTGGAGCTCTAAAGAGACCACTAATGACATGGCACTCAATAAAAAAAGAAAAAAAAATACAACACCAAGGCCAAAACATCAAATCATTCATAGTGGGGCCTACTGCCACATAATTAGTGGTAGCACTAATTAGTGCTCCCACTCATTTTCCTTGTTTTTAACATTCATAATTTCCTACTTCAAATTGTGGGTAAGAGGCATGAGAACTAGAAAGCTATTCTAGTTAGATTAGCTCTTGTAATGACTATAATTTATACCTAAACATTTCATACTTTGCTTACAATTGGCTCTTTGTAAGGGTGCACATTATATATTTTTCCATTTTAAAAAAATATAAGTGCGAATTCAAGGCAAACAAAAACTGAGAAAACAAACTGTGCAAAATGGACTATGATGCTCTGTTAAAAGGTATCTATTTTTAAATAAATTATTCATGACAAACAATGTGGGGAATGTGTTTATCACGTCGTAATTTTGAGAGTTTTATTTTTTATCTTCTTTTTTTGTTTTTAATGAATTATAACAATAGATAGGAGCACTAAACAAATCAAAGTAGATTTCAATGGAAAATCAAAGAAAACAGAAAACAAAATTGGAGATTTAAATTCATCTAAAGATTTGCTTAGGAACAGAAAACACAAATTATTTATTTATTTATTGGGAAGGACAAATAACTCAAGCACAATGTTCTTTCAGCTCAATTGCATAGCCCACCAATAATTCATATTTATATATAATATACATGCACAAGCAAAATCAAAGTAACTCATAAAATATACCTAAAAATTAACATATACCAAATCACTCCAATAAAATCAAAGAAAAATACTCACTGTTTAATTCTGGAATCTCTTTCCTCTCTCTATGGGACCTGAGATCAATAAATAGTCTTTGATGCTTCATATCAAAATAAACAACAACTGTAATCAATATATATTTATCTAATAAATCTACAGAGAGAGAAAGATGAGTATTACCTTCGGTTTTCTTTGAAATTGGTTTGCTTCAAAAACCCTAAACTGATAGTCAATGTTGCAAGAAGAACAAGGAAATTGGGTTTCTGTAAACCAACGCCGTATATATTAACCAAAATTTTTGGGATTTTTATTTTGATGTTTCTAGTTTGAAAGGGACCTTTCTGCCTCACGTTTTTAGCGGCAGATCACCAAAACAATAAACATAATTTTTAGTTTTTTTTTTTTTTTTTTTTGAAACAATTAAAACTAATTTGGAAGAACAAAACTCAAAAATATATTTTCAAAATTTTTAAAATTATTGATGACCTCTTAAAAGATAAAATTATACAAAAATAATAAGTATTTTTTTTATTTTTTCACCAATTTTTTTTTTAGTTTTTTAGAAAAAAAAATTCTGAAAATAAAACCAAACATATTAAAATTGCTAATCTAACCACATTTTTTGAAAAAGTTTAGATTATCTAAAATTAGCCATATGAACTTAAGAGTGTGTTTGGATTTGATAGGTTCATTTTGTGATCTAATTCGATGATCACTTTAACTTTATATTTCAATAGCTAGAATATTTAAAACTCTTTCAAAAGTTAAAATAAAAACACAAATTGCTAAATCACATCATTTCACTAGCAAAAGCTTTATCGACGAATAGTGTTATTGTCGCTAAATGGTTAACTCTTTGCCCACACCAACCTGTCGTCGTCAAAAGTAAGCACACTAATAGCAACGCTCATTGTGTTGTTAAAAAATAAGCCTCGTAGCTAAAATTTTTGAAATTTTGGCGTTTAGCGAATGTTATGCTTTTTTAGTGACACTAGCAAATTGCGTCAATAAAGGTATACTTTTACCAACGAAATTGATCACTGTGTCGCCAAAAATATACTTTGGGCGATTAAAAATTGACGTCGTCGCCAAAAGTAATTGCTAAAAGTGTAATTTTTTGTAGTGATATTCACAAATCTCACTAACTTAAGTAATTAGTATAGCATTTTGGGAATGAGTTATGCTAAAAAGTCGGAGATTTTAACTATTACTTATGCTTTAAATTCATCAGTTTAATGGGGCTATACCAATTCAGATGTTTATTAAAAATACAAATTCTTCTTTCATGCTAGAGAAATTAAATGTCACTCCTTGAAGTTTCAAATCAAATAATAAATGGCTCCCCTTCATCAATTAATCATTAAGTCAAATTAATGAAGTGTATAATGTAAACAAGAAAAAAAAAATTTATAGACGTCCGTTAACCTTCATGATGTTAAACACTTTATTCTGTTTTTTGCTTTTTTCTATCTCACATTTCTTAGTCCTCATTTTCTCTCAACTAGTAATATCACTTTACTCAATCATCGCACCACCATCTTCGACTCTTGAGTCGCACCACCAGCATTATTATTTACAAGTATTTGGTGTTGCCAAGGAGAGTTGGAGAATATTGTGGAAGTATTAAGAGATGATAGTATGATAATAATATGAAAATGAGAATAATATGATAATTTCACTTTGCTATTAGATGGTATTTGTGTAATTTTATTTTTTTCTGTTCAGTTAATTGCATAAATAATTATGGCAAGAGAATATTTGTAAAATTCAAAATGTAAGGATGAAATTTATTTTTTTGATAAATCTCAATGAGTATATTTATAAGGAGGAGGTTTTCTTCCGGTTCATATTTTAGATTGGAAGGTGCTATTTGGGCCCGTGGAGCCCACCGTTCATTTTGTCGAATATTTTGTATATTTCGTTCATACAAAAAATTAAGTCGATCCGATAACTATAACTTGTTTAATTTATTGCGTTTATCACTAAAAAAATATTTCGTTTATTTTTAAAAACACAATTGTTGTGTCTCTTTTTAGTGAAAAATTGAACAAAATATAATTATCGAATCGATTTTATTTTATTTTTTTTGGTGGACGAAATACACGAAGTGTCTGATAAAATGAACAATTTAAATTATCAAAACAAAACCTATAATAAAGTCTCACGAGCCCAATAATACCTCCCAATCTAAAATTTGAAGAGGAGGGATCCATCTCCTCACGTGAAGATGGCCCACAAATGTACGTAAGAGTAATGCTGCAATTTCACCTCCACCTAAAAACTTGATTTACAAAGAATAAGAAGTGTTTCGGAAGAGATTAATATCGTTAAAAAGTTATCAATAAAAATTAAAAAGTCAAAATATTGAAAAATAATTTTAAAAAATGGATATATATATATTATAATTCTTTCTATTTTTTATATTTTTTTTTGTAAAAAATTAAAAATTATTTTCAATCATTTTATTTTTTTTCATTTCATATATTAGTAAAAAAAATTAAAAAGTAAAATCTTTTGTGAGACCACACTAAAAACTTTCATTTATTTGTAAATAAATTTGATTTTTTATGCTGAAATGTAATTCCACTAATATTTTTTTTGAAAAAATAATAAATAAAAATTAAGAAAAATTACCACATAGTGTATTTTTACAAAAATAATGAAAAATTATGATTTTAATCAATTAATATTGATAAATTTTACTACTCATTGTAATTATTTTTTAAAGAATTAAGTATATACTTTCAAAAAAAAACATAGAACTACACAAAAAGACTAACCAAGGGTAACCTCTTGGATTAGACCATAAGGAGTCAAGGTCTCAGAAATCACCCTTAGGTGTACTACATAGCAGGACTCTCAACCATGTAGAAGTAAGTCGCGGACTCACACAGGCAGGGATTCAAACACACACTCCTAACACTGGGTACAGTTCGTCCAGGCCTAGAAAGTGTCCTACCAACTATATGTGCTATCACCTAAAAATACCTGATCCCAAAAAAGATGAAATCTGAGATCTCAAAATTTATACCTCAAAACCTTACGGGTTTGTTTGGGATGTGAGTTGATTTTTTGACTTTTTGACTATCTGAGACTAAAAGATCTCGTTTGAGATAAATTTTTTAGCTTTTTTTACTTTTGTAAAAAATAAAATAAAATGATTATGATTTGAATGTGATATTTTTTTTATTAATTTTTTAATTTATTTTATATTTTTGTGATTATTTTAACACTATAGCTCTTCCCAAATGAGTGTTAAGTAGCCATACATATCTGGGTTAAAATATAACCTAGACATGGAGAAAAAGAAGAAGAAATGTACCACCCTCCTTACAATTGAATTTCACTGCCCCAATCTAATCCAATCAAATACTACTAAACATGAAGGGAAGAAGACGGAAGGACAATGACAGAAAAGGAGGCAGTGCCATTACAAGTTACAACAACAATATCGAGCCCACACCCTATCCACCCATTCTGGAGTGGACTGCACAATCCACAACCACGCTCACGGGAAATTATTCATTGCCTCAGATAAATTTAGGTAGTGTCTCAATTTTAGCATTATTGATTAAAATAATAGATCTCACTTTTCGTTTGTCTCTTTTGACGAGACAATTGAACATTTGTCTAAATATAAATGATATAAGGTAATAGATAGACCACCAAATAACTTTTCCACACTCACATGCAAGTGTCATGGTTCGAGTGTCATGTCAATGTCACACCACACCTACACGTAAAATATTATTCAATTTGTTAAAATCGTCAAATTTGCATCAATTTGCTTGTTAATTGCTAGTTAATTTGATCTTAAAGTTTATAATTTGCTTTTGAAATTATTCTATTCAACTATAATTAATATATATAATTTACATCTAATGAAATATTTTTAAAAAAAATCAATATAAAAAAGATTAAAATGTCAAATTTATTGTAAATTAACGGCTTTATTTGGTATGTGGATTAACTTTTTGACTTTTTAGCTATTAACCTGAGACTAAAAAAGCTCGTTTGGGATAGACTTTTTAACTTTTTTAATTTTTGTGAAAAAAAAATAAAATAATTATTGTTTAGATATTATATTTTTTAACGTGAGACTAAAAAACCTATTTTATCATTTTATCACCATTTTAGCACCAACTCACCCCAACTCAACTTCCCAAACAAGTGCAGTGTTACATTAGGCAGAGCTACAGTTACTCTAGCGGTGTCACTGGATTTCCAAAAAGGTTGAGGATATGAGATATTTTTTTTTTTTTGATAACCGAGTGTCCGGGCCAGCACCCCTTAGGAGTGACGCACCTCGACTAATCTCGAGGGTAAGTAGCCTGGGAGAAGCCGTGTACCCTTTTCAAACTGCTGCGAGGAATGCGCCTGCTGTTGAGGATATGAGATATATGTATAGTTTTATTCAAAAGTTTTGAATCATAACAAATTGAACCCGGTGAAATAATATATATATTTTGGAGTTTACAGTGGAATTAAAAATAGCAATCAAATTTATAAAAAAAATTCAGTCTTTTGAAAAGAAACTATTATTCAAACTAATAGATTTTACAATTATTTTATTTTTTTTTTGTACTAATTGATATGTGATGCAATAATGCATTTTAAAAACTGGAACATAATCTAGTTTAATAATATTACAAGTTTCACATCAGTGAATAAAAAAATGGATTTGAGTTTTCTCATGTTAGTCATCCCAAGTGGTTTAGTTTGGTAAGTCCATTTTGAGAACGATTTTGGTTATTCGAACCGTTCACTTTTTAGAATTCGTTGAGTAAAAAATCAAGATGATCGGAGATGGATAACTATGTTTAAATCAAATTTGTAATATAAAAAATGGATGACTATTATTGAAATTATATTTATTGTCTATTTTTTTAAAACAAATATGATTCAAACATATAACTACCAATATCCAATCATATTATTTTTTGCATGAATATTCTACTAAACGAATTCTAATAAGTGAACAATTCGGATCACAAAAATCAATAACAAAATGGATTTATCATGTTCAAATGCTCTCTAAAAGCAAAACCTAAAAAAATATATGAATTTTATTGACTATTTTATTGAAACGATGATATTAATATCCTAATAATTTGTTTTTGCTTGCAATTTGATTAGTTTGAATTGATTTTGTCAATGTGAAAATTTGAAAAATCTTACAATGTACCCCTCTAAAAAAATACACATCACAAGAAAAGTTAAAATTTTATTAGTGAAAATTATAAAATGTACCCCTAAAGTTATGATTGGCCAAGTAATATTTTTGGAAAATAACAGCAGAGAGAGACAGTAAAAAAATTACAAAATCATAAAAAAGTATTACATTTTAATTATTAAAGTATATAAACTTTATTATTGATTTATAATTTTTTTTTTCTTGTCCCCACTGTATTGTTATTTTCCTTTCTATTTTTTACAGTAAAAGTTATATTTTTTTTTGTAAAGAACATGTTATATTGTTTTGTATATAAGATGCGCACTTACCAAACAGGGCCAAAGTAGCCTTTCGTGTTAAGTGGCTATTTGGAACGTCGAAATACCTAATCATATCACTTTTTTTAATTTTTTAGACAAATTTTCTTAAAAAATTAAAAAATAAACTAAAATAATTACATCCTAAAAGAGCTATGGTCCGTATGAATTTTAATATTGGGGGCACATGATAGCTTGGATAAAATTAAAAATTTGACATGACATTAATAATAACTTGTTAGATGACTACACATATTAAATTCTTAGTTACACCACATTATGTGCTATTTATTAATAAAAATAATCATTTGTTATAAAATTGAAACTTCAAAGGAAATGATGTAATTTTTAAAAATACAAACAACAAATCATATTTGAAACAAATCAGAACTGCTAAATACCCCCAGTGGGGGTCGCGCCCCCAGTGACGTGACGCGCCCCCCACTGGCTGACAGTTAAAAAAAAAAAAAAAAAAAAAAAAAAAAAAAAACAGTTTTTTTTTTACCCACTCATGGCCCTCCACCTCACTGGGGGTCGACCCCAGTGGGGTCTAAACCATTTTTGGAAACAAATTTACGAAGTGTATTTGTATTAATAATTATAATTTTTTATGAATATATAATTTGTGTTTCAAAATTTCACTCGGCTGTAATTACCACTAATTTTTACCGTCACTTATCACCGAAAGGACTGTTCCAGACAGATATGTCATATATTTCTGTATTTCCGCAACAAAACAGTACCAACCATTGTAGACAAATATTATTAGAGACTAGACAGACGGAGAGCCAGACATCTTAGATTTGACACCTCACTTGTTTCAATTCAATTTTACAAGAAATATGCTCCACCCCTCAATTTTTTCCACCCATTTGTTTCAATTGAAAGGATGGAGCATCGCTCTTTTTACAAATAGGGTCCTTTAATTGAAAGATTGTGTGGCGAAATTGCATTCACATTTTGTTTGGTTTAAATTTTTGAAAATTAATTTTACAAAAAAGAAGTTCTATTCCTCAATTTTTTTCACCCACACTCCTTCAATATGATGTGATAAATAAAATTTAATATGTTTGGTTTTAGTTTTTTAAATTTAATTTTTTGAAAATTATATATATATATATTTTAGTGAATATTTTTAAAATTTTAAGCAACTTTTTTATTTCTTTAGATACACTTTACTTAGATGTATCTAAATAGTAAAATATTTGTAAAAAATATTTTTAAAAATTAATAAATACACAAAAATATTTAAAATGTACTGAATTTTTATATTTTTTCTGTATTTTTTAGTATTTAGAATATTTTTTAAAGATTTTGTTCACAAATATTATATTTTTTAAGTGTATTTATGTTAGATGTGTCTAAAAATTAAAAAAATTACTTAAAATATTAAAAAAATTCATTTAAAACATTAAAATACGAAAAATAAAAAAGTAGAATTTTTTGAAAATTATTTTTTGAAAACTAGAACCAAACAAGTGAATTAATTTTTTTCAAACACTTTTTTCTTTTTTTAAAATCTATATTATATATATAACTGTACGGGCAAAGAAAAATCACGTACTTGTTGATAAAGAAATCCAACGAAGAAGATGATCAACACCACCACATGATCGTTATCTGCAAGACAAAAACCCCCAGCTATAGCCGGGGGCCCTCCAACGCCCAAGTTAGTCCTCCAATATTATCGAAATATTTAATGGACTAATTCATAAAGAGAAATTGCGTACCTCAACCCATGAGGGTATTGCCTATTTATAATATCTAGTGACTTACTTATCAAGTAATTTGAATGTTTCAAAAGTACTATCCCAAACAATCTCTGATTGTTTAGGACTTCTATAACAATAAGATTTCATATCCTGATGAGTTTTGCACAACATAAAACACTAATGCAGTGTTTGATAAGAATTTGATAATTGTCATATACATGATAATTTATAATTATGCCACGTGACAGTGACAGGACCCACATAATTCCTGTAGTTATTTTTATTCCCTCTCAATTGCCCCCAAGCTTTCATTCTCTTTAAACCCAGTGAAAAAATGGAAGCTTTTTGTTGCTCTGATAAAAATAGCCGTGTAATAATGCCTATCTAAAAGTATACATGGGTGCTAGGGCTTATTTCAAAAGGCATAATTTTATTAGGATTTATTCCTAAAATACCTAGGCTTGCTAGGACTTATTCCAAGAATGCCTAACTTCGTTAGGACTTATTCTGAAATGCATAACTTTGTTGAGATTTATTCAAGAATGCCTAACCTTGTTAGGACTTATTCCGAAAATGCTTTGTTAGGACTTATTCCAAGAATGCCTAACATTGTTAGGTCTTATTCGAAGAACGCCTAATCTCATTAGGACTTATTCCGAAAATGCCTAGCCATATTAGGACTTATTCCAAGAACGCCTAATCTTATTAGGAACTACCAAAACACCAACTTACTTATTGGCAAGCAAAACCCGCTCAGCAAGGAATCCTACTATTGGACAAACCACCAACCTACTCAACAAAAATTTTTAAAGTTGGTCAAACCTGCCAATCCACTTTGCCAAACAAAACCTGCTCGACAAAGATTTTTCAAGTTGGTCAAACCTACCAACCTAATTTGCTGAGCAAAACCCGCTCTACAAAGATTTTCAGAGTTGGTCAAACCTGCCAACCTACTTCGCCAAGCAAAACCCGCTTGCCAAAGATTTTTTAAATTGGTCAAACCTGTCAACCTACTTTGCTCGACAAAGATTTTCAAAATTGGTCAAACCTGCCATTCTACTTCACCAAGCAAAACCCACTCGATAAAGATTTTTCAAGTTGGTCAAACCTGCCAACCTACTTTGCTCGACAAAGATTTTCAAAATTGGTCAAATCTGCCAATCTACTTCACCAAGCAAAACCCGCTTGTAGACGTCCCCGAACGCATCCCGGGGAAGGGAGTGCGAATCCCCCCCGTTCTGGTTCGATATTGGGTCACTACAGTTCGAAGGACTCAAATGTCACGGTTCTAAATCTCGAACCAAAGAGTCCAAATCCGGCAAATCGTTTTGAAAATAGATTTTTTGAAAGAAGTGCCAAACATGGACTGCTTCGCCAGATACAGAGTCGCCACCTAAATATTTTTTTAATGGGGGGAATTTAGGAAACCCTGACTCGGTGCCAAAGGCCACGTGTCCGTCATCACCAAAGTTGCCTCGGCTCGGGAACTTGGGTACGATTGGGGAAGGTCACTTCGTGAGCACCCCCGCTCGCCCGGTCAAAGACCGGCCTCTACTAACCATGATATCTTATTTTGAAAACATTGTATGTTCTTATTCCGGTTATTAGCCTAGGTTACTATGTGATGTGCACAGCATACAAGTATAGACTGAGTCGTCTGAATTGGAACAAAACATTTCATGTTTGTTTTTGAAAGATGGTTTGCTACCCGCAGGTAGGCTTAAGATGCAGATTTTGCCACCCTCGGGTGGGCTTAGAAAACATGGTGTTGCCACTATCTAGTGGGCTTAAAACAAACATTTGATGAATTGTCCCAATCCAAATAACACAACCTCCACCCACAGGCATTCAGGCAGTTATATCATATAAGCAAATAGCCTCATGGCAAGCATGCTATTCATGGCAACACTCACACGCATGCAAGGATGCTAAAGCATAAAACTTACCGAGTACTCCAAGCCAAAACAAAAGCTGATTAGAAATCATGCATGATCCTAAGTATACAGAAATGCCTAATGTAACACATGCAAAAATGCAAACTATAGTAGGCTCGGCTATTCTAAACATGGCATATGATGATGCTACAACTAACACGTATTTAATTAGGAATTGAAATACGAATGCAGTTTGTATGATGCGCCGAGCCCGGTGCGTGCAAAACAGATGAATGATGCAAACATGCTGTCATACTATATGCTAATTGAAACATGTCCTATATCTAACCATCATAAGCAGATAAATAAAAGGGAAGAAAGACGTGGGGTTGGAAGGCATACATCACACACACCCACACTTATTACAGTTATGCCCTCGCGCAGAGGGTCCAAATAAATATACAGTCCCAAATGAAAGAATATTACAGTCCAAAATAATACAGATTCCTAATTAGTTAACAAATTAACTAAAAAAACTGTAAAACTGGCATGCAAGCCAGGGGCTACCTTGATTCTGATGAATGATGCATACTGGGCTGCCTTGCGCGAAAATCCACTGGGATGCCCCAATTAGCCTCTGTTTGCACCTTTTCTCGAAATGCGTGTCAAACTCCGAAAAGTTGCTGATTCTCCATTTTGCTGCAACAGAGAGCAGGAAAGGGGCATAGTAATATATTTCACAAATATATGCATGCCTCGATCCTCGTGCCACCAATCACGCATCTCGATGCATGATGGCCGAGGAGCCGAATTGCACAACTCAATATAAGATGAATGCATATGAATGCTACAATAAAACCTAACTCCATCACGGATAATCCGGAGTGTCGGTGACTGGGGAATTGAGACACGTTCCGTTACTCGGAGTACGGAACGCATCTCGTTTCCCGTGCCCAGGCTAACTCCTATCCCGAACACGATGTAATATGCATGATATGCGTGAAATGCAACTAAGATACAATCCTAACATACACAATGCTATGAAAATGAGATGCCTCGAAATGCGTGCACGCGGGCACGCAAACCGAGGCGATGATCCTAAGGCATGAAATGGCATACGCAATGCAAATTGGACTTACACTAACACGAGTGGACCTCAGTCACACTCACATAAGAGGCCGTCGGATAAAAGTGAAGTGCCTCGAAATGCGTGCACACGGGCACGCAAACTGAGGCAATGGCATACGGAATGCAATGATGCTAAAATGACATAAAGAATGTAAAATGGACTTACACTAACATGAGTGAGCCTCAGCCACACTCACATAAGAGGCCGTCGGATAAAAAAGAAGTGCCTCGAAATGCGTGCACACGGGCACGCAAACTGAGGCAATGGCATACGGAATGCAATGATGCTAAAATGACATAAAGAATGCAAAATGGACTTACACTAACATGAGTGAGCCTCAGCCACACTCACATAAGAGGCCGTCGGATAAAAAAGAAGTGTCTCGAAATGCGTGCGCACGGGCACGCAAACCGAGGCAATGGCCCTAAGGCATGAAATGGCATGGAAGTGATATGCAAACATGCAAATGAATTTCAGCACTCACAAATGATGCAAAACAGTCCCGAAATGAGGCGAAAGTACACCCGATGCATGAAATGGCCCCGAAATGCGAAATTAGGCACTCGAAATGGCTTATAGCTATACCAAACATGCACAATATGGACATGGAATGAAAATACAGTAGCAAGGCAGCCCCAAGACAAGCATTTTTCAGTCATAAAAAGGGCTAAACAGCAAGCACACATAGGATTAAGCAAGAATGCAAAAATGGCTCCGCAAGAGGGATATTGAAGTAAGTAATAAATGCAAAGCTCAAACAAGAAAATATCCTTCTACAACACTGAAGAGGGCCTAAAAATATGAACATTTACAGTAGATAACATCCCCCAAATCAGTATGAAAACATGCTAAGAATGCCATGCAAGAACTAGGATACTATAGGCTATAACATGAGGTACCCCAAACATTCATCAAACCAGAAAATACCCTTCATGAAATATGTCAAGAAGATCAAAATATGACTCTTTCCAGACCTGATGATGGCCGAAAACAGAATCTAGATAGGCTTAACAAAGCATGCAAAAATGGGGGTCAAAGAGGGGTATAATGACAAGTATAACATGGAGACCCCAAAGAAAGTTGATCCCTTCTACAATGTTGTATAGGGACTCAAAATAAGCCTACTCACAGTTCATTACATGCTCCAAAATAGATCACATGTAGGCCAAACAAATCATGCAAATTTACGGTAAATGTGAGAGATTATGAAGCAAGTGCATGATAGAGAGGCCAAACAGGGTTGAGCCCTTATTCAATGTTTAAGAGGGGCTCAAAATAGGCCTACTCACAGTTTACATTATGCTCGAAAACAGATCACTCATAGGCTAGAAATTTCATGCAAGATTATGGCATATAAGATGATATTGAAGCAAGTACCAAATGGAGGGCTCAAACAAGGTTGAGCCCTTAAACAAACATGAAGATAAGATCAAAAGAGTGACCCTTTTAGTTAGGGTCGGAGCCTAAAACAGTGAGAAAATAGGCTTAAGAAATGAATCAAGAAAATGCTACAAAAGAGGGAGATTGAGACTTACCCTTGTAGACCCTTTCTTTTCTACCTCTTGGCTTGAGGAATGTTTCTTCTAAGCCTCTGAGAACCTCTCCTTGCTGCTGGAAATGGAGTGGTGATGGGGATGCTTGATGATGATGAAGAAATGGCACCAAACTTGAAGAAAAATGACTTTGGGGCTTGGAAATGGAGAGAAATGGGAGGTGGAAGGTGTATCTCTCTCTCAAATATGTCTAAAAATTGTTCAACCTTGAGCCAAGAAGCCAAGCCTCTCCTTTATAGAGGAGAGGCATGAAAAATATCTAATGCACCTCTCTAATCCTCCATACACGTGTATGGAGGATTGTCCAATTGGCAACCAGCTGGCACAGCTGGAATACACTGAGGGAGAGGAAAATGGCCGGCCAGCTTAAAAGGGGCAAAAAGGTCATTTTTTTGGTAAGTGGCCGGCCGGCTGGAGAAGGTGGCCGGCCGGCCAGGGTCAAAAGGTCCAAGCCATAAAACTAGTCGGCCATGTAGCCCTTGAAGTTAGCTTTCCAATGCCGCAAACCTTGCATTAGAATTCCTCCTGTAGAAAAATTTATGCCAGTTTTCGTAAAGCCACGCAGATTCGGTCTAACCAGACTTCAACCAACCATATCTCCTCCCCCCGGATTTGGACTTAGGAGATTCTTGAGTGAAAAATGAAGCCCCGGAAGTAAGATTTCCAATGGTGGTGGCCTCATATTTTAATTCCTCTTGTGCAAAGAGTTACGCCCGTTTCGGTGAAGCCGCGCAGACTTTTCTCCTTCCCGGATTCATGCTGAACCACTTTTGACCAAACAAAAAGTTGGTTGTCAAAAAAATTGCTGGCCTCCCACCCTCCTACAAGCTTCCTAACCATGAAAATAAGGCCTCCACCAAAAATGAGCCCAAACCGATGCAAAATGAAGGCTCGGGGGCCAAAACACGCAGTTCGGGGTCCCGAAAATAGGCCGTTAGGCACCGGGAGTGGTGTTTGACCACGAAGTCGGTCCCTCGGACCCCAGTGTCCCTCAAAAGGGAGCAAATAAGATGCACGCCAAAAATCAGAGCAATCGGAGATGGTTAGGCGGTCCCGAACCGAGGCACATGGCCTGACGGCTCCGAAAACCGGGAACCAGGCTCCGAAATGGGCAAAATGGCCTACGGCCACTAAAAGTAGCCCACGGCCACTGAGAGATGGTCTATGGGACCTCTCCCTCCCCTCAGGAACAAAAATAGAGAAAACCGAGCCTGGTTCGCGAACCGAGGCAAAGTACAGAAAAGGGTTCGGAAGTCCGGAGGCAGGGCTCACGGCCGAGACTCTGAGACTTCTGAACGAGCACAATATGCAACATCACCGAGCGCTCAATCGGTGACGTCTGAGTCTTAAGGTCGGTCAAAAATGGGGTGTCTACACCGCTCGATAAAGATTTTTCAAGTTGGCCAAACTTGCCAACTTACTTTGTTCGACAAAGATTTTCAAAATTGGTCAAACCTGCCAATCTATTTAACCAAGCAAAACCCGCTCGATAAAGATTTTTCAAGTTAGTCAAACCTGCTAACTTATCTCTTGCTCAAACCAGCTTGGCAAAGAGATAAAATTTGTAACCAAAAGGTAGTGTAATTTATATTGCCCCTATAGCGATCCCGGTTTCCCTTCCTTTGATTGTAGTATTCCGGACTTAGGTTCTGTGGAGTTGGTGGTTGTATATCTTGTTGTTATCCTTTAATTCCATGTGTTTGAGTTTTAGGATGTATTGGGCGTGTTTCGAACAGGTTGGTTGAGCTTTAGTCCCATTCCTTGTTGCCCAGAATTTTGGTGGTACGCTCGAGCGGGTCCCTTTGCCCTCGAGCAGAGTCTGATTTTTGGTTGTCCACTCAAGTGGGTCTTCTTGCACTCGAGTGGGGTTTACACACTCTCAGCATTTCGTGCCTTTGCAAAACTTCTGCAGGTGTGTTTTTCACGCTCGAGCGGATTTTCTTACGCTCGAGCGGATCGCGCTCGAGCGGGTATCTTGGCGCTCGAGTGGGTAGTTCATTGTCTGTAAAAGTACTGGAAAGGGGAAATCTACGCTCGAGCGGCTTTCCCTTTGCGCTCGAGCGGGTGTGTTTTGCAGTTGTGTCTTAACGCTCGAGCATGTATTCTTGCGCTCGAGCGGGTCCAGTTTTTGTGCTTGACGCTCGAGCGTCCTATTTTCCGCTCGAGCAGACCTGTTTGTATATCACTTCGGGACTTCAACTTTTTGGATCACTTTTTGATTTCCCTTCTCTCTCTTATTTTTTCAAAACTCCATTGGAGAGCTCCCCTCTCTAAAAACTCACCTTCTCTCTAGGGATTGATCTAGTAGGAGTGATCCTTTACCTTTCGGCCTTTGTAAAAAGTGTGGGGATCGTTGAGGGTTACATTTTGATCCGAAAATATTGGGGTTTGGAGCATTTCGAATTTCTTCATCTTCCTCCTTTGAGCTCCGAATTTGAGGTAGGGATTCCTACTCATCTTTATGAGCTTTGACATGAATATTGAGCTTTTGTATAGATGGTTTTGGATTTTGGAAGTTAGGGTTTTAAATGTGTAATTTTTGAAAAAAAGGGGTTTTGTTTCTTTGAACCATAAATGTGTATTTGGATTTCAAAATGAGTATATTGATGTTGTTGATAATATTTGGACCATTGGGGTCAATATTGAGAAAAAGGAAAAAATGCCATGTTTGGATATATTTGGGTCATTAGTGTAATTAATGGCACTTATGATGAAAATGTGAAACTGAGTTGAAAATAATGAAATTGGCTCAATATGAGATGGAATAGTGAAGTTGGATTTATTAATCGCTTACTTTTGAAAATGTTGATAAATTATCTGTTGATGCATTTATTATCTGTTTAGAAATAATTGATTTGGGCTATCAGTGGAGGATAGTCTTGATTGTTGTAGACAATGCATGATGATTAGACAAACTAAAACTAATCAAATGAGTATGCCATCGAATATGGCGGTTGATATAATACATGAATTTTATGTATTGATTTGATTATGTATATGTTATGTGTTTATATACATTGTGTTGTGTGAGAGGAGATAAGAGATGTACTCTACGGTTTAGGGGAAGATAGGGGATGGACCTTTAAACCGGATATTGTTTGGGAGGAGATAGGGGATGAACTCTATTGATACAGCACTAAAATGTGTATCATTTGTGAAGCATAGAAATGTTTTTGTTTGACATTGATACAGCACTAAAATGTGTATCATTTGTAAAGTATGGAAGTGTTGTCATGTGTTATTGATACAGCACCAAAATGTGTATCTGTTATGAAGTGTGAAATGTTTAATATGAGTTATTATCTCATCTGAAATAGAAATACTGTTGATATGAGATGTAATCTCAATCAAATTGTTTGGCCAGGTTCTGAGCCATAGTTATGAATTAGGAATTGGATAAGAAATGGAAAATGAAATGAAACATGGGCACTTTTGTCATGTAATTGAAATGGTTTATGAATTGATTCATATGAGTTAAACATTTATCAATGGCCAATGTTTTAGTTATTGCTTATATTATGTTTAGCATATCTCTACTGGGCGTTGGCTCACTCTATATGGGACATCGTTTTCAAGTACAGGTAGCATGCCACCTCCAAGGACATAGCTTGAGAGGTTTAGTGGCTAGGACATCTTTTGTGATTACATTTTTGTATTACATGTATATCAAGCCAAGGGCTTATTTTGTGTTTCGAGTTAGTACTCCTTTTTGTAACCAAGTGTTGACTTGGAAAGTTGTAAGCCCATAGGACATTTACTTTTGTTGTCAACATGTACTACATTTTGTAATGAATACTCTGATGGAATGTAATCATGCTTTATTTTCTTATGTCTAAGCATGTCGATATTGTTTGATTTATGGATTTATTTTGAGGGCGTTACAGCCCCCATGATCCATAAAGCCCGAACTCCATCTTAGCATATTTGACCCAAATAATAGTCTTCATCCACGTTTGGTATAAAAACTCATATTTTTCATATAATAAAAATCTGATATAATAATTCGATCTTCCATGTATTCGTGGTTGGAATAATAATGCATAAACTCCATGCTCCATAGATAATCAAAATTCAGCACAATAAAATATCTTCATCTACAGAGTAATAATACATAAAATCCATATTCTGTAAATAATAAAAAATTCAATATAATATCTTGCTAGGAAGCCACTATCTTTTTGCAATGACTTATATTTTGATTTATTTAACCATATCGCAACTCATCTATTTCTCTTTCCTCCGTTGAATTGTGTCAATCCTCTTATGTGTACAATTAACTTTACACTGAGCCCAGAAGCGACTCTGAAAAACAAAACGAGTGTATATGAACAAAATCTTGAAA
The DNA here is from genome assembly GCA_036172215.1 of Camellia granthamiana. Lineage (NCBI taxonomy): Eukaryota > Viridiplantae > Streptophyta > Magnoliopsida > Ericales > Theaceae > Camellia > Camellia granthamiana. The sequence goes on from CM069906.1 coordinate 92,520,777, forward strand.
CTGGTTGCATGTGACTTTGCAAACGTCGCTTTTCATCATATCCGCATAAACACATTATACTATATATATTGAGATAGCAAATCTTTGACAGAGCCTTTAATGAATGATGACCATTATAAAAGTAGTGGCTTAAATCCGTGTAGATTTGAAAGCATATTTATACAAGAACACTGTATTTGTTTTTGTTGTTGATGAACTCCAACATAAAAGTATATAATCGGTCAAAAACAACCAACATCATGAACAAAGCCCTCTAATAAAGTTTACCGTGATTTATTAATTATCATTGTTGAATTTCATTGTTTCCCACAAACGGCGCCAATTGTACGGACATTAAAAAAAAAATACCGTATTTGATGATAAAGAAATCCAACGAAGAAGATGATCAACAATACCTCGCGATCGCTATCTGCAAGACAAAACACCCCCAGCCATAGCTGAGGGCCCTCCGACGCCCAAGTCAGTCCTCCAACATTATCAAAATATTTAATAAACTAATTCACAGAGAGAAATTGCGTACCTCAACCCATGAGGGTATTGCCTATTTATAATATCCAGTGACTTACTTATCAAGTAATTTGAATGTTTCAGAAGTACTATCCCAAACAATCTCCGATCGTTTAGGACTTCTATAACAATAAGATTTCATATCCTTATGAGTTTTGCACAACATAAAACACGAATGCAGTGTTTGATAAGAATTTGATAACTGTCATATACATGATAATTTATAATTACGCCACGTGACAGTGACGGGACCCACATAATTCCTGTAGTTATTTTTATTCCCTCTCAATAACCAAATGTAATTTTTAAGTCAAAAGGCTTCAAAATTTGAATCTTAAATTCTCATAATTTTGAAGAAAAACAAATATTACATGGCACTTCCCTTCATATCACTTCCCACTCTTCAAGCCTTTTCACTCTCTCTTCCTATATAAAATATAAAATAATAAAATATTGATCCATATCCATCACCCATAATATATTTATCTCAAAATAATAAAATATTCATCCATATCTATTAGCCATAATAATATTTATCCCACTCTCAATCTCAATTTAAAAATGAAAAATAAGAAAGAGAAACCCATGACTCCTACAACTTCCACACACACGTTTCTCTATTTAGTTTTCCAGTCAAATTCAATTATTCTCTCATCTACCAATCTTTTATTTTATCAAAATAACTCATCTTCTCCATTGTTACATTTTGAAAGTTTGATGATCTGAAAAAATCATTAAAAGATCGGTGTAATAATATTTCTTATTTTATATGTATTTTTTTAGTGTTTGTTACTTTGTGTGTATATATTTCTTTTCTTAATATTTTTCAATTCATCTACACATCATTTCATCTTTTTTATTTTTATGCTCCTAATATTATTTATTACTTTATATGTATTTTTCCAGTGCTTATTACTTTTGTGTGTATATATTTCTTTTTGCTAATATTTTTCAGTTTATCTACATATCTTTTCATCTTCACCATTATTACATTCAATCATTCTCTTATTTACTTATCTTTCCTCAAAATAACTCATCCTCTCCATTATTATATTTTGCAAGTTTGATGATCTGTGAAAATCATTACAAGGTCAGTGTAATATTATTTCTTACTTTGGCCTTGTTTGGGAAGTTAGCTATTTTAGTTTTTGACTATTTTAATAAGCTAAAATTTTTGTGTTTGGAAAGATAGTTGGATTTTTTTTAGTTGGATGTGATATTTGTGAGAGAAAAAATGAAATGATTATGAGTTTGATGTGATATTTTGTTTTATTGGCTATTTTAGTCTATTTTATTTTTTTGTGAATTTTAGCCTAAAATTGGCTATTTTAGCCTTTGCCAAACAAAGCCTTTATATGCATTTTTTTCAGTGTTTGTTACTTTGTGTGCATATATTTTTTTCTAATATTTTTTAGTTCATCTACACATCTTTTCATTTTCTCCATTTTTATGCTCATAATATTATTTTTTACTTTATACGTATTTTTCCAGTGTCTATTACTTTTGTGTGTATATATATATTTCTAATATTTTTCAATTCATACACATCTTTTCATCTTCTTCATTACTACATTATGCATGATTTGAGTTTACTTACTTTTTAATTTGTGATTTGCGTTTGTTCTTCAATTTAATCAAATTCGAAACTCATCAAATCTTAAATTTAATATAATTTATTTTATTTTATCTCATGTCTATTACACCATCACACCTATTAATGGCTTCACGTAAGCTCTCGAAATCAAGAAGATCAGCTCTGTATAAAGTTAATCTCACATTTGCTCCTTCAAACTCTCAAATGAGAATTTTTCTGATCATCTGCAACAAATATACACCCAATTAAGTACACGCACACACACAACTTCAAAACCTTAAACACAATTTCTCAATTTTAAAATTTTGCAAAAATAAAAAATATATTTGGCTTAAAGTGATTGGTATAGCTAACAATATTTAATTTTAAAATTTTAAAATCTTTAAATTCTATCTAAACATATCTAATTTAAAATTTTGAATTTTTTTTTTACAATATTAAAAAAAAAAAAAAAGTGGCTCAAATCTATTAGTGTATTATCTAAATTTTGAATTAACACACATGGCATAATCTTATTGGATTTAATATTTAAATTTTAAAATTAACTAAAATATCTAACTATATAATTTGAGGAATTCTAATACTTTATTCTGAATCTTCCATTTTTTAAATTTTTACAAAATTTAAGTTGCTAAGTGTTGATTTTCTATTGGCTATCCATGATTATATCCAAAATTCTTTTTGTAGGCTATGATGAAAACAATTGACTACCATCAATTTTAAAATTTTCTATCAATTTATTTTTTATTTTTTATTTTGAAAAAATCATCATCAAGCATGCAATTTAAAAATTAAATATATTTTATTCTATTAAAACTTTATTAAAAAAGTAAATTTATTTGCTACTATTCAAGAAAATATATATGCCTTTATTTTGATATAGCAAACAAAATTAAATTATCTTCTACTCATACATAATCACTCATAAATATCTTATCTTTTTAAAATTTTGATTATCAGCAACCGAATTCCCACATTTCTGTCTTCTTTTTTTTTTTTTTGTAGGATGTTTATTTTACTTTTATCTTTACTTTTCAAATTAGATTTGATATCTATCTTTTTACCTATGTATATATCTATGCTATATATATAAACAAATATAGTGTGTTCTCTAAAATTTTCAAAGTCTCAATATTGAATTCTTAAACAGAGTTAAGATTCTACTTCTTACATGTCGCTCTCCCAAAGTTATGTTTTTAATTTTTCGTCATCCTTATTTTTCTCCAATAAAAAACATTTCTTTCTCTTAATATTGTTTTTATTTTAAATTTTTTACTTTTAAAATCTTTTTATTATCTAAGACTTCTTATCTTTTTTTATTGATTTTTTATTTTGTTGAATTTTCTTCAGTATCTTCATTTATCTTTATTTCTTATTTCTTCCTTTTCAAATTTTTTTTTTATCCCCAATCCTATCATTATCTCCAACTTTATTTTTATTATATTTTTCAAATGATCCCTTTTTTTAATTTATTTTAATCTTTAATCTAATAATTATCTTCAAATTTATTTCTATTTGATAATGATCTCCAATTTTATTTTATCTTATTTTTCAAATGCTTCACACTTCAGCTATATATTCTAACATACCATCGAGTTTTTTTAGTGTTTGCATATTGGGTATAAAGTTTTGTTCAAACTTTGCGTTTAAGATTCAAGTTGCATTCAACCATCAACAATGTCACAATTGGTTAGGCAGTATTCATTTTTACATTTTTATATTATTTGTAATAGTACCCATTTTTACATTATTCGTTTTTAAAGCTATAATAATGTCCAATAGAAATATAGTTCATGCTGCTAAATGACCTACTTGGACTGAGATAATTTTATAATCAATGTGTCAAATGACAAATTTATGGAAAAAATCAATGTATGAACTTAGGTATTAGATAGTTATCATATTCAAAATTTTGTTAGTTATAACTTCCTATTACATTTTAAATTTATAACAATTTTTTATTTTATAATAAAAAAATGAGTATAATAAATTATTTAAATTATACATTCTTGTGCATAGCACAGGTAGCCACTAGTTACCCCTAGTTATTTAATTGAAAGGATGGAACATCGCTCCTCTCACAAATAGGGTCTTTTTTTTAATTGAAAGATTGTGTGGCGAAATTGCATTATTTAAATTTTTTATTTTAAGATTTTGTTTGGATTAAATTTTTAGAAATTATTTTTAAAGAATTTTTATTTATCTTTATTGATTTTTTTATTATATTTTACTTTATTTTTTTATTTTATAAATATATCAAGATTAGATACATTTAAGAAAGTAAAATAAAATTAACTAAATATATAAAAAACATTCATTAAAAATAAATGAACAAATTGAACAAAAATACACACAAATTTTTATTCGTTTTTATTAATTTTTTTTAATATTTTAATAAATTTATTTTACCAATACAAATAAATAGATTCTACTATCTAAATCAATTGACATTTACCCTTTGGATACCAAAAAATTGCTCAATCATACTACAAAAGAATTCTCACAATTTATTTGTGAGGCTTATACACAGAATTCATACAAATAGATGGTAAGGATTGATTTGTGACATTACTAAATGATAATAAATAATTTTCAAGAGAGCATACACATACAGGGTGTGAAAAATAATAATTATCCGGTACTTAGGTGTAAGAAAAAATTATTAAGTATTGATATAGTGGAGTCTTTTGGGAAGCAAAAAAAAAAAAAAACAACTAGCTTTTAGCTTTTTAGGCATTTTGGGTCACATCATCTCTCACATTTTTTATTCACAAAGAGACAAAATAGATTAAAAAAGCCAAAAATTAACTTTTTACCAACTTCTCAAAACACCACAGTGTCAACTTTGAGGGGTTGGGTTGGGATTGGGTTGGGATTGGGATTGGGATTGGGATTGGGATTGGGGTTGGCCTAATGGTCAAGGATTGGAATATGAGCTCGTTTGGGAAGAAAAAGTCTCAAAACACCTCAGTGTCAACTTTTTTGGCTAAAATAGCCCCAAAAAAATAAAATAGGTTTTTTAGTTCAATTAGAAAAAATATCGCATTTAATCCATAATTATTATATTTTTTTCTCACAAAAGTTAAAAAATGTCAAAAATCTCATCCTAAACAAGGCTTTTTAACCTCAGGCTAACTAAAAAGTCAAAAAATCAAAAAGTCAACCACGTCCCAAACGAACCCTATGAGGGTGTGCTCCTTCTAAAATTTTAGATGTAAATAATTTTTTGAGATCAGTCTATATGAGATTTTGCGTCGCCTTTAATTAGGTCTAGTCCATATGAGATTCTGTTTAGATTTTAATTGGACCTCCTACTAATGGACGGCAAAATTGATCTTCCGAATTATATAATATAAACATAATTTTAATGAATCTCATTAATCATTATCAAAAATGGAAAATGGAAAATTCTATTGTACATTTAGTTACAATTTTTATTTATTTGATTATAACTTACTAAGTTGTTAATTATTACACATTGTGAAATTGGTTATAATTCAAGAGTTGTTTTTTTTTTTTTTTTTAGTCACGATTGTAAGTTGTTTGTTTGTTAGTGAAGTTCGATGATTACAACAAAAGGAGTCGCTGCTGCTCTATTAGTTCAAATCCCTGATCTTCTTCTCATCACACTAAAGTGTGGTTACAAGACCACTAAGCCAAACTCAGGGTCCAAGAATTGTTTCGTTATACCTCATGTAATGTTTGATTATAACTCAATTTTTTTAGTTATGACTCACATAATATTGAGTTATATTATTTGTGATAATCAAACTCACAAATAATATAATTTACATATGATACACACTTTTTAATGCTGTATCCATAACATTATCCAAATTATATATATATATATCATGTCTGAATCATTTTCAATGTTAAAATATTAGAAGTCAAATTTTGATACTATTATAGTGTAAAAATATAAACATTTAGTAATATTACTCTCCAATAGTAAAATAGGCATTTGTTTTATTTGTTTTCACAAAAAGACAAATTAAAATGTCATTTATGGAGTCCATTATGAAAAAAAAAGAAAAAAGAAGAAAAAGTCATAGCCAAAATTTGGCATAAAATTGACAATAATTTTTTAATAGCATTTTTCATATGTCAATAAAAAAAATTAAGGGTTAATTCCACTTTGATACAAATTCCACTTTATTTTCTATAGTTTCAAATTGAATAATTTAATCCTTACACTTTAAATTTAATTTTAATTTGGTCATTTCATAAAAAAAAATTTGTTAATTTTTTTGTTTAATTTTTTTTTTACATATCACCTTTGAAAATTAACAAATATCTCAAAGTTATTAATTTTAATATGAAATTTGGATGAAAAAATTAGATTAAAATTAGAAACTATAGGTTGTTCAATTTAAAATTGATAATACTCTAAGCTCCAGATGGAACGAGTCGAATTGATCCACGCTTTCCACACCGATGCCGGGTGTTGAGCCCACCGAGAAACCTACACAAGAGTTTAACAGGGAACGGGGAGTCCTCCAGCGAACTCTTCGACGAACAAGTTAGAGAAGTGAGAGTGACGGAATGTAGAAATGGGGTGGTGATAAAGAACTTAACCTTTTCCTTGTCTTAGAAACCTGCTTATATCCTCTGTTAATCATTTCCTTGTCCCTTCCGACCTGTCACGTTGGCCAAAAGTCTATGTTCTAGTCTGCCTTGTTCATGGTGAGGTCGTTCTTGTTTCGACGGGAAAGGGTTATCGCCATAAATGCTGCAGGGAACTCATTAATGGCTGATGTGTGGTGCAATAACTTTGCAGGATCTTTGTCTGCTTATGTGGCTGGTTCTTCTTTTGATACGTGTTTAGGAGTCATTGGTCCTTAATGCCACGTTGAGCTCCAGCAATGTTGGGCCTTAGTGTTTGAATTCTGTATTGGGTTCTAAGTGATGGACCAAAAGCTCCTATAGGCCCACCTATGTCAGTAGTCCCCCATTTCCAAGTGCAGCTTTAGTCCAACGAAGGGAATAAGGAAGAAAACAGGGGGTTGTGAGAGGTCGTCGGAGAGAAGACCGTTGGGGAATTGCGCCGACCGCGAAGGGTGACCGAGCGAGAAGGTCGATTGGGAGGATGGCCGACCGCGAGAGGTGACCAAGTGTGAAGGCTGACTGAGAGGAGGACCGACCACGAGGGGTGACCCAGTGTGAAAGCCGACTGAGAGGAGAGCTGACCGTGAGGGGTGACCTAGTGTGAAGGCCGACTGAGAGAAAGGTCGACCGCGAGGGGTGACCAAGTGTGAAGGCCGACTGAGAGAAGGGCCGACCGCGGGGGGTGACCGAGCGAGAAGGTCGATTGGAAGGAGGGCCGACCGCGGGGAGGGCCGACCGCGGGGGGTGACTAAGCTAGAAGGTCGATTGGGAGGAGGGCCGACTGCGAGGGGTGGCCGAGTGTGAAGGAGAAGTGGCGGTGCGTGGGGCTCGAGGAGCAGCGGGGCACGTGGTGATGTGAAAGGGAATGGACAAGGAAGGGGGAGGGAACAGTAGATCGTGGTCGTACACGTGGCATAATTCTTTAATGGGGGAGGTGACACGTTAGTAAAAAGTAAAGGGACACGGTAATATAGGGCAGTGAAAAGGCGAGTTTGAAATTTTTTTTGAAAATTTTCAAACTGGCGAAATTTAATCATGACACTTGGAATATAGGCAAACCGTGGGTGTTTGAGGTTATTCGCTTTCCTTACCTTTTTGCAAAAAATCAATACATCCCAGAAGTAAACTCATTTGTTTCGAGTGATACTCCTCTGCAACACTTTGTAAACTTCCTTGTGCCAGCCTCTGAAGCTATACGCAGATACGTAGGAGAGATGGCTCGAGATGAAGTGCCCACCATGAGACTAGATTCATTGGGGGACGACGACGCGGTGGAGTCGGCGGAGTAATACAGGGCGGAGAAGCGGACAGGAAGTGGGGCGGAGCACGCAGGGCAACCCCGTCCGTCTACGTTAATAGCGGCTATGAAGCAAATTAGTCAAGTAGAACCGGACCATTGCCACACGAAGGCCGACAAATCGACGTTTACAGCGGAGGAATTGGAGGAGGTACGTGAGAAGTATAAAATTCCCGCAGAGATAGAGTTAAAATTGCCGACGTCGAAGGAGAGGCCATCCGACGCCCGACCAACGGAGTTTACCCTTTATGAAGAGGCGTTAAATGGGGGGTTGAGGTTGCCGCTCCCACAGATAGTAGTGGATGTGCTAAACTGGCTGGGGGTGGCGCCGGGTCAGCTGATGCCTAATGTGTGGAAAATATTAACGTCTTGCACGAGTGCGTGGCCACAGGCGAACGAGGGAGCAACGATGACAATGGATGAGTTTTTTGCTTGTTACAAGGCTTCGGGCTAACAAGAAACTTGGGTGACTTTATAGGCGGCAGCAGGTAAGGGCCTGGTGGCGGGGTTGCCATCGTCAGTAAAGGGTTGGAGGCCATAATGGTTTTACGTGTCAGCAAATGGGGGAGTGGGAGTGCGCACAGTGTGGAGGGTTCCGACCAAGTCAGTGGAGCCAAGGCTGGAAGGAGAGGCAGATGAGAGGGTGAAAAAGGTGAAGGCGTGGAGGGAGAATGAGGGCTCCAAGTGAGACGACCTTGTTCAGCCCTCAGCCTTGTTTGCCTCAAGGTTGGGACCGCAGCCGAACGGCGGGGACCTTGCGCCGGTAGAATTGGAGGCGAGGAGGAAGAAGCAAGAGGCGGAGGATAGAACGACCTTCGCCAAGGCTGATAAATACAAAGAGTCACAGTTAGGCCGTCTGCCTAAACCGGTTATGAGGGAGCAAATCCGACCGCGCTCCAAGCCGTTGGGGGATAAAGACTTGGGCGGTTTTGAGCCACTACCACCTCCAGTGGATCCACTGAAAGAAAAAAGCAAGAAGGAGGTGGAGGCTGTGTTAAAGAAGAAGAAGGAGAAGAGGGCAGAGAAAATTGAGGAAGGGCCAATGTTGAAAAGGATGAAGGAGGGAATGGCCCTAAAGGTGACCCCAGAGGTGGAGTTGAGGGAAACAATGAAAGAGGTGGAGGATGCCATGGGACCTGGCACACAAGTGGAGGGTGGCACGACTAGGTCCGAACAGGGGACGGAGCAACCGCCCAATGGGGGTCCTGTGCCTCAAGGAGAAAGAGGGGAGGCCAGGTTGAAGACCGCCATATACCATGTGTGAACAGTATCCGGTCGATTGATGGGAGAATGAGGCGAAGCCAGGACTGCCGCAGATCGACTCTTGAGAGTAGTAGAGGACGCGGCCGTGCGCTCGATGACGAGTTTTATAGAGGTCGAATTGCTAAAGGGACTTTGCTCGGCCAAGATGAAGGCGACAACTTTGGTAGAGGCCTTGCTGAGCAAAGCGGCGCGTGCAAAAGGGGAGGTAGGGCCACTGAAGGCCCAACTGGAGGAGGTGAAAACGCAGCTGGAAAGTTTAAGGGCGGAGACTTGGGGGTGGAGGAAAACCACGCGAAGTGCGTGTGCTAGGGGGCTAGAGTATGCCCAGAAGGCAAAGCAGATGGAAGTGCTGGCGATGGTGTAGGGCTATTGTGCAGAGCGTGCTAGTGCTGAGCTCCTCGCGACCAAGTCAGAGCTGGAAACGGAACGCCGCAAGGTGGTATCGTTGGAGTTCGAGCTGGTGGGCCAGAAAAAGCAACTAGAGTTAGTTCAACAAGCCTGCACCACTGCCAATGAGAGGTGGGACGAGGCAATGACCAATAATAAGGATCTGCGCGCTCAGTCGATAAAGGAAAAGGAAGAAGTAAATCAGCGGATCGCTGAGTTGGAGAAGGCTCTGGCGGAGGAAAAGGCCAGACTGGCGTCTGAGAGAGCGGCGTACCCCGACCTACACAAGGGGTCGGTGGAGCAATTCAAAGAGTCTGCCGAATTCCAGATAGCCATCGATGCCGCAGTCGCCAGGAGCTTGGCCAGGGAGGGAGACGAGGGGGCTGGGCCGTCAGGAGCGACCGCTAAAAGTAGGAGTGAAGAGGAAGTAATCCAGAGCTTCCAGCGGTCGGACTTCTACAAGTATGAGATGGCTAAGTTCTGGGACAGCGGCTGGAAGACCTTTAAACATAAAGCGGAAGAGCTGTTCCCAGACGTGGACTTCAGCCGCGTGAAAATAGACGAAGACGACGTTGCCCAGACCCCCTTGGACGAGGAGATTAAGGAGGAAGATCGGCCTCTTGTGAGGAAGAGTGATCTATGTAAAAATTTTGTGTTTGTGTGTTGTGTTTATTTTTGATTATGTGTAATTTCTGCAGTGAATTGTATATAACTGTAAGTTTGTAAATAAAACAACTAATTTTTCTTTGTCGTACTGTTATCGTTATTTCTCGTGAGTTGTAGATTTGAAAATAATGGAAATGGTAGAGTAGGATTTAATGACAAATGGGTGTGAATGTGACACTTGTGCACGAATTGTGATACTTGCTAGTAGATAGTGATGTAAGAAGTGTAGAAATGGGAAGCCAGCCAAACTTGTGAGAAAATCATGATACAAAAAATGTTAAAAATGGGCATACATGAAAATGTTAAAAGTGTTAGAAACGAAAGATTGGCCTAGGCGACTATGGACATAGATTTGAACTGAATTAAAAATGTAAAATTAAAAATGTAAAGAATGTCAAAAGATGTCGTAGTATGGACTCGGATTTTAAGTAAGTATGGCAGCCATGTTGTAAACAAGAAATTACGAAAATGGACCAGCCGAACTCTTCATTCGTGCTCAGTCTGGTTGGGGCTTTAATTAACTCTGGCTGGCTGAGCCTTTCGTGCTTAGTCTGATTGAGGCTTTAATTAACTCAGTCTGGCTGAGCCCTTTATGCTCAGTCTGGCTGAGGCTTTAATTAACTCAATCTGGCTGAGCCCTTTGTGCTCAGTCTGGCTGAGACTTTGATTAACTCAGTTTAACCAAGTCATTATTAGAACACAACGCAGATAACGGAAGTTGTCAAATTGTCATTTAAGGCGTAGTCTATTGATCACAAATTTACACCATGCGTGAAGAGGACAAAAACAACCAAATGTGTAGATTGTCAAAAAGAAATATACAACAATTGATCAATACAAAAATAGGACATGGCATTTTACTGGAAATAACGCTTCAAGTGCTCGGCGTTCCATGGGTGGGGAGATCTCGGCCTTCTATATCCGAGAGTTAGTAAGTGCCCGGACGAGGTCTGGCCTTAACAACGTAAGGTCCTTCCCACTTGGTGGCCAGCTTACCCTCGGCAGGATTTTTGGTGGAAAGAGTTGCTTCGCGCAAAACTAGGTCCTCAACAACGAACTCCCTCGGTCGGACTTTGCGATTGTAGTGTGTTCTCATTTTCTGTTGATATGAGACCCGTCTGACAGCAGTGGTCTCGCGTAGTTCTTCAATCATGTCTAAGTCAACCCGACGTAATTCTTCAGTTAGTTCTGGATTCTGGTACAAAACCCTCGGCGTTGGTAGGCCGATCTCCACTGGGATGACCACCTCAGCGCCGTATGTTAAGCGAAAGGGGGTCTCCCCAGTGGAGGTTCGGGCAGTAGTGCGGTAGGCCCAGAGTACATTTGGTAATTCCTCAGCCCAAAGTCCCTTAGCCACTTCCAACTTCGTTTTAATGATCTTCAGGAGAGAACAGTTGGTAACCTCAACTTGGCCATTGGCTTGGGAATGACCTGGGGAAGAGAAGCATGGCTGAATTCGAAGCTCTGCACAGAATTTCCTGAACTTGGCATTGTCAAATTGCTTGCCGTTGTCTGAGACAATGGCTTGGGGGATTCCGAATCGGCATACGATCGACTGCCAGATAAATTTGGTGGTGTTCCGTTCAATGATTGCGGTGAGTGGTTCCGCCTCCACCCATTTAGTGAAGTAATCGATGGCGACAATTGCAAACTTGGTTTGGCCCCTTTCGATGGGCAATGGGCCAACCAAGTCGATCCCCTATTTGGCGAATGGATAGGGACTGCAAAGTGTGATCTGTTCTGTAGGAAGAGCATAGGGGATGTTGGCAAAGTGCTGGCATTTATCACACTTAAGCACGAATTCAGTGGCATCTTGGTGGAGAGTAAGCCAAAAGTAACCGGTGCGAAATATCTTATGGGCTAGTAACCTGGCACCCGAATGATTACCACATACGCCCTCATGGACCTCCCTCACCACATAGGTCGCTTAAGCTGGATTGAGGCATCTGAGGTATGGTCGTGAAAATCCGCGTTTGTAGAGGAGGTCATTAATGAGAATCTAATTGGATGACTGGGCCCGGACTTTGGCGGCCTGCTATTTATTTTCTGGCAATTCTCCACTTGTCAAAAATAGAAGGATGTCTGCCGCCCATGGGATAGGTTCATTTTGAAGGAAATGGACCTCTTGCTGGTCTGGCGAAATAGCTGGGTGGGCTAGGTATTTAAGGCGAACGCCACGGCTGAGGTCTGACTGGTCGGCCGAAGCTAATTGAGCCATTTCATCTGCCGTGGAGTTTTCTGACCGAGGGATGTGTTTGATGTGGAAAGTGTTGAAAGGTGAACAAGAGGGGATGCAATATCCCTATAAGCTCGCATTGTGCCCTCCTTTGCGTCGAATTCCCCCGTAATTTGCCCAACGATCAGTTGAGAATCGTTGAAAACTTGAATATGGCTGATACCAATGTCTCTGGCCAGGCGAAGACCTGCTATCAAGGCCTCATATTTGGCCTTATTATTGCTAGCATCGAACAAGAAACGGAGAGCACACTTGAAATAACCACCCTCGGGGGCGGTGAGGATGAAACCAGCCCTACTGCTTGTTTGCGGAATGATCCATTGATGCTGAGGGTCCAAGAATGGGGATCTTCGGTCTCGGTGTTGAATTACCGAGGCGGGGGGGTCGTGGTTGGAGCAGAATTGGTGAATTCCAAGATAAAATCGGCGACAGCCTGTCCTTTGATCGCTGTTCGAGGTCGGTAGGAGATTTCAAATTGGTTAAGCTCGACAAACCATTGCATCAGTCTACCGGACAACTCTAGTTGTTGCATTATCTTCTTCAAAGGTTTTTCAGTGAGGACCACTATGGAGTGGGCTTGGAAGTAAGGTCAGAGTCGTCTTGAGGCTATAACCAAAGCCAGGGCCATTTTTTCCAACAATGGGTAGTTCTATTCTGCTCCCCTGAGAGCCCGGCTGATGTAATAAACCGGACGCTGGACTGACCCGTCCTCCCTGACGAGGGCCACACTGATTGCGGTGTTCGATATAGCTAAGTAGAGAAAAAAGGGCTCACTTGTGAGCGCCTGAGAGAGTAGTGGAGGGTTGGCCATGCACTGCTTCAATTCTTGAAAGGCCTCTTCGGATTCGATCGTCCACTCAAAAGCTTGCCGAAGCACTTTAAAAAAGGGAAGGCACTTGTCTGTTGCGCGGGAAATAAAACGGTTGAGGGTAGCGACTCTGCCTGTAAGCCTTTGAACCTCTTTAACCGTTCTGGGTGACTGCATTTCTATTAGGGCCTTGATCTTCTCGGGGTTAGCCTCGATGCCCCTTTGACTGACCATGAAACCCAAGAATTTTCCAGATCCAACGCCGAAGGCGCATTTCTCCAGATTCAGCTTCATCTGAAATTTTCGTATGGTGTCGAAGGTCTCCTGCAAGTCTGCCAGATGATCAGAGGAGAGTTTGCTCTTGACAAGCATGTCATCGACGTACACTTCCATGTTCCGACCTATCTGGTGATGAAAAACAGCGTTGACTAACCCTTGGTAAGTGGCTCCGGCGTTTTTCAACCCAAGTGGCATGACGGGATAGTGGTAGGTTCCTCGGTCAGTGATGAAGGAGGTGTGTTCCTGGTCAGATGGGTGCATCAGAATTTGATTATAGCCAGAGAAGGCATCCATAAAACTGAGCATTTGATGTTCGATCGTGGCGTCAACTAGCAGATTTATATGAGAAATAGGATAACTATCTTTGGGGCAAGCTCGATTGAGATTAGAGTAGTCGACACAGAGTCGCCATTTACCGTTGTCTTTACGAACCAAGACCAAATTTGACAGCCATCTGGGGTAGTCCACGTTGTTGACAAACTGTGCCTCCAGTAGCTTGTTTACCTCAAAAGCAATAAGGGCATTGCGTTCCGAGTGAAAGATGCACTGCTTCTGGCGGAAGGGTCGGAAGTGGGGCTCGATGCTGAGACGATGAGTGATGAAGGAGGGATTAATACCTAGCTTGTCGAAATGGGTCCAAGCAAACATATCATTATGCTCGGTCAGGAGGGTTGTTAGGTCGGACTTGGCCTGGGGGGATAGTTGGCTGCCGATCTTGGCTATTTTTGTTTGGTTGGTGGGGTTGATGGGAACTTCAACAAGTTCTTCCATTGGTTCCCCTCTGACTAACTCGTCTTCGTCTCTGACGTCTAGTCTCTCGATGATCATAGTCTCCTTCAGCTTGACCTCTTTGAGTGAAGCGACGTAGCATTCTCTGGCCACAGTCTGCTCTCCCCTCACGGTTCTGACTCCAAGGTCGGTAGGAAATTTCATGGCCAGATGGTATGTGGATGTGACAGCTTGAAAAGCGTTAAGGGCGGTGCGGCCAAGGATAATGTTATAAGCAGAGGGACAGTCGACGACGAGGAAAGTGAGCAACTTAGTTGTCTGCCTTGGGTACTCTCCGATGGTAATGGGGAGGTCGATGAAGCCTATGGAGGTCACCCTATCCCCAATGAAACCGACCAATGGTGTTTGGAGAGGGGACAAACTTTTTTCTCCGACCTTGAGCTGGCGATAAGCGTTTAGGAAGATAATGTCTAAAGAGCTACCATTGTCGACAAGCACCCGTCTGACTTTGTAATTGGATAGGAAAGCAGAGATGACGAGGGGGTTGTCATGGGGGTAACGGATGCCTGTGCAATCGGCTTCCGTAAAGGTGATTGGCTCCATCCACTACTTGGGGTGTTTGAAAGGGTGGTCCAATGTTGCGACCTCCTTATCGGCGCCCTGCCAGATTTTTCTGAGTTCTGTTCGTTAGGCCGAACAGGATGGTCCACCACATGCCAGCCCGCCAGCTATAACTCTGATCTCTCCAACAGGGGGGGCAGGGTTGCCTTGTGCTCTGGGTTACTGTGGGGGTCGATCATTGCCTTGGTTAGGCTGGCCGGGTCATCGAGGAGGGGTGTGTTGGTGGTTGTTTCTGGTAGGTTAAGTCCTTGGCCATTGGTAAGGGCAGGCCACTGTGAACTGACTGAGACGCCCTTGGCCTATCAAGCTCTCGACCTGGTCTTTAAGGTTAACACACTCCTTGGTATTGTGGCCGTGGTCCTGATGGAAACGGTAATACTTGGACTGGTCTCGCCGGTTGAAAGGAGACCGCGATGGTTATGGCCATTTCAGGAGATAATCACGTTGGATCTGGTTCAAGACTTGCTCTATGGAAAAATTGAGGGGAGTGTACCGTTCGAACCGACCGGTCAGCTCGGGTAGGTCGGTCAGTATACTGAGGTGTTTGTTGTGTGTACTGGGTGGTTCTGATTTCAGAGTCTTTTCTTTTCTCTCTGGGGGTAGGGTTTTTGGTTGTGGAGTCTTGCCGGGCGGCTAGGGAATCTTCGGCGTTCATATATTTATGGGCTTTGGAGAGGAGGGTCACCATGGAGGTTGGAGGGTTTTTTGAGAGGAAGAAAAGGAAATCGGATGATCGTAGACCAGCCATGAAAGCCGTCAGAATGACCTTGTCATTGTTTTCCACCACCTACAAGGCTTCAGTGTTGAAGCGGGTGACGAAGCTGCGCAACGAATCCCCTTCCGTCTGACGGATGTTAAGGAGTTAAGTTTTCGGATGCCGTTGGCACTGGACACCAATGAAGTGGCTGAGAAATGAGTCATTTAGGTGCTGAAAACTAGAGACAGAGTCTGTCAGCAGCTGACCAAACCATAGTCGGGCTGACCCCTTAAGTGTCATGGGGAAAACCCAACACATGATCTCATCAGGGAATGCATGGAGGATCATAAGGGTCTTGTAAGTCTCTAAGTGGTCAACTGGGTCCGTTGTGTCGTCGAAAGAGTCGATCGAGGGCATTTTGAACTTCTAGGGGTTTGTCCCTAATAGAGGCAACGAATGGTGAGTTGGCTGTGGTGGAAGGCTTATTCTGTATGTTCTGCATGACTCCTTGAAGCTAGAGTTTCATGGCTCGGAGTTCTGCATCCCAGACAGGAACGTTGTCACCACCGGAATGCAATGGAGGCTGGACGCTACTGGTCTCTCCCTCGGGGGCTGGTGTTGGAACCGATGGATGTGGGGCCCGAGGTGGAGGGTCCATATCCTGGGGAGGGGGTCACAGGCCCTTCAAGTTGGATGGGTGGGATTGTTGAATGGGATGGCTCGGGGCTCGTTCTCGGTTGGGAGGGATATCTTGAGGTGGTGGAAGAGGTATAGGAAAGTCTCGTTGAAGCAAAGCATTGATCAATGCTTGGTTTTGCTCAGCCAGGCGGTTAATGCTGTTGGTGAGTTCTGTGAATTACTGCGGTGGGTTGTTTGGGTTAGGAAGGTCGGCTCGGGGGTCGGCAGTGTTGTGTTGAGAAGCCATGGATCTAGTTGTGACCATCCACCTTGGGGGGTGGCAGGTAAGGATTATTGGGATTGGATCTCCAGCGACAATGAGCACAGTTGCCATGCGGAGTGAAGAGGTTCCCACAGACGACGCCAACTGATGATACTCTGAGCTCCAGATGGAACAGGTCGGATTGATCCACGCTTCCCACATCAATGCCCGGGTGTTGAGCCCACCGAGACACCTGCACAAGAGTTTAACAGGGAACGGGGAGTCCCCCAGCGAACCCTCCGACGAACAAGTTAGAGAAGTGAGAGTGATGGAATGTAGAAATGGGGTGGTGAAAAAGAACTTAACTTTTTCCTTGTCTTAGAAACCTGCTTATATCCTCTGCTAATCATTTCCTTGTCCCTTCCGACCTGTCACGTTGGTTGAAAGTCTATGTTCTAACCTGCCTTATTCATGGTGAGGCCGTTCTTGTTTTGACGGGGAGAGGTTATCGCCATAAATGCTGCAGGGAAACTCATTAATGGCTGATATGTGGTGCAATAACTTTGCAAGATCTTTGTCTGCTTATGTGGCTGATTCTTCTCTTGACACGTGTTTAGAAGTCATTGGTCCTTAATGCCACGTTGAGCTCCAGCAATGTTGGGCTTTAGTGTTTGAGTTATATATTGGGTTCTAAGTGATGGACCAAAAGCTCCTATAGGCCCACCTATGTCAAAAACTATAAGAATTAAAATAAAATTTAAATCAAATTATAGAAGTAAAAAATATAATTGACTCAAAAATTAAATAAAATTACTATAATTAATTGTTGGAGAGGGGGAACCACCATGAGAGAGGAGTATGGAAACGTGGCAGAAAAATTACACGGAGAGGGTCCAATGCAAAGGTTGAGGTGGAGGTGGAAGTGTGGCGTAACCATGCTATTGTTGGAAAGCTATCCAAATCGGGCGCACGTTACTACATGAAGTTCAGACTCCATATATTCATATGCTCTAGTAGGAATTGGATTCCGGTAGTATATACATGAACTGAAATGTGTTGTCTGAGTTCAAGAAGTTTGTAAAGGTCTTGTTTTAATAATTTGAATCGTTCGTTTTGTTAGATATTTTGTATATTATTCATTAAAAAAATAAATTGATCCAATAATAGTAACATATTCAATTTATTGCATTGTTGTTGGACCATTTTAATATCTTTTATTTATTTATTTATATATTTTGTTCATGAATCTTTTGTCTTGTTTATGAATCTCATCTTGTTCATAAATGGAGATTCATTATTTTGGTGGCCTTTTGTCTTGTTCATGAATAGAGATTAATTAGAGTTCATGAACTTGGTGGTGAGTTCATATTTGAAGACTCTCCATTTTCTCTAGTTTAATGGTCATTATTATTTTTTGGTATAAATTGTAAGGTCCTGGTAACCTATAAATAATTCCTCTCATCTACTCTTTTCTACACCAACTATTGTTTATACTTGAGAGATTACTAGGAAAGAAAGGTGTTTTTCTTGGTAGAGCTTTGGGTTCACCATCTTGTACAGCGTTGGCCTGAACCATACGACAAGTGGTCGGGCTGTTGTATCCTAGAGGGGACAAGTCATAGTTTTGTGACTGCTGTATCGGTATTTGGGTTCCTCCTACTACAGTGGGCTTGATCTCCTTAAAGAAAACGAGATATCCGTGCCTCAGCCTGATCTATTGTTATCTCATTTTCTTTGCATTATTTATCAATAAAATATAATTTTTTTGGTATTTTCTCTGACAATTGTCTCAAAAAAAAATAGACGAATATATATATATATTTTTTTTAAAAAAAATTCTTTTTGGTGACAAACACGATAAATTGAATTGATAACAATTATTCGATTAACTTAATTTTTTGTATGAATGAATACACAAAATATTCTATAAAATAAATTATTCAGATCATCAAAATAATACCCGTAGTGAGCCCTACAAACTTAAACAACATCCTCCAATATAGATTATGGACTAAAGGAAATCTAACTCTATTCTAATAATAAGGAATGCTCGATACCACCGTTGCCTATATTTCTTCATATTCTATATTATGGGTGCTATTTTGGATTCAAAACAATAATCCAAACGATTTATCTAGTAGATTCAATAGTAAAATAAGTTATACAAAAAATTAATTTTATCATATATTACTAGACACATGAACAAATTACATTTTATTTTTTTCAAATAGCTAGCAAATACGTGTTAAACTTAAATCATCCATTAATATAAAACAAAATAAAATTTGTTTTCACTGTAAGATTTACGAGATAAACGGTTTGAATTATCATTGGAAATCTAAAATGGGACTCACAAAATGAAGTATGAAAGAACAAGAATGTTACAAACCCACTCTAATGAGGCCATAATTTACCCTGAATATATTTGTGTGGTGTACAGTAAATTGATGAAGTGTGAGATCCATGAGTAAAATGAATTTAAATCATTAATTCCTTTTTCTGAATAAATTTTGAGTTCATAAGTCTGAGTTTGTAATATTGTTAATAAAAAAAAATATTGAGAATAGTAGTATGAAAAGAAGTCATTCTTTATAAAAAAATGGAAGATGTTTAAGAAAATTAAAAGAAAAATTACTATTATGTAATATTAATAGTTTTTTTTTTTAAAAAAAAGAGCAATATTTTATAAAATATTAATCATTTTGTTTGATTTAGTTTTCTTCTTTTTTTTTTGAAAAATGGTATAAGGCATTAGATTCAAGGTAAAATCTTATTTGGTGATAAGGATATACCAAAAAACTCATTGTTGCCCCGAAAAAGCTACCAAAAATTTTGTCGGTGCCGAACTAATCATCGAAAAATTTGTCATCAGTGGTAGCCAGCGGCAGTGATTAGTAGTCGACAGCAACAAGTGATAGTGGTGAGGTAGAGAAATATGTAATATTCAACAGATAACATGTTGAATGAGTGACATGTATCAAATTTTAGCAGATAAGTAATTTGGTGAATTTCAAAACAAATAGTAAAATAAGCTTGGTAAATTTCATCAGACAAATTAAAGGTGATTTCAAGAGATAAACAAGCAGGGTGATTTCAATAGATAGTGGTCCTTAGCCTAAAAGGTTAAGAAATGCACTTATAACCTAGTTTAACATTAATAAGCACAAAATCATATATTTTTAAATGTAAAAATTATTTTTATCTCAAAAGAGAAAATTATATGAATATGTGAGGTTTTTTTTTTTTTTCCTTTTCATTTTATTCAATAAACTCGTGTGTGTGTGTATATATTTCTAAAAAACATATAAACAAAATATAAAATTTGAAAATACAAAAAATATGAATAAATTTAAAATGTTTTTATTTACTTATGATATCTATTGTATTATCATAATGAATTTCATTTCAGATTTTTTAAATGTTATTACAACATACTATATTAATGAAGAAAAAAAAACTAGAGAAATGATATTCAGCATATTCTATGATAAAAAGGAAGACAAAAATTTTAAAAATGTATGGGAGAAAGTAAGATTGTGTTTAGATAATAATTTAGAAATAAAAAGAAAAATGTACGGGAGATCTAAATAAAATATAAGTTAATTTTAAAAATAAAAATAAAAATTCCTAATCAAATTTATAATCCAAATGTAAACTAGGCGTGTGAAGTTCTTATCATCATTTCTATATTTTGAGAGGTAACACTATGGTACACACCTCTTAAAAGGGGTGTATCATATGTACCATTGTTACGTATTTTGTAATATATGTTTTTTTTTTTTTTTTGGGGATAAAATTTCATATTTTTTGGTAAAATTATGACAATTTGTGATTTAAAATAAAGTTATGCATTTTGTCGTAATATTACCTATTTTTGTGGTAATGTTACACATTTTTTTGTTAGAAAGTGTTTGGATAAAAATAATGAGTAACATTATCACAAAAATGCATAATATAATCACAAAATACGTAACTTTATTTCTAAATTATAAATTACTGTAACTTTACAAAAAAAATTAGTCATAATTGTTGGACAATCTTCATTGTATTTGAAAAATAAATTATGTTGTGTACTTAACAACAAACCGAATATATAAGAAATAAAAGAAAATGAGAGAATTGTTTGATTACAAAAATCAAAACAGAAAAATAAAATAAAATAAAATAAAAGCAGATTTTTATTTTGTTACAAAAACAAAATCAAAAAATCTGATTTAAATAAATAAATAAAACAGAAAATAAATAACCAACTTACTTGATTAATTTCTTGAATAATATTCTGTTCAAATCCAGTGTTCGACACTGTATCCTTAAGACAGAATCGTCCTCTCTACGTTGCTTTCAGAATGTGGACGTCTATCTCCCAGGATGAAATGATCAACAATGAATAAATGCAGCACTACAATTTATTCGTACAACAAACACACTAAGTGTTTACACTCTTTCTCACAAAAATTAAATGCAGCAAAATACAGAATATATTAGCAGAAGGGATGTATGAATTTTCTGTATGAAAATATTAAATGAGGGCTGCCTATTTATAGATGCAGTGGTGGCTATTGGTTTTGAATTAAACAGGTATGAAACCTGTTCGGTTTTGAATGAACAGATTTAAATCTGTTGGGTTCAAAATTCAAATAGATAAAAACCGTAAGGACTTGTTTGGGTGTAGAGAACAACCAGAACAGATTAATTCCGGAATTAATTTTAATTCTGGACAATTTGACAGATTTTATTTCAAAAAATAAAATTAAATCCAAATGTTTTTTGCCCAAAAATATTAGTATTGGGCCGAACAAGCCCAACCTGAATGGACGGCGGTATGCGCGTGTGTGGTGATTTTTGGGCCGAACAAGCCCAACACAACCATACACCACGCACTCGCGTCCAAGCCCAGCCCGCTCGATTGGACGGGCGACGCGCGTGTGGTGATTTTTAGGTCCAATGCGTTTAGCCCATTTTGCCCATAACCTCCCTCTCTACAAAATTTGGATACCCCTTGGGGCACACCCCAAGTTCCAATCACATGCCTTATAAACCCACTCAAAACTTCCCACCAAATCAATGTGGGACAAGCCATTTTCCAACTCTTTAAGGATTTTCCACCAAAACTCCATTTCCATGGGGCACACTTTGGTTTTAATTTCTCATTCACCCGATAATGGTTTTGAGCAATCAAATATACCACGTGATTCACAACGCAGCATAGAATGCATTATCACTTAGACCCGCCAATTTTGGTGTACGGGTCTTACCTAAATAATAGATCAAAATTAGGAGAAAATTCTGTTTTTACCCAGAATTTTCAAACCATTTCTAACAATAATTACCACAAAAATACGTAACATATGCAAAAAATACATAATATGTGCATATGGTACACACATTTTAAGGGATTTAGAGTTTAGGATATGTACACCCTTTAAAATGTGTGTATCATATGTATACCCTCATTGCACATTTTTGTGGTATCTATTCAGGTTGTTTGATTCCTGTTTTCAGGATTCACTTTTAAGAAAATTAAATTTTTTTTATTTTCACTAAATTTTTTTAATATTCTAAGCAATTTTTTTTTTTAATTTTTAGATATACCTAACATAAATACACTTAAAAAGCATAATATTTGTAAAAAAAAATTCTTTAAAAAATTAACTAAATACCAAAATATAAAAAAAAAAATACAAGAATTCAGTACATTTTTCATATTCTTGTGTATTTATTAATTTTTTAAAGTATTTTTGTATAAATATTTTACTTTTTAGATATATCTAAAAAAATTATAAAAAAATTGCTCAAAATTTTAAAAATATTTTCTAAAACCAAAAAAATACAAAAAATAAAAAATTCAATTTTCAAAAAATTGAATTCAAAAAATTAAAACCAAACATATTGATTATTTATTTTTATTTTATTTTTGTGGTAAATAAAATAAGACTCACAGATGTATCACTTCCGGACAATTGCCACTTCAATACTGTAACTTTAAGGGAAAGTTACCAATCCGTGCTAATTTGAGAAAGTTATTACAAATTAATAAAAAATAATTATAATTATAATTATTAATATTTATAAAAATTTTTATTTATTTATAATTATCAATGATTCAGACCACTAATTTTGATGCTCTAATGAAACACTAATAACATGACAATGAATAAAAAAAATAAAACAAAAATAAACCAAGACCAAAACATCACATCACTGTAGGTGGAGCCCACTGCCAACTCATTAAAACTACTTTTAGAGCTGAAAAATTAGTACTCCAAAGCATTTTTCTTATTTTTTAGAACTTAACAGTGAAATTTTTCCTAACTTTAACGTCACACCCTTCTTCCGTATTTTGACAGTGAGACCAACTTGAGCAGGATCTGAAAGGACAATTATTTACATATTGAATTTTTGTACCCAAATAATTGAGAAGGGTAACATGTCAAAGGCATTTTGAAATAAAGTATTAAATTTTATTTTGTATTAATTTTAAAATAAATTATACATTTTTTTTGAGCTTTTGAGAAAATACAATACGTCTTACAAATTGGACATAATTACATTAAATTATCATAAAATTTTAATTTACACAACACATAATTTCTTGTTCGTAGGGTAAATTACATTTTACCCCTTTCAACTATTATTGTTCAGTAGTACTTTACTCCTCTCAACTAAAAATTGTAACACTAGATCCCCCATCTACTTTTTTTTTCAATTTGAATCTTTATGACTAAAATATCTTTTTATCAATAGAATAAATTACACTTTACTCTCTAAAACTATCACCTAATATCATTTTACCCCTTAATTAAAAAATGATACATTTGTCATTTTGAATTATAAATTTATATCAATGTAAATATTTGGTTAAGGATATGTCTCTTAAATAGATTAAAAAAAAATTGACATGTGATTTACACATGACATTTTGAATGGATTGTCTAAAATGACTTATCAGTCTGTTTTATTTAGTTTTTAGTGAAAAATACGAAAATATATCATTTTTTGTATTTTTTTTCATTTTTAGTGATTTTTCTTTTAAATTTTGACTAACATATAAAAAAAATACTAAAACAAAATATGAAAATAAAAAAATAGCCCACTAAAAGAAAAAAAAAAAAAAAAAAAAAGCTAAAATAGATAATAAGACAAAATGCCATATCTAACTCATAATCATTTCATTTTTTCCCTTACAATCATCAAATCAAATAAAAAAAAAAAAAAAAAGTCAACCAACTAGCGTGCACAATTTTTTTTAGCCAGGCTAAAATAGCCAAAAAGCTAAACAACCAACTTCCCAAATAAGGCCTTTAGCTTAAAAATCAAATAATTTATTTAGTTTAGGAATAAAATGATATTGAATGATATTCTAAGAGGGTAAAGTCTAATTTATCCCTATAATTGAAATGATATTTTCGTCATTAAGGTCTAAGTTGAAAAAAAAAATGATAGATAAGAGCCTCTCCAATGATTTGCCATTGGAGATGTCAAAGCCATTTTATAGCTAGGGATGGGCCAAAAGTGTTCTCCAATGGTAAGTTTTGACAGCTGTTATCTTTGGCAAATGTCAAAGCTTGTGTCAAATATGCCAAAGCTGCCAAGTCACCAAAACCAACCATTTCCTCTCTCCTTCCCTCCCTTTCTCATCATCCTTTCCAGCAAAAAGTTCCAAAACATAAGCAAAATTCACCCAAAAATAAATAAATTATGAAGCTATAAATTTCAGAATCAATAAATCAATATGAAGCAAAAAAAAAAAATTTCTTCATTTTAGGATTTTTTTTTTTTTTTTTTTGATAAGACAAATTATCTCAAAATGGGTTCACTCTATAGACCTATTGGCATCATTTGACACTCGATTTGGTAACTAAGAAAACAATGGACAGATAGAAACTAGATTTTAGACAACAAATTAACCAAACAAAGCACAAACACAACATACAGCTTTCATGAGATTAAAAAATAGAGTTGAATAAAGACAAAAGACTTAACTCAACACAAACTTGCTTGGAACACCATAGATTTTGTGAGATTTGAAAGAGAGACCAATGAGAGATGGTATTGAAAAGGGTTTCATATTTGAGGCTGAAGACCTGAATAGCTCGATCAAACAACCCTATGCGGTCCGAGAATCGCAACATGGATCAGTGACTGATCATGGCTCAATGGTTTTCAAATTCAGACTGCACTGCTTTATCACAGAGACATAGACAGAGAGAAGGGGTACTTTTAGGGCTGGTGGTTCCTGTGGTTGTGGTGATGAAGAAGGTGAGAGATAGATGGAGAGAGTAAGTAAGGAAGAATGGAGATGGTGAGAGAGAATGAGAGAAATGAAGACTGGTTCTACAATAAAGATAGACATAGAGACAGATAGAGAGAGAGAAGACTTAGGAGATGTTTCTCAAGATTGTTCCAGATGCTTCATCTGAGCCATTGGATTATAAATAATCCAATGGTGCTCTTTCGTCATTGGAATGCACATGGGTTTGAGCAACGAGTCTTTTTCCTCCTCTCTCAAATGTTTGAAACGGCTTTTTTTAACGGCTATAAATTAAATAGGGAAAAAAAGGTCATATTTTTACCCCTTATAAATATAAACAACCAATCACAATTTGAATTCACGGCTTTCAATTTACATAATATTTTTCTTTTTTGTTTTTTTACAGAATCAATATGGAAGGTTCATAAAAAATAAAGAGAGGAAAATCATTCACTACTCAAGAAGATGTGGCAATCTGTAGAGCTTTGTGTCACATTACTAAAGACCCAATTGTTGGCAGTTCGCAATCGCATGCTAATTTTTGGGCAGGAATTTTTTAAAATTATTACTCACTTCAAAGTGATCAATCAAGAACACAAGTGTCTATCTCATCTCGATGGGGTGTAATTGTGAAATGTTGCAACAAATTTCATGGGTGTTTAGCGCAAGTCGAAAATCTACACCCAAATGAGATGTCTTAAGTATATATAGTAAGATTTCATTTTCATTTATTATGTTAGTTTTTTATTTTGTCTCATATAAAAATTAATTAATTTAATATTTTATTGATACTGATACTTCAAGAAAAACTTTTATACCATCAAGATGAAAACAAATATTTTACTTTTGAATATTGTTGGCCAATCTTGCAAAGCAATATCATGTGGTAAGATGTAACTCCTACGAACACAGTAAAGTCAAGGATACATACATTGTTTTCCCCTAATTCAGCCCCTGAATCCCCTATGGATAACTGCATTTCGCTTGAAAACAACAACAGTCCAAATGTTCGTAACAAACCAACTGTTGGTAATAATTCAATCGGTGAATGTAGTGTCTCTGTAAGAGGTAAAAGGCCTGTGGGTAGGAAATTTGCAAAAGAATTGCTTCGGAAAAGTCAAGCTGTTCAAGTTGAAGTCCACAAATTTAACAATATGTTGGAGACATTTAACCAACACCTTGCTAAAAAAAAAAAAAAAAAAGGCTCAAGCATTGCAGGTGATAAAAGAATTTGAGATCAAAAAGGAAGAACATTTGCAGAAGATGAGAGAACTTGAGATAAAAAAGGAAGAATATTTGATAATGACTATGAACATTTCTTATTTGGACCCTTAGACAAAAGCGTATTACATAATGAGCAAAAATGAGATTTTCACCAAGTGGTCCGCACATGTCAGCAACCTAAATTGCTATTTTTCCATGTCTCCTAATGAATAATTACGGGAGAATGTATTTTTTAATTTTGCAATATCATTTATTTGTCAATGTAATTTTTATTATTTCTTCTTAAATATAATTTTTATTTTGCAATGTAATGTAGTGGTTCATGTAATTTTAATGTAGTTAATAATTTTTTTAAATTTTTTTTGGTAGTCATATGTTTTTTTGGTGGGGTGAATTATATTAAAAAAATCAAAATTTTTAATTTTTTATATTTGTTTAGTCGGGTAAAATGTAAATATTTAATTTTTTTTTTTTTTTAAGTTTTAAAAAGATCACAAAAGACAAAAAAATAAACAATAAAAAAATACTAATAACCTATATCCAAACAATACTTACAAAATTGGAGGGAAAGTTGGTTGATATTTGTCAAAAGAGCATGTAACCATTGAAGCATCATTGCTATAATTTTACAATTTACTACTATTTATTGCCAAATTGTAGAAATGGCAATGTTATTATAGCATTTGTCATTGAAGATGCTCTAAAGAGTTAAATGCTACCATTTTTAGTTCAATTAGGTAAAGTGATATGAGATAATAGTTGAGGGGGTAAATTTAATTTGACCTTAAAAATGGTATTGTCATCTCCTTTTACATTATTTAGGGGTTGTTTGGGATGATATAAATAAGTGTATTTTTTGTCTTTTTACGAAAAGATGTGCAGAAAAGTAGAAAGGTGATGTGATGAAAAAAAGATAAAAAGATGAATTATTTTAAGGATGCCAAACTTGGCCTTATTCTTGCGTCTTCATCTCATAGATTAGTTTTTGTCCCTTTAATCTTATTAAATAAAATGTCAATATAATTATACTAAAAATGTAAGATTTTTTGTAACTCTAAATATAAGTCAATATAATTTTTTTGGGATAAATTTCAAATACATCTCTTAAGATTTGCTTAAAATATAAATTGTTCTATAACTTTAAAAATTACAAATATCACATTGTTAATTAACAAAAAAGATAAAATTCCTAACTACTTCTTATACAAAAATAAAACTACATGAATTATTAATTAAAATATATTTATAATATCATTAAAAATTATTAATTAACTTGATAATTTATTAATAAAATGAATTATTTGCATTAAAAATTTAAAAAGATGAGATGTAATTTCCAGAATTATAAAAGATAAACTGTATTTTAAGTCAATTTTAAAAAATATATTTATAATTTATTTTTATTTTTTAAAAAAAGAACCGCTACATCCACACAAATTGTGTCCCTAGACTAGCCCGAATGATGTGGCTGGGCTGGGAAAGAATAATCCTATCAATAATGATTTAGACCACTAAAAAATATACCATTAATAACATTAATATATTGAGAATAGCAAAAAAAAAAATAAAATCAAATCAAAACAAGGCATAGAAAGTAGACAGGGCCCACTGTCACATCATTAGTGCTCTCTCTAATGATCCTTTTTTTAGTGTTCCCAAACATTTTTCTAATCCCATTGTCCCAAAAATGTGTTTGTTTCACACGCCAAACCAAAACCCAAAAGTTTTCTCTCAACGGCACCAAACCCCTTTTCTCTCCTCTCTCTCTGTTCACTTCTCCTCTCTGTCAAGCGAGAAATATCTTTCTCTGGTTTTGAGGATTTTCAGTGTCTTCATTCAAGCTTCACACCTTCAACGATCACATATATAATCAACCTATTAGAGAGAGAGAGAGTGAGAGAAGCACTTCAAGGATCAATCTCCATCGCGGCCATCGACTCTTCGAATCATCGCCTTCGCCTTCGCTGCTGCTAGATTCTGCTTTGCGGCAATGTTTGCCGTTTGATTCATCTGCGCAACAGCAATCTTTGTTGCTTGATTCCATCTCCGAGTCGAAATCGTGGTACGTTTACGACAATGAGAGAAAATTGGCTCCTGAAATTGTCGATAATGGCTTTGTGGTCTCCTTTTCTGATCACATGATTGAGAAATCGAAGAAAAAAGCGGCAGTATCGGAGTTTGAAGGTGGTGCTGGAGAGGAGATGTGGATTCGATCGCTGCAGGAGAGGAGGGGCGTCGCTGGTCTTGAGGGAGAGAGTTATGTTTCAAGTTTAAGATGGGGAAAGAAGAAGAAGGCTTTGTTTGAGAGAGAGGGAAGAGATCCGCGTGGGTTGAATTTGAGTTCAAACCATGCCAGCTCATTCGGGCAAGTCGGAGGAGTATTTTTGTAGGGATAAAACATCTCTCTTTTTTAAATTTGATATATAAATTTAATATATAAAAATAAAAATTATATTCAATTTTCAACAATGATTCATCCCCCTTTTCCCCCCACCCCCTTTGACCCCCTCTCTTTCTCATTGGTTATTTTTTCTTTTTCTTTTTCTTTTTCTTTTTTTTCCTGCTCCTCCAATCACCCCCCGCCACGTGGCAAAGGGGGGTGAGGAGGTGACCCCAAAAGGGGGTCCCAAGCATTATTCTTCAATTTTTAAGTTTAACGATATAGCAATTAATTAGAATATTAATGTGATATTTGTTTGGAGGAATTGAGTCATGTGATAGGATGCATATCTGGTGGATGAAATAGTCCGTCGTTTGAATCAAAAATTTTGTACTAAAACGTTAATCCCTAATATATGGAAGGTGAGACACAAATCTTAAGATAACTCATCACATGGGATTACATAGTAAAATAATATTTTTGACCCTCTACAATTTAAAATCTTTTTAAAAATAAAATTTATTTATTAAATTATTTATACTCAGTAAAATATAAATAATTATTTATTTTAATAATCATATGGTATTGGTTGTTTAGGGTGTGTGTACTTTTTATCTTTTTAAACTAAGAAATTGAGGAAAAAAATATAGATGTTTAGGTTAATTTTTTGACTTTTTATGAAAAAATGTGTATTAAAAAATTGTGTAAATTAGTGTGTAGGAGAAAATTAAGATTGGGAGTTATGCAGCCGTAATTTTTGACTTTTGGTGAATAGTGATAACTTTTTAACTTTTTGAGAAACTTTTTAGCTTTTTGGCTTTTTTTCAACTTGCCAAACTTGGCCTTAACGTTCATTTGGGAAGTGAGTTGGTTTTTTGACTTTTTTGGCTATTTTAGCTTAGAGCTAAAAAACTTGATTTGGGAAGGGCTTTTCACTTTTTTGGCTTTTTTGTCTTTTTTATGAGAGAAACAATGTAATGATTATGGGTTGGATGTAATATTTTATCTTATTGGGCTAAAAAACTTATTTTATTTTTTGTAGCTAAAATAGCCAAAAAAAGCCCCAAGTTGGGCTTCCCAAATGAAATAATAAAGTAACATAAAATTTAAAAATCTCAACTACAAATTAAAATAAATTTAGGTAATTTTTATTAATTTTCTATTTATTTAATTTTTTAAAAGTTCTAATAAAAAAATTAAATAAAATTTATAATTCTGATTTAATATTCCTATTATTTAGTAAGCAATTCAAAAGGGCAAAATAGTCTTTTGATTATTTATCGTTCTCTATAATATCTGAAACAAACATAGGACTCAATATAATAATCTAATTCAAACATCTAATCTCATGACCAAACAAACATATGATACAAATCCAGTCTAACCAAATAGTTCGGGAACAATGTATCTCAGGACTAACAGTCCGGTGAATTACAATCCCCTCTATCTAGTCCGTCCAAACTAACACACTTTAAAGGTAATACTCTCTCTCATATTTTCTTTATTTATCAACTAATTTTATTACTTACATATCATTACATTTGAAAAATGTCTAAATTGTAGTTTTATATATCATTTTTCATATATTTATTGTGATATATAAAAGTGTTTTGGAAAAATAGTTAAAAGTTAATTTTTGACTTTTAACCAAACTTTTTGACTTTTTTAGAAAGTCATTTGGAAATTTGGTAAAAAGTTATTTTTTGACTTTTTTTTATTAATATTTGTTTATACTGTCACATCACATTTAAATGATCAAAATACCCCCCACCCAAAGGATTTTGTCCTAGCCACAAATGTAAACATATAGGCCATGTTTGTTTGGACGAACTAAATTAGATTGGATTAGCATTCCTATGATTAATAGTCCTAGGACTACGAATGTGTAATAACCCTTATCACTACTTATCGATAAACTATTGATTACTACTAAACTGAGACTGATTATGATTGATAACTGAAATAATCGAAATACTGAACTGACTGACTGAAATCTGAAACTGATTGATTGAGTATATCTGTTATATTGCATTTCTATCTGTCGCCTGTTTGATTATCTGTTCATGTTTTTATGTTTGAACTGTAAATTGAAGGCCTTATCGGCGGGCGAACCAGAAATTGATTGGTGTTTTAGGACCATCATAATTTATGTGATTTTATGGCGTATTGAATTAAACACTGATTTAGTATGATTAAATTGGTTCAATATTGAAAAATTATATAAATTAAGCTAGTTGGCAAGAGTTTGACTTATTCACCATTATGCCATTGAGTGGCCCACTACTTTGCACATTTAGAGGCTTAATTACATTGAAACAAAACATTTACTCAGCTCATTTCCCTTGTTCTTGCCGACCTTAGAGAGAGAGAGAGAGGTTTGGCTCCATCTTGTGAATGGTTTGGTGATTTTGAAGGAATTGAAGTATTAATTGCTAAATTGAGCTTCTAAGCTTATATTTGAAGACTTAGGTAAGGAGATTCAACCTCTTAATTGTGTCTTTAAGTTGATTCTTGTATGGTTCATGTCATATTGAGGAGCTAAGTCATGAATTAGTTCTAGCATGTTGAATTGAAGCTCATTCCATGCATGCATGTTGGTATTGTTGAGTTTTAAGTTGTTTTCATGGCAAAATGTTGCATGCATGCTCATAATTATGTTTAAGTCCATGAGTTCATCTTGTTTTGAAAAGAATGGGCTCATTAGAGCATGTATTGAAGCTTTAAAGTGGTTTGAATTCATGCATGTCATGTTTGATGATTGATCATGAAAATTGATTTGAAATTGGATTTAATTAACTCACCCTTGGGCTTTGATTTCTCAAATTGAGCTTTGAAACTTGTTGTATATTGAGTTTAGATGTATTTTCCAGGAATTAGGCCCAAGAGGTCGAGTTTTGAGCTAAGGAATGCTTGGTTTGAGCTTGGGAGGCAAATCTGGAAATTCCAGAATTTGGCTTCTTCGCTCGAGCGAAGGATTCCACGCTCGAGCGACCATCGTTTATTCTGAGCTCCGCTCAAGCGAAGGAATGGTGGCTCGAGCGTAAATTGCAAGCTCTCAGATTCTTGGTGCACGCAGACGCATGCTCGAGCGAGAGAACCTAAGCTCGAGCGAGGACTGTGTCTTACGCTCGAGCTGGCGTTGAGCGAGCATCGAGCGGAGATTTCCAACATCCAACACTTTTTGCATTTTTGCAGACCGCTCAAGCGAGGAAGTCCACGCTCGAGCGACCCCACTGTTTTGACAAGCTCGCTCGAGCGAAGAAATCCACGCTCGAGCGAGACCCCTGTTTTCTGAAAATTCTGAAAAATATTTTTAAAGTGCATCTTTGCATCCTCATCCCATCCTAGGCATTCTTAGGCCTAGTTTTAGACATCTTAATGAGGATATAGATGTAGAACACACCGAGGCAAATTAGGGATTAAGTTATCATCTTTCCCAACTGTGTAGCTTAGTGTGTGTTCAATCTGTAAACTGTGTAGGGTTGGCTTTCCGAAGAGACGCTCTAGCTTACCGTAGCCCAGAACTTTGTGAGTAACAATTGTGTAAAGATATGTTCAACTGTGAATATTTCTGACTGTTTAACTGAACTGCTTTCTGAACTGAAACTGTTAATTAAATGAATGTATGTCCTATATTCTGAACTGTATTGTGGCATCCTTAGCAACTACTGTTACTGACTGTTACTGTTACAGAGATCTCTGTTGGTTCCCTTGTTGGGACCACTACTGTTTACTGATTGATGGCCATCACTAACTGTTCGGTCTTTCAAGACCTACTGTTTACTGTACTGCTATGCTAATGGATGTACCACATATGACTGAATGACTGATATACTGAATCAATGAACTGTTTTCATTACTGTAAGGACATTCATTCTAAACCTCTTTACGCATTATGTTATTCACTGGGCTTTAGCTCACTGCTCATATATATATGTAGGTGTACAAGGCACCAGACTGCGACTAGAAGCGTCGGGGTAAACTCCAGTTTTGTCAAGCCAACCTATGTGCTTCACTGCGAGGTTCTGAGCCTGTCAATCTTTGGCTTAGGGGTGTTTTAATTCCCCGTCTGTCTCTATATCTGTTTTGTAATAACTGTAGACTGTACCGTACTGTTTAATAGGGATTAGGTCTCTGCTCTGAATGATTGTATATAATGTATATACTGTTTTGTCACTGACTGTATATATGTATGAGAAGTCTTTTGCATACAGACTGTCACAGCTCATTGAGCATTGTTTATTTACTGTATTGGCTTCCGCCAGTCCCTGTACTCTGTTTTACTGTTCTACTGTTAAGCGGGCCTTCGGTAATCTCGGATTACTGGCCGGTTACGGTGCTAAACCCATATGGGCGGGTTTGGGTCGTGACAGAATGTGAGAGCCCTAACTTTTATAAACCTTATTAGGTCCCTAAATTTTGAGTTATTATAATAAAGCCCTTAATTCGTTGATTGTTCGCAAATAAAACCCTAAAACTGAAAACGCATCACGGACGAACCCATACAAACCCTAATTGACCCTAGAAGCTTAGAAATCATTTCTAACACTCTAATATTAATTATTTAACTCTCAAATTTTAGATTAATCGCTTTAAACCTTAACTTCCGGTTTTCACAATCTTCGTTCAGTTATTTACCTTTAAATTCAAAGCAAGATAATACAAACCGAATTATTTTTCCTAACACTAATTTATTAACTATACACTTGAAATAGATACTTTAATTGAGCCTAAGCCCTCACATTTTTATTAAATCACAAATTGATCCCAAACAAATACCATTATATATTTATATATACACTTGTACCCTAAAATCTTTTTTTAACATTATATTTTACAATTTCCAAGATTTGTACACAAAAAAAATATAAAACAAGTCCATCAATTCACCATCACATGGCTAGCCATTATACCTTCTAGGCTATAATCATTGTACTTTAGTACAAACAAATCCCTTGAAATCTTGGAGCAATAATGACATTGGTACCTATAAAGATTTGCTATATATATAAGTGTACTTCTAACTAGAAGGTATTTAAATTAGTCCTAAACCTAACTAGATCATAATTAAATACATAATTAAGGTTCTAATCCTCCCTCATTCCATTACATTTAAACTAAATCAAGGCACTATTTAATTGAATTGGAACCAATGGGCATTTGGGACTTTTCACACCAAATTCTCTATAAATACCACTCATCCCCATTTTTTGAGCACATATACACACCCACACTATATTCAAGTGAGAGAAGAGAGGAAGGAGGGTGAGCTTGGTGGAAAATAGGAGAAGAAGTTTGCTAGCAATTCTAACAACCCCCAAGTAAGCCACAACACAACTCTCTCCTTTATTTTCCTTTTTCAAATACATGCTCTTAGAAGTTTTGAACATTCATTTCAGACGTGTTTTGATGGTATTCTTGTATTAGAAATGAAAGAAGTTGAGCCTTGATTCTACCCTTCTTGTATTTCTCTTAATCGATATAAGACTACCTTTTTCCATATCAAACTCTCAAAATTTCAAAAGGGCACACCTTCACCTTAAATTTATGAGTTCAATACATATTATTTAGCAAGTTTTCATCACAAGATAAATGGAAAATTTGCCCTAGTTGACCTTTTTTCTCACCAAATTTCTATTTTCAAGAACTGTGCCAGAAAAATCTATTTTTCATCCAACTTTCAAAATTTCTAGAAAAATGTATAAAAATATTCTAGACCTCCATTTTATGTCAATATCTTCCTTAAGGAGTTAGTTTTCAACTAAAATTGGTTTCATTGAAAACGAGTGAGCAGTTTGTGAGAAATTTGATTTTCGTAACGATCGACAAATTTGGACAGCGCTGGAACATTTCTTAAATAACTACAGCCAATCCCAAAAAGCTTCGGACTTCAGTCACGTTGGTTGGTCTAGGCCAGTTCACTACAGCTTCAATTTTCTGCGGATCAACAGAAATTCCATCTTTGCTAACAACATGCCCCAAAAACATAACATGGTCAAGCCAAAATTCACATTTAGACAGTTTACCATACAGTTTCTGTTCTCTTAAGGTTTGCAGGGCAAGTCTTAGATGATGTTCATGTTCTTCAACAGTCTTAGAATAAATCAGTATGTCATCAATAAATACCACAATAAAATCATCAAGGTATGGTTTAAAAATTCTGTTCATGAGGTCCATAAATGCAGCTGGGGCATTCGTGACTCCGAACGGCATAACTAAAAATTCATAATGACCATACCTCGTTCTAAAAGCAGTTTTGTCAATGTCTTCCGGTTTAACTTTCAGTTGATGGTACCCCGATCTAAGGTCAATCTTGGAAAACACTTGTGCACCCTGTAGCTG
The DNA here is from genome assembly GCA_036172215.1 of Camellia granthamiana. Taxonomy (NCBI): domain Eukaryota; kingdom Viridiplantae; phylum Streptophyta; class Magnoliopsida; order Ericales; family Theaceae; genus Camellia; species Camellia granthamiana. Next base: position 92,555,546 of record CM069906.1, read on the forward strand.
ATCAAATAAATCATCAATATGCGGTAAGGGATATTTGTTCTTTACAGTTACCTTGTTCAATTCGCGGTAATCAATGCACAGTCTCAGTGAGCCATCTTTCTTCTTTACAAACAGGACAGGTGCACCCCACGGTGAAGTACTGGGTCTGATAAACTTCTTGTCTAACAGTTCCTGCAATTGTACCTTCAATTCTTTCAGTTCAGTTGGAGCCATTCTGTAGGGAGCTTTAGACATTGGCTGTGTACCCGGAATCACATCAACAGTAAATTCAACTTCCCTATCAATCAAATCCCCTGGCAAATCATCTGGAAATACATCTGGGAATTCTCTGACTATAGGAATACAATTCACATCAGTTTTAACACAATCATCAGTAGATACAGTCAGTATAGAACACAAATATCCTTTACACCCCTTTCTAATCAATTTGACAGCTTTTACAGAAGAAATCAGATACGGAGGAGGTACTACTCCAACTCCACTAAATACGAATTCAGGTAAACCCGGTGGACGGAAAACTACTTGTTTTGTTACACAATCTATAGTGGCATGATATTTTTGTAGCCAATCCATCCCCAATATCACATCAAAATGATCTATGTTCAACGGTAGTAAGTCAATAAACAGATGCATATCCCCAACAACAATTTCACAAGCAGGATACATATATGCACATGTCATGGATCCTCCAACAGGTGATGATACAGCTAACAAGTAATTCATAGGTTCTAAGGGTCTATTCAATTTCCGTGAAAAAGCATGCGACACATAAGAATGTGTAGACCCCTAATCAATCAATACATATGCATTTTGAGCACAAATAGAGAGGATACCTGACACAACGGTCTCAGTATTCTGAACATCTCCCGGTACTAGGGCAAATACTCGGCCCTGCCTCACAGGCTCTTTCCCGGTAGCTTTGGGGTTAGGCTTTGGTGCTACATTTGATGCTGCTGCGCTTGGTGCAACTTTACCACTAGCTGGTGGAGCAGAAGGGCAGTCTTTAATTCTGTGGCCCACCTTGCCACATCTGAAACAAGCTCCTGAAATCTGGTAGCAAACCCTTTTGTGCTTATTGCCACATACGGAACAGGGTGGAATGAATCCACTCCCTTGGCTGGGGCTAGTTGTTGACCCCGTATTCTGTTTCTTGTTCAACTGATTGTGCTTGCCTTTCTTAAATTTGAAACCTTGTCGTTTACCATGCCATTCAGTTGTTGGTGTTTCAGATTGTTTCACTGCTGCAATATTTGACTCGGCCATCAATGCACGGTCGAGCACACCCACATAAGTTAGCATTTTCAAAACATTTATTCGGTCCAGTATAGCAGCACTAAGGCCTCCTTCAAACCTTCTGGCCTTCTTATATTCGGTGTCCACCATCTGTGGTGCATATCTAGCAAGTTCAGTGAATTTCTTCTCATATTCGGCAACAGACATTGTGCCCTGTTTCAGTTGTTCAAACTCCGTTACTTTTCTGTCTCTGATGCACTGAGGGAAATACTTTTCAAAGAAGGACTCCTTGAACTGAGCCCAAGTTATAATAGCATTTGTGTCGCGGGTTAACATCCACCACCTTCTTGCTTCTTCCTGAAGGGTGAAGGTTGCTAACAGTACTTTGTTGGCTTCAGAGCACGGAAACATTTCAAACAACTTTTCTGTTTCAAGCACCCAAGCTTCAGCCTTTAGCGGTTCCAAGCCTCCCTGAAAGGATGGCGGTTTCAGTTTGCTGAACTTATGAGTCAGTGCAATAATGTCCACCTCATTAGCATTCACATTCTGTACATTTTGTTCCGGTTGCACCGGAGGAGGAGGAGGTGGGGGCTGTTGGTTCTGTTGTTGGTCCAGTCTTTCAAGTACCAATCCCATCATTTGTTCTAGTCTGGCCATTCTGGCCTCAGAGGATGATGATTCAGGTTCATTTGCATTATCCATTCCGCTATAAGCAGTTATAACAGTTATCATTATAAGCAGTTGTACACTTAAACAGTTCAACACTTTAACATATATTCAGTCAATCATAAGCACACACTTTTCAAGTTCATGAGATGCCCTAATCACTTTCCTAGGACACCCTATAGCTCATTTGGACACGTGTGTGCGGTATAACTCGTGGTTAAGTATCGCTCTGATACCACTCTGTCACGACCCAAACCCGGCCCTATGGGTTTAGCACCGTAACTGGCCAGTAATCCGAGATTACCGAAGGCCTGCAGAACAGTAATGCAGTAAAACAGAGTACAGGGCCTGGCGAAAGCCAATACAGTAAATAACTAGTGTCCATTGAGCTGTGAAAATCTGTATGCCCAAAAACATTTTTCATGCATTCAGTCAGTTCAAACAGTACAGTCTATATACAATCATATACATCATTCAGTACGCGAATCAAGTCCCTCGATAACAGTACAGTAAACAGTTTATACAATTATACAAAACAGTCAAGAGACAGGTGGGGGACACAAAAACACCCCAAGCCATAGCATGGCGTCTCGGAACCTCGCAGTGAGGCACATAGGCTGGCTTGACAAAACTGGGGGACTAACCCACGCTCCTAGCTCCGGTCTGGCTGCTGAGAACCTACATATATATATAAACAGTGAGCTAAAGCCCAGTGAATAACAATAGGTGTAAAGAGGTTATGAATGAATATCCTTACAGTAATGAAATCGATTCATTATACAGTATTTCAATCTTTCGGTATTTCAGTCAATCAGCACTTCAATCAATCAATCATATGTGGTACATCCATTAGCCTATAAACAGTAGGTCCAGAAGGACCGGGCCTTAACAGACCCAACAATAATGATGGCCATCAATCAATAAACGGTATGGTTCCACAAGGAAACCGACAGAGCTCTGTAACAGTCAATAACAGTAGGTGCTAAGGATGCCACAGTACAGTTCAGAAATAAAGGACATACATTCATTCAATAAACAATATCAGTTCATTAAACAGTTCAGTTCAGTATTCAAAAGATAACCATTTTGAACATATCTTTACACAATCCGTTACTCACAGAGATTGGGCTAATAGCAGCTAGAGCGCGTCCCCGAAAGCCAACCCTAAACAGTCAATAAATAGAACACACACTAAGTTTCACAATCGGAAAGGACGGTAATTAAATCCCTAAATTTCCTCGGTGTGGTTCTATGTCCAAATCCTCATTAAGATGCCTTAAACTAGGCCTAAGAATGCCTAGGATGAGATGAGGATGCAAAAATACACTTGGAAGGCATTTTTCAAAAGTTGCTGAAAATAGGAGCCTCGCTCGAGCGAGCCTTCCTTCGCTCGAGCGAGCTTCCAAAATCAAAGGCTTCGCTCGAGCGAGAAATCCTTCGCTCGAGCAACCTGCATGAACAGTAAAAGTACTGGTTGCTGGATTTTTACGCGCGATACCACGCTCGATGCTCGCTCGAGCGGAGCCCTGAATAAAGGTGCTCGCTCGAGCGAGGAATCCTTCACTCGAGCGAGGAAGCAAAATCTGGAATTTCCAGATTTGTCTTCCAAGTTCGAACCAAGCATCCTACCATCCAAAACTCAACCTCTTGGCCCCAAATTCTGGAAAAACATTTCAAACTCATAGTACAACAAGTTTTAAAGCTCAATTTATGAATTCAAGCCCCAAAGGTTGGTCAATTAAATCCAACATTCAAACCCATTTCATGAACAATCTTTAAACATGCAATGCATGAACTTCAAACCAAAATCAATGTTCAAATCTTGCTCTATTGAGCTCCAATCTTTGAAAACAACTTGAAAACATGGACTATGATAAAAACATGGACATGCATGTATCATTCTTAAGAATTTAACTTCAAAATACACCAAAATGGCCATGCATGCATGATATATGCTCCAAATCAACATTATAGAACTAATTCATGGTTCAACTCTCAAATTTGGCATGAATCATGCAAGAATCAACCTTAAATACACAATCAAAGAGATGGATTCCTACCTTAAGTCTTGTATGCAAGAAGAACAAGTTCACTTATGCCAATTTACACTTCAATTCCAAGCAATTTCCAAGTAATTCTACAAGGTGAGTTCAATTCTCCATTGCCTCTCACTCTCTCTAAGTTTGGTCGGTTAGGGGTGAGGGAAATGGCTGATGAAGATGATTCAATTAAGTGTTAATAAGGCTCAAATCAATATAGGTTAAGGGGTCCACTAAGAATGGCAAAATGGCAATTACGTCAACTCTTTAATTAACTCATTTTAATCTAATTTAATCATTCCTAATCAATTTTTCAGATAAATATATCATTAAATCACGAATATTCTCCTGATTACAAAACACTAAACGATTCCTAAATCGGCCGCCGATAAGGCCCTCAATTAGCAGTTTAAACATATAAAGTCAAACAGTTAATCAATCAATCAAACAGATGCAATATACAATGCAACATATAAACTCATTCAAATTCAGTTTCGATTTCAATCAGTCAATTCAGTACTTCAGTTAATCCAATTATCAGTCATTATCGGTTCAGTTTAACAATAATCAGTATATAATTCAGTGGTTATACGGTAATCAGTACGAGGGTTGTTACAGTTATTGATTTGAATATCATGCTTCACTACTTATTTGCTATAAATATGATGGTGTATTGGATTGGGAAAAAGGGACGGGGTATGTATGCGTTTATTGGGCATTCAAAACTCACGACGTTTCATGTCAGGTATTGAAGACTATTAGACAGGTCGAAGGCAAAGCTGAAATATTTGAAGACGTATCGCTATCCTATGAGAGTTAGGAACTAGTTATGTTAAACGTGTTTGAGATTGTAAGTGATCGATCCGATGTTGTATTTAAGACATGATTTGTAATTTGTATATATATAACATTTGTAGCCTATCATTATACTCCGTCAACTCATGTAGGCCTTGTGTTAATACTTTGTCAAGATCTGTAAAAAATGTAGCTTTGCTATCTAAGGTGGTTGGACTTAGAAGGGAGGCTATTTTGACTCCTCCGATCTTCCTGGGATCTTACTTGGTTATTATCCAAAGGATTCATTAGTGACGTTTCCTACTCTTGTAACCTTAGATAAACCTTGTATTTAATGGTTAATATATTATCTGATGTTCCCGACTTTTGGGGCGTCACAACGAATCCTTTGGATTGTGTATCATATCTTATGTTTAAATTGAGTTAGGATTATAAGGAGTGACAAATAGTCCAACCTTTGGCTTAGTCCTCCAATTTATATCTCACCCTCCATCATATGTGAGATACCATATCCGGATGGATTGTTAGTCCGTACTTCAATTGTTTAACCAAATATCGGATTAATAATTTTATTATACTATTAGTTTAATCCCAAACTCATATCCACCCAAACAAACATGACCATAGGGTATAACTGTAATTTCACAAGTAGCTTTTAGCTACCTTTCCAAATGATTTTGATGCTAAAAAAGTCAATTTTTAACTTTTTTGACAAGTCACAGAATGCAAATTTTATTTTTCTTCCCAAATGGCACCACAAAGTAAGGGTGTGCGCGGTGCGGTTCAGGCAGTTTGAAAGTAAAATTACAAATCGAATAGTGGATTGACGAATTAACAAATTACAGTTTGGACGGTTTTTGACGGATTGAAGAATATTTTAACTAATTATCATATATTTACATAATATATAATACTAATTTGTATAATATTTTATATATGTATATAATACAAAGTAATTTTACATATTATATTTCATATATATAATTACTAATTTGTAATAAATTTTATATATTAAATTTTTCTCACACTAATTTTACTTTGATATTTTATTAGAAATTAAAAAATATATATGTATAAACTATAGCCAAGTAGAACAATTTGAAAGATGAATTATAAATTTTAAAGTTTAAACTATGATTGGCAATTAAAACTGTGTAAATTAATGTGAATTAGTATAATTTTAATAGATGGAGAAATATTTTATACAGTCCTACCACAAAGTATCATGCATGCTGTGCATGTTCTATCAATGCTAAGCTTTGTTAAGAGCGTGTATCACACTCCTTATACTTATTCAACAATGATTCATACTATTAAAAAAAAATTACTTATAACACTAATATATTAAAAATATCAACAAAAAAAAAAAAACAAAAAACATAAACATAAACATAAACATTGAAATTCACTGCTACATTATTAATGGTGTTATTAGAATCAGTCGCGATTGGTGGCTCGAAATTAGGGGCCCCGAATGCCCCTAATTTATAAAACGGCGTCGTTTTATATATATATATATTTTTTTCTGCAGACGAAGGAAGAAGACGAAGAAGGGGGAAGGGAGGGGGAGGGGAGGACTGGAGGGGGCCTAAATGGAGGAGGAAGCGGCGGAGGCGACGAGGGGGGCAGAGCCGACGAGGGGCGGAGGCCATGATCAGGGCAACGACGGCGACGGCAGAGCAGCGAGGCGAACGGTGACGAGGCGACGACGACGAGCAGACCAGCGACCACGACCTCTCCCTCTCCCTCCCTCTCCCTCTCCCTCTCCCTCTGCTTGAGTCGAACGAAAATGGCGAAAAAATGGCAGAAAAAAAAGAAAAAAAAAAAAAAAAACCCTAATGCCCAAAACGACGTCGTTTTGGGCATTAGGGGCCAAGGATTTCGAGTCACAAATCTTTTTCCTATTAGAATATCACTTTTAATGCTCTCAATCATTTTTTTAATGAAAAATATTTGGGAGCTCTAAATTGGGAGCACTAAAGGAGCTCTAGAGAATGGATCCCACTGACTAATGTGACATTTTGGCCTTAAGTTTTTTTCTTTTTTTGGGTCTTGCTACATCCCCTAAAAAAACCCCCCTAATCCCTCTAATTTCCATATCAAGTAAAAAAAAAAAAAACAAAGAAACAGTTACCTAAAATGAAAATTAGAGGGATTAGGGGGAACAGTTTTAGGGCTCCAAATCATTTTCCTTTAATTAATTAGGAGTGTAGAGTGGAGTAGGAGTCTGAGTTGTAATTCGAGTAGGGTCCTCGCAGGTAGAGTACAGTTGACTATGGAGTCCCTCCTGAGTTGTTCATGTCCATGAATCATGTGCGTCATCTACCAATAAAAATCTTTGGGTCCAGCTTGTCTATGGTGAGATCAAGACTGGACCCATCAGTCCGTCTCATGGGTTTTTTTTTAGATTTTATTTTAATAATTCGAATTGTTAATATGTAGAATTTATCGAATATTATATTCATATAAAAAATTATATTGATTGGATATTAATAGTTATTTGATTGGATCAAAATTCTATCAATTGTTTATTTTTTTACCGTTCATTTTTTCAATACAAATTGGATCCGATCAAATAGTTATCGATATTCGATCAATATGATTTTTTACAGGAATATAATACTCGATGGGTTCTACACATTGAACGGTTCGAATTATCAAAACAAGACAAAAAAAAAGCTCATAAATCAAACTGGATGGTCTAATTTTGATGTCAATACGAGACAAGTTGGGCCCAAAATCTTTTTCAACACTAAAATGTACTCTTCTGGACAATTTGTTCTTATGTTAATTTGGGTTGAGATTATATGATTGATGTTATGAAATTTTATAATAATATTATATTAATTTGTGACAAAGTATATATAGTGTATACTTTTAAAAAAGTGTACCCGCATAGTTTAGAATGGCAAAATATCTTAATTCGTCGAATAGTTGACTCTCTCGTAAATCCTAAGGATATGTTTGATTGGGGAGATTATTCACTATTCGGATTATTTATTAGAAGGAGAGAGATGTCCATTGTTTGTTTTTTTTTAGTCTGCCAAACATGGAGTCCGGATTCCATATCCCTCATATGAGGGACTATTGTATCCTAAGGTGAGATTATTTTCATGGAATTATTTATTGTTGGGTTTAGGTGATGAAAAGACCATTTTGACCCTCTACTATTTAATTATGTATAATATTTAATAAAATTTAAATGTCTCAATTTAAAAATAAAATAATTTTATTTAACTTTTTATTAATGTTTTATTTATTTAATTTTTGAAAATAATTTTTTATAAATATTTTATTGATGTTTTATTTTAAAATTTTGTTTATATTTTATTTAATTTCATTATTTAAATTTTAATAGATGTTTTATTTAATTTCATTATTTAATTATTATTATTTTTTAAATAAATTTATTTAAAATTTTAATTAAAAAAATAACATATATTTTTATTGATATTTTATTTATTTAATTTAAAAAAAATAAATTTATTTAATTGTGTAAAAAATAAAATAGTTAAAATTTATTTAATCTAGCTAAAAATAATTAAAATATTAAAGGTATGTTTAATATTGGTATTACTTAGTAAACAATTGAAAAATAGTAAAATAATCTTTTGCTCATTTATCATATCTAATCCGTCCAATCAAACATTGGATTTATTAAAAATAATCTTTTCCAGACATCTAATCCTATGAGAAAACAAACACGGGATACACATCCAATCTAACCAAATAGTCCGGGGGATTCATAGTCTCAAGATTCAAGTCCGACGAAGTTTAACCCTCCCTTATCTAGTCCGTCCAATCAAACACACCCTAATAAAATGAGTTCAGGGGTGATTGAATAGAATAGGATCGGATTTAGAAAAAAAAAAATTAAAAACCCGATTGGGTTCATGTCGGAGGTGGGAGAGTATTTATTTTACCCAAATCCTACTAGACCTACAAATATAATAATAAATAAATAATTATAATAATTGTTGAATTTTTATAAAATATATATAATTTTTATATAATGTATTATTGAGTTTCTATTATGTTATATATAATATAATTTTAATATAATATATAATTTTAATTATAAATAGTATTTTTTTTTAGCTTTAATTGTAAAATTTTAATATTATTGTTAAATTTCTGATTATGCTATTGATTGGGTAGGATTTGGGGGTAGAGGATATATTTACATGTTTGAATACGGGTGGGGATAGAGGAGAGTTTCATGAGAGTTGGATCAAAGGTGGAAGTAAGTAGTAAAAGTAGGGGCGCTGTGGGCTCTCCCAATTCATACCTTACCCGTTGTTATCGCTTCTCATTATAATTTTACAGAAAATGTTATAAGTCTTAAATTTTTTACGAAATAAATGACCAAATATTTTATATGGATGTAGAGTCACATGGGTGTGATCATTTATTTAGTAAAAAATTTAGTATCCTCAACGTTATCCCAATTTTAAATGAGTCTTTTATTGAACTAAATTTTTTTTGTAAATGAGTCTTTTATTCGGTAACAATTTACAACGATATGGAGCGTGCACATATTGTAGCTTAATAGCGCATGACGAACCTTGCCCGCTCTCTGAAGGACCCCAAAACTGTTTCATTCATTTTTGCGTTGAGATCCTCTAGAGTGTTAATGGTAAAGTGGTTTCCTAGAGTGAATTATGATGGCGCGACACCTGTCCCCCTAATGGAACTAAGGGTAGAGATCAATCCCTCACCAAAACGACGTCGTTTTGGTTGGGAAATTTTATTTTTTTTTAAAAAAAAGAGTGAAATGAGAAACGAAAAGAGAGAGAGAGAAGAAACAGCCACCAGAGTTTTTCTCCATCTCCGACGCACTCTTCTTCCCTCCCGGCGACACCACCCCACCCCTTCCCTCCTCCTCTCTTCTTCTTTTCCTTCTTCTGCTGGAGAGAGAGAAGCGGGGTGCCTATTCAAACATTATTTGCCTAGCTTGTTGCTTTTGTGGCAATAGATGAGCAATTTGAAAGGAAAAAAAAAAAAATTAAAAAAAGGCAATTAATGTTGACCACAGTTGATTTGAGGAGAACATATTTTAAGGCTTTCCTAAAATACTTGCACGCCATGTCTGCTGAATTCGCCTCTGTAATTTCGAGATGCCAAGTATAGTATCATTTCGTTCTATTCTCTCTTTTAGATTTTCCTTTTGGATTTTGCATTATATCATTAACAAATATGTATATGTATAGATTATATATGCGAACAATGATGCGTACATACATACATATATATATAAACACTTTTGCTCTTAATCGTGAACCCTTTTTGATCAGGTGGATCTACTTGACTTCGTAGACTAGTCCGAAATTGAATGCCTCAATCAAAGCACCACTCAATCTATTGCCAATGCTCTGATGTATGGGTTTAATTTAATGAACATTAGGGTTTGTATTAGTGATTGAATTGGGGTCTTTCCTTCATATAAATTATTGGCTATTCATTCATGTTTTTGTGCAGGACCATAAAGTTTTTGCAGAGATCGATACTTAGGGTTTTTCTTAGATTTCTGTATGTAATTTACATTTTTTTGGGTAAGTAAATTAAATTATTACCAAAAATGAGATATTACAATGAAGCTCGAAGATGGAGAAAGTGAGTGTGGAGTGGGGTCGCCGGGAGGGAAGCAGAGTACGCTGGAGATGAAGAACTCCGGTGGCTGTGTCCTCTCTCTTTCTCTCTTCATTTCTCATTTCACCTTTTTATTTTTTTTTTAAATTTCTCCACCCAAACAACGTCGTTTTGGTGAGGGATTGATCTCAATCCTTGGTTCCATTAGTGGGACAGGTGTCACACTAACTAAGGCCGAAATGTACATCATTGAGGCCGTTAATTAGAATCTCTTAACTTCACTTGCTGGTCAAACCGTATACTTTATGTGTGTTGAATGTCAATCAGGTTGTACATCGTCATAGCATAAAATGGGCAAAAAGACAAAATTTGGACAGAGTTGACTTTTTCTGGAAAAGTCAAACCAATGTTTTAAACCTGTTTGGAAGTGAGTAGAAGTATAAAAAGAAAAGGAAAAGGCTTTTCTAGGGTTCTGAAATTGTTTTGACCTAAAGGGAGAGGCTAGGGTTTGGAAGGGAAGGAAAACAAAAGCCGTAAGGATGTCTCCCATGGTGGTTTCTTCTCCATCTACCTCTTTTCACTCATCCATGAGTGGCTAGTATTCTTTTCTAGGGTTTTGATGAAACCCTAACCATGTAATTATTTTGTTTTCTTTTTTATTTTTAATTATGTAAAGGTTTGAACATTTGTATGGTGATTTAGAAGTTTCTTTTATATATTTTTCATTATCTCTTCGAATATTTGACTTTCTGTGATTGTTGAATGTTATTCATACATGTGTTTTCTTTTCCTTCACATTCAAGGTATGAGACGAATCATGCTACGAGGAACGAGTCGTATCACTACCTTAGTTTAGAGTGATCGATTCGTATTACTTGAGATAGTTCGTGCTCGTACATTGAATATGATGATCTTCTTGTCAAATGCTTTGAGCTTGTAGTTGCGAAACATTAATTCGTTCAAACCATAGCATAATTGATTTCAATTGGAAACCCTAATTATGTGGTTAGTGGTGAATTCTCTACCTTAGGATTTTTCCCCAATTCAGTAAACCCAATTTCAATTATTCTTGATAATTTAATTCCTTAGTTTAATATATTCGTTTTTAAATTAGGTTATAAACAACCAATCTTTTTATCAAAATTAATTTAGGAATTTAGCAATTAAATTAGTTTAATTTCCTAATAGTCCCTGTGGATCGATACTTGGACTTCTCATTATTCTAATAGAATTTGGTATAGTTTAGTATTTAATTTTGGTGTGTTCAACGACCCATCAAAATTTTGGCGCCGTTGCCGGGGACTTCTGGCGAAATTAGTTAATTTAAAATTACATTCTTATTTTAATTTTTAGTTTAGGATTTTATGCTTTTGGTGTTTCTAAGTGTGCAGAGCGTTTGAAATTAGAGCTATCATTGAAGTGCAAGCGGAGCGCAGCCGAGTTTAAAAAAAAAAAAAAAAAAAAACCTCAGCACTAAAGTGAGTAAACAGAAGCAAACACTCACAAGCAAAGCACCAAAGTGCTAAAACGAAAGTTAAAGCTCAATTGGGGGTTGGAGACAACGTCTACATGCTAAGCACCCGCAAGACGAGTAAAGCTTTTTCGTTAAACCGTTGTGAGTATTTCTCTTTTAGTATTCTGCTTTCGTAACTTAGTGCACCGAGTCGAACTTATTGTGTGTGTGTGGGTAGTGTATGCACGGGCGTCATTCTTGTCGCCCTGAATTTTGGTGTTTAGACCTTGAACTAGAAAGGACTCTTAGGAGACTTAGGGCTTCTGCTCGTGTTCCTAGGCTTGAATATTCATATTCATACATTGAGCCATTAGAGATGGCAGATCCTAATGTCCCGAATGTGCCTAACCGGACCCTTAAGGATTATTTTACACCCACTGCATATACATCACCATCATGCATCCAATTGCCCAACACCACTGCTGCTCATTATGAGATTAAGTCCAGCACCATACAAATGCTCCCATCATTCCATGGACTAACTCATGATGATCCTTATAAGCATTTGAATGAATTTCTAGAAATTTGCTCGACAGTGAGGATCCAGAATTTCACAAATGAAGCCTTAATGTTGTGATTGTTTCCATTCTCGTTAAAGGATAAAGCCAAACACTGGCTAAATTCTTTACTTGCTAATTCAATCACAACTTGGGACCAATTACAGCAACAGTTTTTGGAGAAGTTTTTGAATTTTACAAACGGTTTTTGGACCAATTAAAGAGTTTTTGAATTTTAAATTTTAAAAAGAGTTTTGAGTTGTATTTTGAGTTTTGAGTTTTTGAATTTTGAATTGTATTTTGAATTTTTTGGATTTTTTTAAATATTAAAAAATGTTTAAGAAAATTTTATTTTTTATTTTTAATATATCTTTTTCATTTAAATGTTTTTAATTTTTTAATTTTAAATATTTTATTTTATTTTGTAAATATTTTAATTTTTAATTTTAATATTTTAAACTCAAAACACAACTCTACACCACACTCAAATCGTAACCAAACATATAACTCAAAATTCAATTTAAAAATTATTTTCAAAACTCATATCCAAACACGTAACTCGAAACTATACATTACTTTCAAAACTCTACACTTAAATCGTAACTAAATATAAAACAAAAAAAATTAAAATATTTAAAAATATTTTTTATAAAATAAAATAAAATATTTAAAATATATTTTTTTCAATTTTTTTAATATAGTGCACATTAAAATAAATAAATAAATATTTAAAATATAAAATATTTATCCTAAAAAAATTAAAGTAAGAAAATATTTAAATAATTAAAAAATAAATAAATCCAAAAAATTTTAAAAGACAACACTCAAATCATGATTCTAAAAATAATTTTAAAAATCAAAATAAAAAAATAAAATTTTTTTTTTAATAGAGTTTTGAAAAGAGTTTTGGTTTTGAGTTTTAAAAATAGTTTTGAATTGAATTTTGAGTTGTGTATTTAGTTGTAAGTTTTAAAATTAATTTTTGAATAATTTTGATTTGTGTGTTCGGTTATAAATTTTGAAAAGTGTTTTAAAAATTTTGAATGTGGAATCATGATTCCACACTCAAACGAAACGCAGCCTATATTTTTACAGATTTTGAATTTATTTTGAATATGTTTGTATGGTGGAGACTGAATTGATAATGTGTGAGATCTATACATAAATGAATCTAAGTCATTAATTTCTTTTTCTGGATAAACTCTGAATTGATAAGGGTGAATTTGTAATATTGTTGCATTTTAAAATAAGGATAATTTCAATTAAATGTAATGATTTAAAAAAAAATAAAAATAAATAGTAATTTTATATGCATTAATAATTAAAAATATTTTTTTTATAATTTTGTAATAATATTCTGGTAGGCCACTAATAAATAATTTTCCCTTTAAAATCACCTTCTAAAAAATTGTATACCATAGGCATGTTATGATATTTACTATTTGGTTCATAAATTTAAATAAAAATTTAAAAATTGAAACAACAAATGTAAGTGAAATATAATTATTTTTCACACAATTGTTCCCTTTCTCTTTCCAAATTTATAAAGCAAACACAGGCTTATAGTATTGATTATTGCAAATATCTTAATTAAATTATTTTCAGTCATAATTAAAAATAAAAAAAAAACATAATGAGTGAAAACCAATATCATAATGAGTCAAAATTAAATCATAACTACCACCACAATAAATCATAATCAAATATCACAAACGTCTAAAAGAATGTGTATTACATAATCTCCCTCTTCAATGTCCCAAAGAAAAACAAGGGTAAATTACAAATATATTATCTCAGATTTACTTAAAATATAAATTATTCGTTATAATTCTGTAAATTATATTCCGCTCTTTGAAATTTTTAATTTCATAATAAATAGCTCATTTTATTAATAAATCATCAAGTTAATTAATAATTTTTTATAATGTTAAAAATTTATTTTAATTATTAATTTATATAATTTTATTATTATATAAAAGAATAGTTAATAATTTTATTTTTTTAATTAATTTTATTAAATAAAAAATTGCATATGTAATTTGCAACTAGACGTGACAGATACAATACACATCATTAGGAGAATTTGCAAAAGAAAGTTTAAAATGAATTTCACTGTAATGTAATATTTTGTGTTAGATATTTTTTTTAATTTTTTTTGACCTTGTTACATAAATAAAACTCTCTTTTAGAGTTCTATTATTAGATGCCCATAACATCACTCAAGAAAGTTTATTTGGATGAATAATTTTTCTTAATTTATATTGGTGAGTTGTAGGTAGGGGGGCCCATGGGCATCCCCGAATGGACCCCATATATCCCATCTGATATTTTGGTCTTTGGTATGCGCGATGCATACGGGTATCGGGACGGTGGCATCTTTTTAAGCTGCTGCGCCATTGCGGTCCTGACACGGCTCTCTTTTGATGCTTTCAAGTTGTTGCCTCATTTTTTAAAAATGAAAAAAAATTATTTTATGAAATATCACCATCACAAAATTTTAATAATAATAAATAAATTATAATTTATATTTCTAGATCGGATGGACACAGGGTCTGATGACCCACACAACTCATATTTTTTTCTAGTTTTGAGTTTAATATTAAATTTATAAAGTTGAGTTAGCATGAATCTTTAGATTCTCGAATAGAACGGCCTTGAAAATAGCTATTGAATTCGGTTTAACTTGATTTAATTTTAATATATTTTATATCATTTATGTGTTATATGGTAAATTTACTTTTACTCCCTCGGCCATCTCTAACGGTTCATTAAACTTGGCATCAGATTTGAAATTTGATAAAAAAAGTCACTTTTTAGAACTCCAATGGTTTCAGTAAATTGGTATCAAAATGAGAATGGAACAAAAAATTCATCAAAGTGAAAACAGGCTCCAGGTTTCACCATTTTACTGTGGGTGACCGTTGGAGGAGACCAACTAGTCAACTAACCGGTCGACCGGTTCCCTTTCAAATAAGTAGGTTCAAACAGGTCGAAAGGTTCAAATAGGTTAAAAAAAAAAAAAATTGGTCTTACCGGTCAACCGGCCAGTTGACCAACCGGTCGACCCTTCCCTCAATTCTGCATATATTTTGTTCGACAGGTTTGATGCTCACCGTTGGAGGAAGCTGTATCAAATTGAAAAAACAACCTATTTTTTATTCAGATTTGATGAAAAGAAAAATGAACAGTTATGGTTCATCTGTTCCTTTTGGTTCCAAAAAAACATTATTCTCACACTTCGATTCTTAATATTGTTAGTTTTTTATTTTTTTTTACAAAAAATAGAAAGCAAGTTTTTCTGGAAAAAATAAAAATAAAAATTTGTTTAGTATATAAAAATATTTTAAAAACAAATGAAAACAAAAATAAATAAATATGTTTGTGTGTGAGTGATTTTTTGATCACACTGCCTATCTCAGTGATTCAGCTGTAGAACACAAGCAGAATAGATGGCACAAGTAACAACACAAAGAGATTAACGTGGTTCGGCAAAAATGCCTACGTCCACGGAAGGCCGAGATAATTCACTATATCAAATGAACAGTTAGAATTACAATTCACTCTCAGTAATTCTCTTTCTCTCTTTGTTCTCTAAGTTTGTAATTGTAAATGTTACAATTAGCTTGTTGTCTCTCAATGTCTGTCTAAGAGTCCCCCTCCAAATGTTATCCTCCATCTCCATATATACACCCGAATAGAGATGGAGAGGTTACCAGCTTTTGAGCTGGTTTGCCAGCCCACTGTTGCACTTTTGGCAGCTTTCCAGGTAAAAGCTCTTTATTATTTCACATAGCTTCTAGTGGCCTCATGGCCATCTCACATGGCCTCAAGGCCAGCTAGTATGTGAGATGATGGCCTCATGACTTTCTTCACATGGCTGGACATCCATCTGATCAAGATAATATTTTATATAGGCAGGTATGGTCGATCTAGCAATAACCTCGGCTTTATTCTTCTGCGGGTAACTCGGCCTTTGCACGTTAAGCCGAGGATGGAGACTTTTATCTCGAATTAAGATGTCTTCGGATCTCACCTCGGCAATTACCAGAGTACCTTGCCAGAACTTTACTGTGACACGTGGAACCTCGGTTAACACGTCGGCGTCACTTTGCCACGTGTTGATACTCAGAAATATAACCCCACAGTTTGGTAAATTGCTTAATGTAATGACGGTTAGTAAAGGTTGGATAAATATATTAATCGACAATAGATGTGGCCACTGGAGTTAAAGTTTGAAGTGTTGTGTCATGGCAGTGATTGACCGATGGCCAAAGCTGGTCGACAATTGGCTAGAACCTGTTGGGTAGTGGTGGATGTGAGTTGTGGGGGAGGAAGATGAAAGTGAAACTTGTTTTTTAGAAAAAAAAAAAAATGAAAATAATTTTTTTTCATTTCGAAGAAAAAAAAATTGAAAATTTGGGAATCAATTTCTTTCTTTTTAAAAAAAATAAAAATAAACTAAACTAAAAAGTTTTAATTTCCACATTCTAAAAATAAAAAATAAAGGAAAAAAAGAAACCAAATGACCCCTGAACTATCACATTCTAACTTCCTTGGTCCAAATTTCATCAACCGTTATACTTTTGTAACTAAAAATAAAAATTACACTTTTACCACTAAAGTATATGCCTTTTTTCCAATTTGATCCTTAAACAAAAAGATTGATCAATTAAAATAAAGATAAAAATAGTTTTTTATTATCTCATAACACTTCATCGACCCTCTTTTGTTGAGTTTGGGAATAGCTTTTTAGAGTGAGGATGGTTTTGAAACTAGTTTGGGTTTAGAAATTTAAAAATTATCTTAAAAAATTTTAAGTTTTATTACTTTAGAAGTAAAAGTATAATTTACAATTAGAAGGAAAAATACATCCACCAAATTTTGAACTTAGTACACAATGAACAAAAACTATTCTGCCAACTTAACTATAAAATAATTTGTTCTTAATATATAAATTTATGATAATATAATTTCACGACCGAACTTAAAATACAATCAATGTCAAGTTGTGTTTGACTTGGTTACGTGATTTTTTTATTTTTATTAGCGTTAGGCCCATTTTTACGCGGAACA
This sequence comes from Camellia granthamiana, assembly GCA_036172215.1. Lineage (NCBI taxonomy): Eukaryota > Viridiplantae > Streptophyta > Magnoliopsida > Ericales > Theaceae > Camellia > Camellia granthamiana. Next base: position 92,572,951 of record CM069906.1, read on the forward strand.
AAAAAATTAATGGTTAGACCATTTTTAGTGTATTGTCATTTTAATTGTATCAATGTCATATTTTAGCATTCCATAGTGTCAAAATATTATATTTTGAAAGATCCATTTCAAAGGAGTATATGTTATTATTTTTTTTAGTATGATCATCATATAATTCAATTTTCTACCCTGCAATGTATACCTAATTATATGAATTTATATATTTTTAAATTCAAATTTTAATAAAAAAATTTGTACCCTAATAATTAATATTTATATATAAAAATGAATTAATTAGTTTAATTCAAGATTACATTAAATTAATTAATTAAAATACATAGTGATTGAAAAAGAGGAAAATTAACGTAATAATAAGAATCATGAAGATTTTGGTAGCATTATGAAAATATGTATTATTTTGCACACCATGATCATTAAAGGTGAATGTAATGCATCCGAAAGTGTAAAGTTGTCATACATTTTTAGAATGTATTTTGAATTAAAAATTAATTTTAATATATTGGCTAGTAATTGTTTTAAAGAACAGTAAAGCTATGCATTCAAATAAAAAATTAAAAAATTACTCAAAATTTCACATCGATACCTCATATTTATTTCATATGTGGACCACCCTATATTTCATCAATTCAACCTCCATCCCACATATTCATTTCTAAGTAAATTCTAGACCCTAACTTTTTTGTTTAAAGAAACATTTTAATTTTATTTTGGGTAAATTGCAAATACACTCCCTGAGATTTGTTTGAAATACGAATTACTCCTGTAGTTTGAAAAATCACAAATACCTCTCTGTCAAAAAAATTTTATTTAACAGAATTAATTGAAAAAGTGAAATTTTTAACTGTTCACCTATACAATAATAAAATTATTTGAATTATTAATTGAAATAAAATTTTAATATTCTTAAAAACTGTTAATTAACTTGATGATTTATTAGTAAAAGGACCAATTTATTATGAAATTAGAAATCTTAGGGGACATAATATAATTTCTAAAATCACAAAATATAATTTATAATTTAAATAAATCTCAAGAGATATTTTTATAATTTACCCTTTTATTTTTTAACTCCTTCATATCTTTCCTTCTTTTATTTTTTTTTTCCTTGTTCATTTTCTTTATTTTGTCTTTTTGACTATTTGCAATTCACTTCCCATCTCACTCCATTTCTTTCTTTATTTTTTTTGCACAAAATATAGGATTATCTGTTTCTATAAATTTGAAAGAATGAATTATAATAATTGATTGCTTGAGTCATCGAAAAGTATTGTACTTTCACTTCTCAAAGAAATTACTTTAGAAATGACTTTTCTAGTCTAATCACGTATTAAAAAGTATTGTTAGGTTGTGAAGGTTTATTACGGATCCGTTTTGATAATCTGAACCGTTCAATATATAGAACTCGTCGAGTACTACATGTTTATAAAATATCACGTTGATCGGATATAGATAGTTATGTGATTAAATTAGTTTTGTATGAAAAAAATGGACAGTGAAAAATAAATAGCTTACAAAAATCTGATTTGATCACATAGCTATCAATATCCAGTCAACATGATTTTTTTACAGGCATATAGTGCTCAATGAGTTCTACACATTGAATGGTTTGAATTATCAAAACAAAACCCGTGGTGGACCCTCACAAGTCCAACAGTACTCTCCAGTTCGATCACAGAATGGAGGGAGGTCATTCCCACTTATTTCTCTCATAGAATGTGTTTATGAGTTTGTAAATTTTTTACTATTTTATTGTTTACTTTCATCTTTTGTTAGGATTGTAAAAATGGTCCGCAGCCTGTGAATGGCCTGAAGTCCGCTCGCAGCTCGAGATGGGCCCGAGACCCTGAGCCTGGGCCATCATTTTGAAGCTCGACTCGACCTGATCCATCGATCCACTTAACGCTCACTCAAGGCCCGGCCCCGCCGAGAAATAATAAAATTTTAGTAAAAAAAATAAAAAAATGTTCAGGCCTACCCAAGCCTAGGCCCAGGCCCAAGCCCAAGCCCGAATACCCTATGGGCCTGGGTTGGGGCCTAATTTTTTGGCCCATGGGTTGACCTGGCCTGACCCAAATTTTGGCGGAAGCTCGCGAGGCCCGGTATCGGCTGGGCCAAATTTACACCCCTAGTTTTTGTGCATTTTTTCTTTTTACACCCCTAGTTCTTTGTTCCTCCCCTACTATCACATAAATCTCTCATTCCTTTGTTATTGTTCATGGCTTTAGTCAAATTGTAAATTACAATTTCCTTATTTTAAAAATTAGAACTTGATGTATATTGAGAAAAATCAAATCAAACTAAACTGGAGTGATTGGAGAAGTTGGTTAAAAGTTAGTTTTTTGATTTTTTTTTGGCTTTTTTATTCTTTTGTGTGTAAAAAATTTGAGAGGTGATACGACTCAAAATGGGTTAAAAGTCAAAAGGTAACTTTTTACTAGCTTCCCAAATTGCTTCATATGGTTTGGTTTGAATTGAATTGATTTATAATTTTTTTTCAATTTTTTGCCTAGTTCTACTTAGCGTTGTAAACAAGTTGAGTCATTGTAGTATATTTGAACTTATTTATTAAGATTTTAACCCATTTGAGTTTAAACTCAATAAAAATTTAACGAATCAAACTTGAATCGAGTTGGCTTAGGTTTTACTTGAACTCGAGTCTGCTCACGAGTCTTAATAAGTCAAATAAATTATAAATTCATACTTTTGGTATGAGATTAAAATTATAATTGAAATTTTGATTGTATAATTATATATACAAAATATATAAAATAAAAGAAAGTCAATATCTTATCAAAATAATAATATTTACCATTACTATTATATAAATGTATTATCTATAATTAGCTATTATTTACATGTATATGATTTAAATATATAAATAACATATTTATCTTATTTTTTATACATATTTTTAAATTATTTAAATAAATAATAAACGAGTCTAATTAATGAGCCGAGCTTTAATATGTATGGATTTCTTTATTAATATTTTAATGAAGAAAAATGCTTCGGACCCCACTGGGGGTCGACCCCCAGTGAGGTGGCGCGCCGTGATTGGACAAAAAAAAAACTGTTTTATTTTATTTTATTTTTTTTTAAGTTTCAGCTAGTGGGGGCTCGCCACCTCACTGGGGGTGCGACCCCCACTGGGGGTCTGCAGCATAGTTGTTTAATGAATTTGAACTTAAACGCAATAAAAACTTAACGAATTGAGTTTGAACAAGTCCTTTTCGAATCAAATTTAAATTTGTTCACGAACGGCTCTATTTATTTACAACTCTGATCCTACTATAGTTGCTCTTCGTATTAAATTTAAAAAATCTAAAATTGAGGGGTTAAAGTGAAAATTTAATAATATTTTGGTGGTGTAAAATAATAATTGAAAAAGAAAAACAAAAAGAAAAGAAAAGAAAAAGAACATTTATTATGGCGTCCGTTCTTCCTCTTCCTTATCTCCTCCAGTTCTGCTTCTACCTGTAGTTCCTCTCTTGGAGCTCGCGCCCCATCACGAGCACTTCTCTCTTTCTCTCTCTCTCTCTCTCTCTCACAAAGTAGTAAAAGAAAAAGTGTTGCGAAAAACCAAGCAGATCGAAAACCTTCAAGCAGTGGTCAATTGAGGAGAGATTAGATTTGGAAATTTATGCGAGTGAGGAATTGGGGAAAGTAAATTTTGAGACACAATGAAGAGAAATCGAGATCGAGATCGAGATCGAGAGCGAGACAAGGGAGAGAGTTCATCAATGGGGGCGGAGAAGGGGAAGATGTGGCAAGACCACCCCGATGATGGGATTTGTGGCGGAGGAGGAGGAGGCGGCGGCGGAATGGATGAGCTGCTGGAGGTGTTGGGATACAAGGTGAAATCATCGGACATGGCTGACGTGGCGCAGAAGCTTGAGCAGCTGGAGATGGTCATGGGTACTGCTCCTGATGATGGGATTTCTCACCTTTTGTGTGATACTGTTCACTACAACCCCTCTGATCTATCTGGGTGGGTACAGAGCATGCTCTCTGAGCTCAACAACGCTTCACCACTCGCTGCTGCTTTTGATGTCGGTCACAACCACTCGGTCGTTGTTGACGATTCTCTGTTGCTTCCAGGTGATTCTTCGACTATTACAGGTACAGGTACAGGTACTACTGCTACTACTACTACTACTCGGACTCCCACCACCATTGATTTTGCTACTCCACAGTTACAACAACAGTCTCGGATTTACGAAGACAATTCCGAGTACGACTTGAGTGCGATTCCCGGTGGTGCCATCTGTAAACACAAGGAAAATTCGAGGAGGGAAAATGGAAATAATAAACGCATCAAAACAGTTTCCATTAGATCTGATGATCATCAGTCGGAGATTGGTGCTGGTGCGAGGCCGGTGGTGCTTGTGGATTCGCAAGAGGCCGGAGTCCGACTGGTTCACACCTTGATGGCCTGCGCGGAGGCTGTTCAGAAAGACAATCTGAAGCTGGCGGATGCTTTGGTGAAGCACATAGGCTTGTTGGCGGTGTCTCAAGCAGGGGCTATGAGGAAAGTCGCCACCTACTTCGCAGAAGCCTTGGCTCGGAGAATTTACAAGATCTATCCACAGGATTCCCTCGATCCCTCCGACGTTCTTCAGATGCACTTCTACGAGACCTGTCCATACCTCAAATTCGCACACTTCACCGCCAATCAAGCCATTCTCGAAGCCTTCGCTGGAGCTACCCGAGTCCACGTCATCGATTTCAGCTTGAAACAGGGGATGCAGTGGCCTGCTCTCATGCAAGCCCTCGCATTGCGACCCGGCGGTCCACCCGCTTTCCGTCTCACCGGAATTGGGCCTCCCCAGCCTGACAACACCGACGCTCTTCAACAGGTGGGTTGGAAGCTAGCTCAGTTGGCTGAAACCATAGGCGTTGAATTCGAATTCAGAGGATTCGTAGCGAATAGCTTGGCCGATCTTGATGCTTCGATGCTTGATATTCGGCCCAGCGAGGTTGAGACGGTGGCTGTCAACTCAGTCTTCGAGCTCCACCGTTTGTTGGCTCGACCCGGTGCGATTGACAAAGTTCTGTCATCGATCAAGGCCATGAGGCCGAAGATTGTGACCGTGGTGGAGCAAGAAGCGAGCCACAACGGAGCCATTTTCACGGACCGGTTCAACGAGGCTCTGCATTACTACTCGACGATGTTCGACTCGTTGGAGAGCTCCGGGTTGACTCAGCCGAATAATAGCCAGGACGTGGTGATGTCGGAGGTGTATTTGGGAAGGCAGATATGCAACGTGGTGGCCTGCGAAGGGACGGAGAGAGTGGAGAGGCACGAGTCGCTGAGTCAGTGGAGGAATCGGATGAGTTCGGCGGGGTTTGATCCGGCTCACCTGGGGTCCAACGCGTTCAGGCAGGCGAGCATGTTGTTGGCTCTGTTTGCAGGTGGGGATGGGTACAGGGTGGAGGAGAACAGTGGGTGTCTCTTGCTGGGTTGGCACACTCGACCACTCATCGCTACCTCTGCTTGGCAACTCGCTACTACCACCGAGTCCTCAACATTGAACTCGGCTTAATGGGCCCGTTTTGGTCAACGAGTCACCCACTCAACCCTCCTCTCCTCACCGTATAGTGTGTGGATGCCTCAGACTCTGAGGAGAGAGTCAAATTTCATCTTTTCACTTCTACCTCTCCTAGTTCTTTTTTTTGTTTTTTTTTGGTACTTCTTTAGAGTTTTATTTTCTGTGTTTTTTTTATTTGTAATTTTGTATTTTCAAGAGTGGTCAATGACCGATGCCAATGTGTATTTATCTGACCTTCCAATAAGACGTATGTATGCCTGGGTTTGATGAACTGATTATCATTGCTGGAAATTTATTTCACAATTATGCAATTGTTTGATTTTTTTTTTTTTTGATTTTGATGTACTTTTATTTCATTTTTTGCAAATTAATGGACAGGGTTTTCAAGTTTAATGTTGTCTAGATTTTTTTCTTTTCTCAAATTTGCACAAGTTATTTTGGTAAAACGTTAGCGCATTTTGGGATACATCTCATTCATTGTTAAAAATATTAATTTTTATTTATTTTGTTATTTTTTTAACATATCACAACATATTTTAGATAATGCTTGATTTGAATAAAAAATGAGAATGGATTATTTTATCAGGATAAAATTATTCTGTATATGGATCATTTGGAGACTTTTTTAACTCAGGAACAAATTTGTTAGTTTGGGAGGGTGAGACAACCTTCCAGTAATAAGAATTTTGCCCAAAAATGATTACAATACCCTTCTTTGGGATAGCTCAAATTGAGCTGAAATTGGGTTGAAATAACTTACTTTATTCTATTTACGAATAAAATATGATTTTAACATAACATGAAAGGGAGCTAAAAGGGGTCAAGAAGGTCTTCATTACATTGCTAGAAGGGATATGCTAATTTTCTTATTAATGATTGTAAAAAAACAATATTACATATAATATTTTTATTTTAAATCTAAATCTAAATACTATTTAGAAAATTTGAAAAATCAAATAGACTTTTATATTGTTAATTTTAAATTTAAAAAATATATTGCAAATTTATATATAGAATACAAATTTTTATATCACTCATGTAATGGCGAGAATTCAAATCTCGGTAACTATATGAGCTGGATATACCAGTCCAACAACTTAAAAGATTGATCATCACATTTTTTATAATTTAAAAAATATATATATATTTTGGGTTAGGAAGGTAAAGTGCATGTATGTGTTCATGTCAATGGACGTGTGCATGTGTGCTAATTAAATTATTATGTAGTGCTAATAACGTAAGGCCAAAGTGGAACAAGGAAAATTAATGAACAAGGTGGCCTTGGTTTTATTTAATTCATGTAATGGTGTGTCCAATAATTGCTTAGAATGGTTTGGATGCGCTGGCATGACACCTTGGACAAGTTGGCATCCCATTCTCACCAATGTCAATTCCCTTTTTTTTCGTAATTTTGGAAAATACTAAGGAGTGAAAAAATATTTTAAAAAAATAAAAATAAATAATGAAGATGCAAATGACATATGCAATGGATGAGTCATGATTTGTAATTAATTTGGTGGATAATAGTGTTATCCGATAGAGCATATATGAATTTTACTTAAACTTAACGCTTTGTTTATTTTGGTAAAAAATACTTTTTATGCATTTTTTCTAAGAAAAAATATTTTTTTATATTTAGTGGTGGTAGGACAAAGATTTGGTGGGGGTGGCCATGGTGATGATAGTGTGGTAGTGGAGGTGAGAGTAACTGTGGTAGTGTTGTGACATTAATAAAATTTTAATTAAAATTTTTTTTTTCGATCATTTAAAAGTAAAAAATAATTTCTATTCATATGAATTTATTTTTGGTTCAAACAAAAGAAACGTAACAAATATTTTGTATTGAAAATTTAGATAAAATGTGCAGAAACAATTTTAAAACTCTGGTAAATCGTTTCACTGATAAAAAATAGAACTACAATAATGAGATTTTATTAAATGATGATGGTGACAACTAGTAATCTTAGTATAGGTGAACCAGTCGCTAGCATGCATTAAACTCGATATAAATGACACTTCTTAGCATTCCCAATACTGAATAAAGTATTGCAGTACAAAATGCAACAGTAATATTTTGTGTGGGTAGAAGAATGTATGATTGACAAATTGAATACAAAATAAGGTAAATTATACAGATAGTTTATAAAGTTTGACGCTTGTGTCCATTCAATTTTTATAATTTTTATCGAGACACATTTACCTTTCAATTGATCAATCTAGAATCGATGAGAAATAATAATTTTTATCGAGACACATTTACCCTTCAATTGATCAATTTAAAAACGATGAGAAATGTTACAATTTTGGACGGAAAATGACCGGGTACTGTTTGTTAACTCATGTCGTATAGTTCATGCCATTTTGTGGGTTTTGGATATTCTTCACATTTAATCTGCTCGTCAAGGTATATATCTAACACATTCGAAGAAGGGGACCACAATTTGTAAGCACAGAGAGACAAAATGAGAGATAAATTGGCAGACATAAGGTTGTGTGGGTTTCTCTTCAATGTTTTTGTTATAATAATCTCTCTCTGAGGTCTGCTTTGTGACTTTTGGTCACAACCTTTGACTTGTATTGTTCATTTAATGGGCTGATCTGTGCACTGTAGCATTAATCTCAATTTAATCTCATGACTCTCTGGAATTTTGGTTGTCGTTTATGAATCCATAGCCATTGAGATAGACTTTTGTCAAGGTTTCTGGGTCTAATCTGTGCTCTGTGACATTAATCTAACTTCACTCTCATGAGTCTGTTGAATCTATAGATTGTTTTGTTGTTTAAGAATCCATAGCCATTGAGATAATCATGCATATATATGTTGTTGATTGGTTGTCCTGCGGTTGGGGTTTCTTGAATACTTGTTTATTTTTCTGTGATTCAACCAGCAAGGAGGTGGCCTGAGGTTTAGAAAAATACAATAAACCTAAAAAATTTGACATAATTATACTTGGTCTCCATTCAAGTTTTAGTTCATGTAACACTTGTTTTCTTTTTATCGGCAATTCGTTAGTCTATGAATAAAAAAATAAATATTGTTATCTTTTTTACATTAAAATATTTATTTGTATATTTATATTATCCATATTAGTTTTAGTCTTTTAATCTTACTAAAAAGAAAATCAGTATAATTATGTCAATAATTCTACAATTTGTTATATTTTTTTCAAATATCATGAGAGGTCACTCTAATTTACCCTTAAACGAAATTATTGATGACAGATTGTATGGTATTCAATTCATAGTAAAACTTGCTGTTCTCATATGGTTTGTTGTAATTTTATTAATCATTTGTTTTTAATAATTCAAAAGCATGAGATGAATAGGTTTGGTAGCTGGTACTCCCTTCCTAAATTTGTGTTGTGGACAAGTAATATGCTCAACAACAACAACAACAACAACAATAATAATAATAATAATAATAATAATAATAATAATAATCAGTGTGTTTGGTTTGAGTTTTTTTAAAAACTCAGTTTTTTGATTTTCGTGTTTTTTTGTTTTTAGTGAATATTTTTAAAATTTTAAACATTTTTTTTTACTTTTTTAGATGCACCTTACTTACTTAGATGTATCTAAAAAGTAAAAAATTTGTGAAAAAATATTTTTAAAATTTAATAAATACATAAAAATATAAAAAATATACTGAATTCTCATATTTTTTTTTTTGTATTTTTGGTATTTAGTGAATTTTTAAAAAGTTTTTTCACAATTTTTTTACTTTTTAGGTATATTTATGTTAGGTATATCTAAAAAATAAAAACAAAATTGCTTAAAATATTAAAAAAATTCAGTAAAAATAAAAAAATAAAATTTTCGAAAAAGTATTTTTGAAAAAACACAACCAAGCAATAATTTGCAAAGCATGTAGACTTTTAGTCATAAATGACTGTCCCCAGAAGTGATAAATATGGTTGCATTTAGGAGTACATAAATTTGCCTATGAACAAACAATCAATTTGACATGTAGTTGCATTTAGGAGTCCATAAATTATGGTCAAAATTAACCAATGAGACTAGTCTGTGGACTAAAAACTTCTCGGACTCCTTTCGCGTATTTATGAATTCAGTCTTATTTTATTTTTGTGTTACTTGTGCTTTGAATTTATCTAATTTTTGTCTTATCTCATTCTCATTCTTGCATTATGAATTTGTTGCATGCGTCTAGTAATGTGATTGATTTTTTTTTTTTTGTATATAATTGAATATTTAGTTTGATGTCTTATGATAATATTTGTAAACTTTATCTTATCAATTGAATAAAATAAATCATGGCCAAAATTTCCTTGACATTGAACCCAGTCTGATGGAAAAAGAAAAAAGCATTTTGTACTCAATTATTTGGTGGGGGAAATAGGTAAATTTCTATCCAAAAAAGGGTGTAACATTCAATTCGATTTGGACCCCAATGGCAAATCACCAATTGATCTGTCGGCAAACCATAAAAAGTTTGAGCAATGAGCATTAATTTCATGTCTTAGAATGGAGCATAAGACATTGAACCCAGTCTCCTCCATGTGCAAATTATATATCATGCTCTTCCCATTTGTTCAATCAACATAAAAGGTAATTGTATTTTGTGCTTGCTGTTGTTGAGGCAGCTTTGGCCTCAGCAAAGTAGGATAGGAGAGGCATGGCATGGAATGGATGGTGGGGACTCTCTTTCTCATCTGTAGTGCATTTGTTCCTTATCACAAACAACCTCCTCCACACATACATGTCCTCCCATTTCATTTTGGGACACTGTTGGTGTGGTGTGGTGTGGTATGGTACGGTCCCCTAAGTCCTCCAAAATGACCAAAAATAAATTTCACCTTGATGTGATTAATTTTACCCAGTTGAAAAGGGAGGGGGAACCACTTTACTTGCTTTCAACTTTTTGTTAAAATATTGAGTAGTGTTAGAAATTCTGAAAATTTTATCAAATGTCTTACATGGGTGTGAGACTCATACAATGTGGGTTCCATGTGGATCCTACACCCATGTGAGATATTTGGTAGAATTTTTAATAAAATTTTTGAGATTTATAGCATTTTTGTGAAATATTTCTATTTAGAAGCTAACATAGGTTGGCTGTAATACACTTAATACTGTTAAATTCCCTAGAATATTGAGAAAAATATGCAAAGTGGGAGTTTTGAGCAAGATGACTTGTGTCAAAACCCACGGGGCTGTCTTAGAAGTTTGGGGGCTCAAAAAAGTTGCTTTTATATTTGTCCACCCTCCCCTAAAATCTCATAAATTTTTAATTTTTTTTTTCTATTTTGGCTTTTCAATTTTTTTTTTTTTTTTTTTTTTTTGCAGACTCCTCTCTCCATACCCTCCCTAACCAACCAAAAGAAAAAGAAAGTGATTTCAAAAAATCACTACTCAAGATAAGAACGAAAAATAACTCGAATTTCTTGTGTTTGATTTGTGCTGATTGTTGGAAAATTTATAAAGAGGTAGTTGTGAATTGAAATAAACTCCATTTTGAATGAAAGGGTGTAACCTTTCATGGTGTCTTTTTGTTTTAAAGGAAGGGTCAAATCTCTATTTGAATGAAAAGGTGCAACCTTTTCATGGTGTCTCTTTATTTTAAAGGAAAGGTTATATCTCTTCTTCATGCCTTTTCTATTCAAATTGAATAGGTGCCAACAAAGCCTATATAAAGGTAGCCCCATTCCAATTTTGATTGATTTCGAAAATTCATTTTCCTTGCCTTCATTTTGCTCTCTTGCATAGATATATTCTTCATATTATTTTAGAGAAAAATTCAGAGAGTATTAGAACACAGGTTTTTGTTCGCCGTACAAATTGTTTGAAGTGCTACTACAGTTTGTGAAGATCATTGTATCCTGGGAGATAGACGCCATTTATCCGTACGCATCATAGTTAGGCGAATCTATCTTAAGGACAAAGTATCACACACTCAACTTAATCTTTTATTTTTCATTCGGTTCGATAAAATAAATTCTGTAAGTTATTTATTTTATTTTGTTTGATTTAGTTTCAATTTATTTTATTTACACAGAAGATTGTTCAAACACTGATGTTGTCAAAATTAATTAATATATATGATTTATGAGTGATTACAAATTCAGAATGTACTAAGTGAGGTTGAAACCGTATATAAGGTACTACCTTGAAAAGATTCATAGAAAACATAAACAAATATAAAGAAGAAAAAATTATAGTACTCCAAAATCAAAGGAACGTCACTTTTTCATGATGGTAAACTTGGAAGTCTTCTACAGATTTATTTGCAGTTGAATGTGAATCTCCAACTGATAAGCCATGACGTCTAGAAAGAATAGTTTTTATCTGGACAAATAACATTGTTCACATTTAAGATCACAGCTGCTCCACTCTTCACCCAATGAGAAAAAATAAAAACTAATATAAAATAAATTCCATTTGTTATTATTATAAAACCCCAAAGAATGAGAGAGTGAGTCAAGACTTATGCTATGATGGAACTTGGGTATTGAATAAAAAAAATAGAAAAAGAAACACATTTTCCCCTCTTTTTAGTTGAGCTATGAAAATTAACTTTTATCCATAAAAATAAATAAATAATTTTATTTCTCTTATTAGATTTTTTTTTTTTTTTTTTGACCAATCAAATATTCATATGTATATATATATAGAGAGAGAGTGATGCTATATAAACAAAAAAATTCATACATAATGATTTGATTTATTATAAACCTTTCACTTCAAAACAAAATAACATTGAAGATAGATTTATTTCTAACAGTGACATTACTATATCATACTTATCAAGTTCTTTTTATATAAATTTTATGTATATTTAGAATTTTTCATACGTATATATATATAGTTTGGTGGTATGGTATGTGACTCAAACATGGACTAATTATCTAGATAATTGATCCCAGCATATTTAGAATATGAGATCGAAGTTTGTCTTTCTGCTTGGTCCAATTGAGTTAGGATCAACATTAAGGACTGGTTTGGCAAGTTTCAAAAAAGTTAAAAAGTCAAAAAATCACTATTTAAGTCACATCATCTTATTTAAGTCACATCACCTCTCTAACACATAATTTCAAACTCAATCCAAATCCAACTCATATTTCATAAAAAATCAAAAAGTACACTTATTTAGATCATTCCAAACAACCTCTTAGGACGCTTGAATTATGTATTCATGGCATAAGGATCTTTTGTCCCCAAATATTTTTGTCTCCTTATCTCAATTCACTTATAACCATTGGATGTCTTGAAATTTTCAAATCTTTGGATTCTCGTATGATCCAATGGTTATGAGTGAATTGAGACAGGAGGACAGGAATATTTGGGGACAGAGAATCTTTGCTAGTATTCACGCTACATAATAATATTGGTCTGACTTGAATTTCAAAAAAAAAAAAAATATATTGAATATTTTTGAGTACTTTCTTTCTCTAATCATCATTCATCACTTGATCTAAAAATTACAATTCAATAGTAAAGAGGCAAAATATAAACGGATCGGATCCAAATCTTATGCCAGTCCAATCTACTAAGCCCAAACCAAAGTGGGCCAGACAAGTATGTAGTCTAATCCATTAAGACCATCTCCATGAAGAATGATATTCCCAAGTGTTACAACCCAAACCCGCCTTTATAGGTTTAGTGTCGTAACCGGCTATTAATCCTTAGATTACCAAAGGCCTCTGAACAGATTATCACGTAATAAGGGACTGCGGAAGCAAATATAGAAACATATATAGTTCATAGAGCTGTACAGACATACATGAAACAGAAATTTCAAAACTAAAACATATACATACATGAGTGACATCAAACTTCCTTAAGTCTTGCATTACCAAACAACTAATATCATACGAGACCTAATCCAGCGTACAGATAAACAAAAACAAAATAACAAAACATTCTTGGCATGGTTCACAAAACTTGACTTTTCAAATGGAAACCTCTCTGGGAGGCACAGTGGCTGGCTGACCCAAAACTCTCCAGGTAGCAGCTTAGGCTTGGTCACGCATCTACTCACCTACATACATAATATAAATATTGAGCAAAAGCCAAGTGAATAATAACAAAGTAAAGGGTTAAATGAATGATATCCCATATCGGATTCAGAAAGCAGAAACAAATTCATATTCTTATTCAGAGTTCAGAAATATGTACTTGTTCAGTGTCACAGAGGATCATACGTGGTACACCCATTAGCACTAACAGATCATGTATAGAGCATTAAAGGTCATACTTGAACAGTTCTATAAAGGAACCTCCGATACCGAGAACTTATAAAATGCTTGAGCTATGGTATTATTCCCCCTGGGCGAGGGTCATGGGACCACGGTATTATTACCCCTGGGCAAAGGTTTTGTGCTCATAGACCACGATATTGTTACCCCCGGGTTAGGGCCTTGTGCTAAGAATGCCACGAATACTTTTCAATATATGGACAATCATTCATTGATTCAGAACATAACATGTCAAAAAACAGAGTATGCCACGACCTAAACCCGGTACCCAAAGGCTCGGCGTCGTAACAAGATAAAAATAAAATAATTCTAATAATTTTGTAGTCGTAGCACAAACGGATAAATTAAACAAATAAAAATAAAAATAATTGGGTACCAAATGTTTATTAAAAGGAAACAAACATACTCATTTGAGCTTTTATATTATTCTAGGTGTCTAATTAGAAATACAGATAGTACCAAAAAAGAAAAGAGAAAATATTGTGGTTTATCTCCCATCTTGATCCTGCTAAGTCTCGTCACCTGAAAGGGGTAACAGTAATAAGCACATAGCAGAGTGAGAAATATTATATTGTGAGTATAGGGGTATAAAATAGCCATGGATAGTTATTTAAGCTAAAACATTAACATAATTTAAGTTGCATAAATAAATTATTTAAGTGGCAGAAACTGATATAAAAATTACGTAAATAACTATAACCATGGTACAGAACAGAACAGAACAGAACATGAGTCACTGGAGTGACAATCAGAACAGGGGTCAATGAATCCATGACAAACAGAGGACCACAAAGTGGCCAAACAGGGGCCAATGATTATTTAAGTCCCTCAAGACCCGGGACTCCCGTGGTGGTACTTAGGCCCTGTTTGTTTGGGGTTATAGGGAGGGGATTGGGTTTGATAGTGAGGTGGGACTACTATCTGTGGTGTTTGTTTTGAGAGATGGGGAGGGGACTCATAATCCCTTGGTATTAGTAAAGGCCTTGGAAAGGGGATTGGGAATGAGGAAGTAGAGATGGTATTAGAAAAATAGTGAGGGGATTGAAATTTTTTTATTTTTTTTATATTGGGAATTTTTTTTAAAATATTAATGTTTAATTTTTTTATTTATTTTATTATTTTATATAAAAATAATTTAACAATTCCTACATTAACAACTATCATCAAAACAAACACAATTTTACTTAATCTCCTCACTATCAATCCCCTCACTGACAATCCTCTCACTATTAATCCCCCCTATGAATCCCCTCCATTCTATCTCTGAAAACAAACGGGTTCTTACAGAAAATAATTGTTTACAAGGTCTTTGTCAAATACTTTTTAAAATTTAAACAAACATATCCATGGGTTTCAATTTAAGTAAATAAAGTTCCAAAAATAATCCACGTAATTAAAACATTAACATAACCATAAAACATAAATTATATAAAATAAATTGTGGTAACTCAAAATATTCGTAAAATATATTATGGTAACTCAAGGTATAATATAACTCACTTTAATATCAACTCTTAGCTTTTACTTTCTTATGATTGTCTCGTTATTCTCACGCTACTCCTTAGATTAAATCTTTCCCCTATAGTTGCTCCTATTTATAGGCACGATTGCATGGGTTCAAACTAAGTGGGTTGCTTTAAATTTGGTCACTTGTGTAACAGGTGGCATTCTCCCTTCCTTCACTTGACTATTACGTGGCCTAGTTGGTGAATTACTTAGTCACCATCCTATATATTAGGATGATGATAAACCACCATATTTTTTTTTTAATTTTATAACCTTTGATTTAATTCGCATTAGGCCCAAGGTTTTAATAATCTAATTAGATTACATTTTATCACCAACAACCATAACATTAATTATTAATATTATTATATATATATATTCTATTTATGAGTAATTGATCTAATCACCATATTGAATTAAATTAAAAAAAATTCGAGGGTCACAGAGTATTTCTTGTCATATCATATCATATAAGAAATTATTTAAACGTAAACATAGCTTTACAAAGTTATTACTCACAAATGGCTCCAAAGCAGACAGACAGAGTAGACAAATCAGATAACTTGCGGCGCGTGACCAACACAGACACATAATGAATATGTACTGAATTACACACTCGGAATCATTAACTTAGTCATTTCTTATCTTGGTGCTTTTCTACTTCTTATCCTCATTATTATGTCTTAACCATGACCTAGGAATGCCTAGGATGCAATGTGGATGTCAAAATATGCTGTTCAACACTTAGTCAAATTTGTTAGAAACAGGGTCTTCGCTCTAGCGTAACTTTCTTCGCTCGAACGGAGGTTCAAAAATAAGAGTGGTCGCTTGAGCGCAACTTCGGTCGCTCGAGCGGTCTATAAACTTTGCAAAAGTACTGGTTGCTTGATTTTTCCACTCAACGCATGCTCGACGATCGCTCAAGCATGAGATTGAGGTTCTCGCTCGAGCGCAATTTTTGTCGCTCAAGCGGTTTGCAAAAATGGTAAACTTCTGGGAGCATGCATTTTGTGCTCGAGCCAACGTTTAGTCGCTCGAGCGTAAGTTCTGTCGCTTGAGCGGATTGGCAAAATTCTGAAATTTTCAGATTGCACTCCCAAGCTCAAAACACGAATTCAAAGCCACAAATCATGTTCTTTTGGGCCAAAAGCTTGAGAAAACATGTCAAAATTTGTCAAACATCATAAATTCAAAACTACTTCGCCAAATCAAGGCCCAAAAGCTTGAGAATTGTGTAAAATCAAACTTCGTATATCATAAACATAACATGTACGAAGTATCTTCGCTTCAAAGCTTTCAAAACTTGTTTAAATGAGATGTTAAGCACAAAAACATGTGGAACTCTTCAAACAAAGACAAGAGGAGTACATGCATGTGAGAATTTATTTGAAATCAAACTCAAAATGTGATGAAACGGACATGCATGCATGATGTGATTTAACTTATCTTAATTCTAGCTCAATTCTCATACTTAGTCACAAGAACTTCTTGACTTCTCTTCATTACCAACTTAAATACCAAGATTAAGAATCAATTACTCACCTAAGACCCTTAATTGAGTTCTAGATTGCTATGTTTTTGAGCTTCCAAGTTAATTTCTGCACTTTCCTCTAGATTGCTAGCAATTCCTTTAGTTTGAGCTTAATTCTTCTCCAAATTGACTTCAATCTCACTCTTCTCACTCTCCCTCACGTTTTGCTCTCTCTCAAGATGAGAAATGAGGGTGCAAGTAATGGCCCTTAAGTCAATAATTGCTTTACATAGGCTTAATGAGGGAATCCACTTAATGACTAATTAATTGACGTTATTTATTCTAATTAATTCGTTCCAAATTGAATTTCAATTAAACCGACCATAAAATTCTAGAAATTCCAAATAACACATAAATCAAGTCAATTTTATGATTGGATGCTAATAAAGCCTTCAATTCACATAACAAAATAGAAACATGAACATATATTCCTACGACAAATATATATAAACAAAAATAATGCAATACACATGCAATTGATTCAAAATTTCATCTTAATTACTTATTAGGCATATCTTTAATCGTGATTCAGCAATTAATCATAGGTCGAGGTTGTTACACCAAGTCTTCAAGCACTTGGGTCCAACACGCAGTGAAAATGTCAGTCTAACCGCAATGTTGGATTGGGCCGAGTTGCTGGATCTAATTTATAAGACTGAACTGATGGGCCGAACCCATCATCATAAAGTTACCTAGATGGACCAGTCTATCTCTGTAAACAATCTTATAGAAGGTTGAGCTGGGGCACATCAGTATTGAACTGAGGAAACCTCACAAAGAAACGTGGAAGCTATGAACACATGCATATGTAGACTGCCACTTCAGCTGGTCCCCCCTTCTTAGAATCACGAAAACAGTTAAAAAGAGGGAATGTGATCTGTTATATGCATGGTCACAATGAGCATATGTCTCTATAATCAACTACTTTATGGTCCTCCACCTTAAGCAATGTTAAGGGGGGAAGCATTGAGACACCAAAGCTCCATGAAACAGTTTTGGATAATAAGTAAAGTCTTCTATATAAACCTCACTCTCGAAACACTCTTTTCTTCCTCTCTCTCTCTCTACACCTAGAAAGAGTCTTTTATCTTCTCCGATCACTCATTCTCACTTCGGAGGGGTTTTTTGGCCAACCCCAGTCGAACAGCTCTAATGATGCATTGTTTTGCAGATCCTCAGTTCCTAAATAGTCCATTCTTTTTTCTTCTTTTTTTTAGGTACTTCGGAAAAGAAATTGAGGGAAAAAGGCTAGGCCCTCTCCCTCGAAACGCTTAACATATCAGCTACCAAAAGGTCCCGTATCTCCATCGGGGGGATCATTTACAACAAGTAAATCTTCCGGTTGCTCTGCTCCAAATTTCGCAAGAGCATCTACACATGCGTTTCCTTCTCTCATGATATGTTTGATTTCGCACTCACAGCCTTACATGATGATCCTTGCATCTTCTACTAATCCTCGGAATTGGAAATTGTCTCCCGAATCCTCTGACAAAAGCTGGACAACTTATTCCGCATCCCTTTCGACAATGACATTGGTGAGGCCCCTTTGGAGAATAATAGTGAGGCCTTTATAGACAGCCCACAATTCAGCTTCCAAACTCGTGCAAGTTTCCAATTGCGCATAATAGCAGCTGATCCATGTGCCTTGTTCATCACGGAACAGTCCTCCAAAGCCCCCAGGTCCAATAGTCCATTCTAGCTATGGAACTCCGATCCACTTTCATCTAGCACAAGATTCAGTATGCACAAATAACTAGTCATTATCATATTTTGTGACTTTCAAATCAAGTATTGAATGATAGCTAAAAAATGTAATCCTTTTCTCAAAAAACTAGTATGGCTGATGTCGGGCTTCCTCGGTTACCGAAAGAGTAAAGTTAATGTAGTCCTAGCAAACGTCCAAAATAGGATACAACTTGAGTGGATTCAATCAGATTAAGAACTTCATTAAAATATAAATGGATTTGCTTAAATTCGACTCGGAACTTGAATTTTCTCAAAGAATCTACTAGGCTTAGGTTATACAATTCAATACAAAATTTATCTTCAGTTGTCCTAAATCAGTGTATTGCATTTTTCTAAATCAAAAAAGATATTAAAAATGTGTCATACAAAATTTATCTTCAATTCGCTCCATTTTGATTTAATTTTAGATTTATAATTTGAATGTGGAGTAGTAATTTAAGTGTGGAGTTATAAGTTGAGTTTTGAAAAAAGAAAATTTGTTTAGTTATGAGTTTTGAAAAGAGTTTTGAGTTTTTAAATTTTGAATTTTGAAAAAAGTTTTGAGTTTTGCAAAGAGTTTTGAATTGTATTTTGAATTTTGAGTTGTATTTTAAATTTTTTTGGATTTTTATTTAAATATTCTTAATTCTTTAATTTTAAATATTTTATTTTATTTTATAAATATATTTTTTTAATATTTTATACTCAAAACACAACTCCACACCAAATCGTAACCAAACACATAATTGAAAGCTCAATTTAAAAATTCTTTTCAAAACTCATAACCAAACTCTTTTCAAAATTTTATTTAAAAAAATTTCAATTTTTTAAATTTTGTTTTTTAAAATTATTTTTTATTTTATATTTTTTTGAAAAAACAATTTTTTTCAAAAAATATTTTGTTTATTTTTATTTTTTCAAAAAATATTTTTTGGTATTTTTTTAAATAATGGCCAAATAATTTATTATGATTTAGACGTATCAACAATGATAGAGACTCTTGTTTTGGAGGACCCCACAACCCCCAAAGTGATCACACCACTCATGATGTCAACCCCCAAAGTGATCACACCACTCATGATGTGAGCCCCCCACATACAAGAGTGGGTTCCACACATCATGAGTGGTGTAGAGGTTGTGAGAGTCTTCCAAAAAGGGGGTCTCACTCATTTTCCTTAGACGTATATAACGATTCAATTTTTTTTTAATTAAAAAAAATTAAATATTTAAAAAAATTAAAAAATATTTAAAAAATATAAAAATATATTTATAAAATAAAATAGAATATTTAAAATAAAAAAAAATAAAAATTATATATTTAAAATAAAAAATAATAATTTTTTTTAAAGAAAAAATTAGTCTAATGTCCCTCTCCTATTTTTGGTAATAGAAGAGGTTCACAATATTATTTTATATTGTCTAAGGTCTCTCAACCCACACCCATATATCACAGAAAAATTTGACTCTCTCAAATCAAACCTCATATCTCTCTTTCTCTCTTCATTTTTCTAAGGTTCCTTACTTCACCTTATTATCTTCGCCTTTTCTACCCAAACATTACTCTCTCTCTCTCTAAGGTTCCTTACTTCACCTTATAATCTTCGTCTTTTCTACCCAAACATTACTCTCTCTCTCTCTCTCTCTCGTCTTCATCATTGTAAAAATGGCAGATTTTGTATCCTTACTCGACAATCCTTCGATGATTTCCTCTGCATCGTCATCCGGAGGTACCATTGTTGATCACGACGATGATTTCGAAGACGTATGTAGTATCTGTTTCGAGCCTTTCAACTTCCAAGATCCTCCGACTGTATGTTTTTAATTTTTGTGTTTAGTAGAGTCGAATGTTAAATTTGTGATTTTAGGTTGAATTGAATTGAGATTTGAAGCTTCGAACTTGAACAACTCGAGACATGTTCTTTGAACTAGTTGGAATGAGTTTATTTGTGAAATAAAATAGCTTAATTTTTGCTCTCATTTTCAAAATCTTGCCACTGATTATCATCATTTGGTTTCTATATGTTTCAAAATTCTCTGTGAGCAAAATTAGAGAAATTTTAATTTTCTTTAAACAAAATAAGGAAAATTTGTGAATAAAATCAGAGAAATTTCAATTTTTTTTGATTTGAACTCAGAGGAATTCTGTGCATGTAATGAAGGACCTGACATTATGAAAATATTAGATGTCTTTTATTCTATAAAATCTTAATACTATGGATCCTAAAAAAAATCCTCTTTTTTAAATTTGTAAATATTTAAAATATTTTTAAAAAATACAGGACAAAAATGTATAAAATATAGTGCACATTAAAATAAATATTTAAAATATAAAATATTTACACTAAAAATATAAAATTAAGAATTTTTTTAAATATTTAAAAAAATCCAAAAAAATTCAAAATACAACTCAAAACTCTTTTCAAAACTCATAACCAAACAAATTTTCTCTTTTCAAAACTCAACTCAAAACTCAAAACTCAAAACTCAAAACTCAAAATACAACTCCACACTAAAATCATGATTTTAAAAAATAAAATAAAATAATTTTTTTATAATTTTTTTTAAAAAAAATAGATTTTTAAAAAGTATTTGGTTTTGAGTTTTGAATTAAATTTTGAGTTGTATGTTTAGTTATGAGTTTTAAATTTTTTTAATTGGAATCACGATTTTAAAATTAAACCAAACACCACCTTAGAGTGAGTATGTGTACCAAGCCATATAATATATTACATTGCAATTGAATTGATCTACTTTTTACACGTATATTTCATATTTATTATATAATTTTTTTTTATCAATAATAAAGGTCGTGTTTCTCAAGTTATGAGAGCCCCTATCCTATCTAGGCTTTGTTTAATTTTTATTTGGGTTGGTGAATTTCAGCTCAAACCTTGATCAAATTTAAAATTATGCTGGAGAAGTCCAAAAATTTACAAACTTGACTTCTGTTGCTTCAGTCAAATTCATCCAAGTGTTTTTTGAACATCTAACTAAAACATGTTCTAAGAAGGGAAATTTGGCTATAAACCCTCCTTATCTTTCTTTTATTGTTAAAAAGACTAAGAAAAAAATTATATTTTTAAAACCCCCTCATAATTATAAAGTCTTGTATAAAGGACACAATTTATTATTTAAATATTTTATCAGACTATTATACCCTCAACTAAATCTTTCCTATTCACCATCTCAATCTTTCAAACTTCGTCTGATACAACTATTGCTTATACATAGATGATGACTCCATGGCTAGGGTTTCAAAGGAGATCTGGTTGGAGTGACCAGATCTGGTAGCAAATGCCTCCACAGAAACAATAAGAAGATCAAAATAGCAAAAGTCCATCCTCAATCAATGGCTTCGTTGTTTGCACCTAAGGAATAAGCTCTTTGTCTCAAGATCTGAAAAAATCATTACTCGTAACCTTCTTTTCGGATGATTATGACGATGAGCAACATCAATTGACAATGGAGATGGTGGAGGTATGAGAGATGATATGCGGATATGGTGAAGATTTGTGGGAGAGAACTCTGTGTGTGCGGATATGGTGAAGATTTGTGGGAGAGAGCTCTGTGTGTGTGTGTGTGTGTGTGTGTGTGTGTGAGAGAGAGAGAGAGAGAGAGAGAGAGAGAACACAATAA
This sequence comes from Camellia granthamiana, assembly GCA_036172215.1. Taxonomy (NCBI): domain Eukaryota; kingdom Viridiplantae; phylum Streptophyta; class Magnoliopsida; order Ericales; family Theaceae; genus Camellia; species Camellia granthamiana. The sequence goes on from CM069906.1 coordinate 92,595,111, forward strand.
TGATAAAAGACGCAACTCAACGGTTGGGCTCAACTTTTCATAGATATACATTTCGATCATTGTTCGAGTTAGAGTTAGAGATTCGTTCAATCACTATTTGATTCTTAATAATTTGTTCAATCACTATTAGATTAATTTTACTTAGATTGCTTTGATAATATATGTCAAAGTTGTTTTATTTGCTGATACTCTGTTTAAATGATAGTAAAATTTTACTCTGGTTTACTATAATAATATGTAATCTGTCATATATTTGCTAATGCTCTGTTTAAAGTTTCAGAGTAAAATTTTACTCTGAATCAAAGTAAAGTTTACTATGATTCAAAGTAAAATTTTACTCTGAAAAAAAACATGTTGATTTGCTTAATGAGATAAAATTTTACTTTGAATCATAATAAACTTTACTCTGATTCATAGTAAAATTTTACTCTGAATCAGAGTAAAGTTTACTATCATTCAAAGTGAAATTTTACTCCAATTAAAAACATATTGATTTGCTTAACAATATAAAATTTTACTTTCAATCATCGTAAACTTTACTCTGATTCAGAGTAAAATTTTACTCTGAATCAGAGTAAATTTTACTATCATTCAAAGTAAAATTTTACTCTGAAATACACTGTGAGGATGGCTTAATAGGAGAGTTGATAGATACGAGGGTAATATAGTAAAAAAAAATAAATTTTAAAATATTAGGGGGTTTTGAAAGTATCTATATAATTCTTGTCCTTTTGAAAGATAAATTAAATAGTGAAGGGTCTATCACCAAATCTCCCTTTTAAGAAAGAAAAAAAAATGAAACAACAATTCAACAACTATACAAAATGCATTTTTTCTTTGATTTGGAGTCATTTAACAATCGGAATCACTTTTAACTGGTTTAAAATAATTACTATGAGATCACAACTAACATATTTTCCAAAGATGTAAGCGAAGTGTCAATATTTTAATTATTTTATTCTTATTTATTTATTTTTTTACTTCAAAAATCATGTTGAAGGAGGATCCCTTTCAGTCCAAATTTAGACTAGAGGGTGTTATTGGGCCTGTGGAGTCCATCACGGGTCTTATTTCGATAATCTGATATGTTCATTCTATCAGTCACTTTATGTATTTCATCCATAAAAAAAAATTAGATCAATCCGATAATTATAACTTATTCAATTTATTACGTTTATCCCCCAAAAAATATATGATCTATTTTTTTTTTTTAAAAAAATTTGGTTAAAAATGCAATAAATTGAATAAGTTACAGTTATTAGATTGATTTAATTTTTTGTGTGGATAAAATTCATAAAGCGCCTGACAAAATAAACGATTCAGATCATCGAAACAGAGCTTGTGATGGACCCCACGGACTCAAACAACACCCTCCAATCCAAAATCTAGTTTGGAGGGCATCCTCCCCCAATCACATTTATGTTGAACATCCATAATATTTAGGATAAATGATCGACAGATTTTAATAGTTAGATTTAATTCCATTTTAAGTTTTATCAATTCGTCGCTGAAAGTTGGTTTTAATAGAATTATTGCTAAAAAAAGATTATTTGTGACGATTTTCTAAGGGGTGATTTGGGATGATCTAAATAAGTGTACTTTTTAACTTTTTATGAAATATAATGATTATTTTGGGAATAATAGTAAAAAGCCAGCTTTTTGGCTTTTTAGCTTTTTTAATAAAAAAAAGTCAGCTTTTTTACCCAAAACAACCTAGTTTTTTGTCAAAAAAAAGCCACCAAAAAAGCCAAAAAATCAACTTTTTACCAACTTTCCAAAACACTACTGAGTTGGGTATGGGTTGGGTTTGAAGTGATGTGATGTGACTTAAATAAGATGATTAGGATAGTAACTTTTTGACTTTTTAATTTTTTTAAATTATGACAAATAAGGTCTAAATCTGTCACTTAAAACTAACAATGAGTAACTTTTTTTTGTGACAGTTTGAAAATTGAACTAAAATGGCCAAGTCTTGGCCATTAAAATCATATATTCTTTGAAAATTTCGATGGTCTTTTAACATTTTCAAAGGGTTTCTTGATGGTTTGACATCTTGATTGCATTTTGATAGTATGGTCACGTTTGGTAGAGTTGTGAAAAAGTGATTATAAATTATAATTTAACAGATTATGGCTTATAGCTGTGTCTGTTAACCTGTTTGGTGCAACTGTGGGATTATGGATTTAAGCAGCAGAGGGATTATGGATTTAAGCAGCAGAGTAGTGTTTGGTTAATAAGCTGTAAAATAACTTTTTACTGTATAATTGTCTTTTCTGCCCTTATATGATATAAAAATGATTATTTTGTCATTTTTTTCAGTTTTAATTTTAAAAAAAATTATTTCATTAATAAAAGTTAATATAATTAGTATTAATTAGTATCAATTAATATAAAAATTGATACATTTGATAAAAATATAATGGAAGTATTATTGTCACAATTTTTTTCCATTATAAATTAATTAGTATCAATTAATTGCTTAATTAGTATCAATTAATACTAAAATTATTAATTAGTATAAATTAATGGCTTAATTAGTCTCAATTAATACTAAAATTATTAATTAGTATAAATTAATATTAATAATTAATTTTTATTAGTATCAATTAATATTAATAATCAAAAATTGTTATTAATTAGTATCAATTAATAATTAATTCATTACAAAAGTATACAATATTAATTTATTAATGATTAATACCAATTAATATTGATTTTTTCTTTTTCTTTAAAAATATACAATTTTTTATTTTTTAATTAATATAAAAATATACAATATGAATTTATTAATAATTAATACCAATTAATATTTATTTTTTAATTAATATTGATTTTTTTCTTTTTCTTCAGAAATATACAATTTTTTCTTTTTTAATTAATATTAATATTTGGGTATTGACGAGGGCATTTAAGTAATTTTAGTCCCCTCACACCAGCTGCGTGCTTAAGTCGAAAATTTAAGCATCTCCTGACCAGCTTTTGAGATAAGCTGAGAAATAACTTGATTTAAGTTATAAGCTAGTTAACTTAAGCTCCACCAAACACAATATTTTAACTTAAATTAAGCTAGAAGCTGAAATAAACAACTTATAAACTTTACCAAACAGGCCTTATGCAACGTCTTGGGTACATTTTGATGGTCATAAACTCTTTGAAAACGTTACAGACCATCAAAATGTTACAAACTTGTGCAATATTTCTATATCGAGTTCGTAACATTTGGATGTTACAGACCACCGTTTGAAAAATCCAAAGCTTTTTATATAAAATAATGCGCGAAAGATAAGGACCCTTTCCGAACTTGTGCAAGGTCAAGAGAAAATAAAAAGGAATGAACCATTTTCTGAACTTCTACAAGGTAATACACATGGCTCCATACGATTGGTCAAATGAGGAAAGTATTGAAGGTCGCATATCTTTTCAAATATAAGGAAAGAATAATACTATATGTACCAAAAAAAAAAAAAAAAAAATAGTACAGAGAATGCATCCTTATGAAAGAGCTTTTGTGCATTCTGTATACAAATTTTCTATATAAATAATATTTCTCCATATAAAATCAAAGAGTCTAGCAACCCATAACAATTCAAGTTGAATTCTACCATGAAAATATTTTTGTTGTTAAGATTGATTTGTTGTATAATGAGTCCAACCCATAAGATAAATTTGGAACACTTATTAATTTTCTAAATAAAATTCTGAGTAAACTTTCCTGATTTGTAGCATTGCTCTATAAAAATATAAGCATTGATAGAGACCCCCTCCAATTACCACCCCCACCACCCCCACACACACGTGGCTGGTGGTGATTGGAGGAGAAGGAAAAGAAAAAAAATAAAAAAGAAAAACTGGCCAATGGGAGGGAAAGAGGGTCAAAGGGAGTGGGAGAGAAAGGGGGTCTCAAACATTTTTGTAAAAATATATAGTACCTAAAAAAAAAAAGGGAATAAGGCTTGTACCAAAAAATAATAATAATAATTGTAATTGGGATACACTTGAATTCCAACTTTTGTGATTTTGGGTTATGTTATGAGTCTTAAATTCTTTCCCATGGGCTAAATATGGCCCAACTACTCATCAAACTAGACCCACAAAATTTACGCCATGTCATGGGCTTCACATCCAAAACTCAACACAAAATTGAAAATTTAAAACACAAATTCTGCTCTAATATTTAATAGAGCACCGATAGTCCATGAATTTTATAAAATTAATTCATTATCTTTTTACTCTCAAAATTTTACCCAATATACTATACTTATAAAGGAATATTATATAGAATTTTCTAATATAGGGAAATATTTATTAAAAATACAAAAAATGATATTTAAAATGCAGAATTTTGCTTAATAGTCAATTCGAGTACCATCCGATTCAAGAATTTTATATAATTAATTTGAGAGAATTTTGATCTAAAATTTTTACCAAGTATACTATACTCATGTATGAAATTACATACAAATTTCATAAAATTTGAATGGTGAAACTATTTAAAAATTCGTAGGAGTAAGGTCTCTAAATTAAGATATACACATTCCTATCCAACCTTGTGTACAAAATTCAAAGAATTGGTTCAAACGCAATGATACTTTCACCAATGATTTCCTACTATTAGAGTGTTCAACAACCAAATGGTCTTACTAGCTGTGGTAAAGTGGTTTAGAAATACTCTTGGATTCAATTAGACGCTCTTGATCCTCCGATTACTATCTGAAAAAAGGATGAACACTCCGGTCGGAGGTGCCGAAATTAGCACTCCGACAGACAAGTCAGTATTCTCTCCAATTTTACTTCTATCTCAAGTTATCTCGTAAATTCTCACATTCCTCATTTAGTTGACATCCCTTCCTTTTTATATTACCTCTAGGCCCGAGGGTTGGGCCCACTTTTGATCTCACATGTAGTTACCTAGTCGGCCTTCCAATTGAGTGATGGCTCCTATTCGGCTCCTTATATGGCCGATTCATTTATTCGGCTTCATGAACCCTTGGTCAGGGCCGAATTGCTTTTGACCTGATGTTGATCAAATGCCTTGGCCTCTTCCTAATTGATTTTATTCAGCCTCCACACTAGCTTATTCAATTAATTCATACAATAGAGCAAGATAAGAGTATTAATTCATTTTTACCTCTAATGAAAAATATTTTTAATTGGCTGCTTTAAAGTTTCAAGTATACTCCTTATTAAATCTTTGTAGCTCCTCTATTATTTTCTCTTTTTTTTTTTTGTTTTTGTTTTTTTTAAAAAAAATTTCAACACAATCTTTACAAAACCAACAAGGTTAGTCCATTAGTCAAAATCCTTGCACCTCACTATGAAGTTTTGTTTGATTTCTAGTTTTTTTTAGTGACTTTTTGAATTTTTTTATGAGGTGAAAGAGGCTAATGTGTTTGAGAATAATTTTTTTAGTTGAATAGATAATTATGAGAGAAAAAAAGTGATTAATTGATGCATACAATGTGAATCTTTGCTAATGGGTTGAATTTTTGGTTGTTTGGTTTATTCTCCCAAAGTGTTTTTTTTTTTTTTGAGAACATGGAAATTTATATTAAAAATAACAACATACAAAAATAAAGACCTCAAAGGGCCAAACAAATCATACAACAAAAAGAAAAATATAAACAATAAAAAAATAACAAATCTGCCAAAAAATCAACTACGATCTAGGAAAAACTGCTGATCTTCTCAAATATGTGGTCTAAAAAGCAAGATCTATATCAAACCAAGGAAGATCTGCTTGAAAGCCCACTGTCCCGTCGATGTCATCTACGTTGCCACTGCCCAACTCCGCCATCGCCGTCGTACTTCAGACATCGCTAGAAATTAGAGTTGAGAAGGAGGTACACCTATAATGGTATGAGAGAAGACTTGAGAGAGGAGGGAACTATTGTGGGTATAGAAAATCTAAAAATCGATGCTGAAATCGAGGGCAAAAACTCTCAAACCCTTATTTCATATATAAAAAGTCTAGATTTACACTCTAAGATTACAGATCTATACTCTAAGAATGTAAATCTACACTTTACAAGTGTAAATGAAGTTACCGGAGTATCATCGGAATATCACCGAAAATCTCCTAGCGAGATCTCTCTCTGGAACTCTCAATCTATTTGTTGGTTGTGTATTCTCTATGTGTTTATATATGATTTTTCTCACTTCCTTTTGGAATTTCTTTATAGTAATTATAAGTTGTATTGATTTTCATTATGATTACAATTAATTAGTTTCATTGTAACAAAATGCACATCTTTTGTAGTGCATTACCTGTAGTGTATCTTGTGGCAAAAGTTAAGCCAAAAAAAAAAACCGAATAAGCCTTTTTCTTCTTCTCCTTCCCTCCAAAATATCATTTTAGGCACTACAAGATGCACCACAGGCAAGAGAATTCAGATTCATATTGTAACGTACTAACATGATTCCAAAGAATAAAAATAAAAAAAATCACACAATTTGTCATTTCCATTTTTGATGGCAACATGCAATTGCATTTTAAATTATAATGATCACCATGTTCACAAAACTTAAATAGAAAAGCAAATTAATAATAAAAAATCACATAAAATCAACAAAACAAAACAAAACCAAAAAACGCAATTAACTCTAAGGTCATGTTTGTTTGGATGGACATGAGCTTGGGATTAGACTAATAGTCCAATAAAATTATTAATCCGATATTTGGTTAAACAATTAAAGTACGGACTAATTATTTTAAACTTGACTATTAGTTAAGATAGGATACATAATCCAACGAATTTGTAGTCCTAGGACTATTAGTCATGGGAATGCTAATCCAGTCCGCCTAAACAAACATGGCCTAAATGTATAACTTTGACATTGGGATCGGTTAGTTACGCTGTGATAGATCTCATTAAAACTTTTGCCCCTAGAGCCAAAATCTAATTTCCGCCACTAATTCAAGTATTATTGCTCACATATAGCAACGATAAGAAGAAAAGGAGGGTGGATTTTTGCAAGAAAAATAATAGACTACATACATCAACAATAAATAGACATCTAAACTCCATCTAGCCACAATGAAGATTTGTAACATATGATGCCCACATATAATCAACTACATACAACAACAATGAAGATTTGTAACTCATATTTTACTCTATTGGAACGATTATTTCCATTTCTGACGAAATTGATATCCACTTCTACAAATCTGAACTACTTCCATATATCTCAACTATAATAATTTCCTTTATGACGAATTTCTGAATACACCATATAAAAAAAAAAAATTCAAGAAAAAAGAAAGAAGATTTATGCAATTTACACTCACCATGATAACAAATTTATAGTCATTGTTACCCTCACCTTTTCAAATCCTAATTCTATTCAATCACCACCTCCGGTAGCCACTATTGGCAACTTCGGCAACCATTGCTGTCATCTTCATCCACCAAACCCCAGTTCCTCCCCAACCGATGACCCCTCTCCCTAGACCCTTTCCCTCTTTGGCGACTCCTTCACTACTGCCACCCCCTTCTGGCCCTTCACAGCTTCAAAAATCCAATGTAGTTTTTTTTTTTTTAATTAGAAAAAATATAATTGAGAATCTCCTCTCGAATACAAATAGATAATCATAGAGATATTATTGGTACCTCACTTAGTAATTCAGATGTCTCGTCTCCAAAGGTATTTATCTTGCTCACTTTTTTTCGATTCTGTATTAATTATAACTGTAGGCATGCAAATTTTTTAGTCAATTACAAATTGCCACATATATAAAGATCTGAAACATAAATCACAATTATTGGCAAATTAAATCTTGCAATGTGTCTAATTGGTCACAAATCAAGATCACATGGTGTTGCATTGTGTTCAAATCAAATATTGCCACATGTTAAACTTATGCGATATTAAGATTTCGTTTGGCAACATCGCTTTTCAGCCTAAGAGTCAAAAGTGACTGTGGGTGTTGATTTCTAACCACACAACCAAACGAGGAACTCAGCTGGAGAGCACCGGCAGAATAGATTAAGCCCCAACAACCTATCACAGAAAGATAAGAATCCGGCGGTGGTTCGTCTACCCAAGGGCACTCCGATACTCAAGTCAGTAATCAAATATCTCTCAAAGATAGCAAATTGTGCTTAACTTAAAAAGGAAAAACAAACTACCCACAGTCTATCACACATAAAAGCATACCTTAGATCTACGGGGGTGCCTTGCTTTTATAGCCAGCACTGACTCAATCCCTGTAGAAGTCTCACTTTAGTAGACTCAGGCTTAATGCTCATCTTGGACTCTCAGCTAGATAGGGATAAACTACCTAAGAGCTTTATCTTTATCCAGACTCAGATCCTCTCATGTTCTAGGACTCTTGTCCCTTATCCGCTTATCTCAGATTTCGATATCTCCGCAGATAACCCCGGTCTAGCCAAGATCACCTCGGCGCATGACCAAGCCACGTGGCACCTCGGTTGACACTTCGGCGTCACCTTGGCTATGTGCTGTTATTCACAAAATATTTCTCCACAATTGCCCCCTAGGTTCTACTACCTCGGCAATCTGAGGTGATGGAACCTACATCACTTGTTCATATACTATGTCGGCTAAAATTCATTCCTTCTCCACGACCGAGATCATTACTCGTCGACTTCAAGTATCCAAGACTCAATTGTCCATCTTTATTAATGACCAAGAACCAAGAACCAAGAACCAAGTTCTTTGAGTATCTTAACTGAGATCGTTCCTCTAGCCGTGGTTTTTGCTTCATTAAATTAAGAACTCCAAGAGTTTTATCTGCGCATGAGCTATCACGTACAGTTTTTTCAACTGTTTTATCCACGCGTCCTCTCTTCTTTGGTTCGTACTTGACACGCAGTTTCAGGTCGCGTTGCTTCTGCGTACGGTGCCTGACAAACACGTCGTCCAAGGCATATTCATTTCCTTTTGCCGCCCTTTCAGTTTTTAACAAAAACTCTTTTTCTCTCTCTTCGTCTTTGTACTTCTCATACTCTCGTTCTTTCTCTGCACTCAGACTTTCTCTCTCTAAAAAACCTCATTTTTTGAACTTTCGAAGCTCTGTAACTATTTGTCTTCGGTGAATCTTCTGTCACTCCATCTCGATTAAAGGCATTGTCTGACTCCGATGCACCTTACTCTGGCGTTCTTGTTTTCGGCCCTATTCAGTAAGTTCATAACTTCTTTCTCTTTAATTTCAGTCTTTCATTTTTTATTTGTTTCAAATCTATCTTCTGTGTACATTTTCTGTTGCTATTCTCTTTCTATCTTCATGCTTTGGTCATCATGAATCATTTCTTGTTTCTTTGAATTTTTGTTGTGCTTCCAGTTGCATTACTAAAATGTCAATTGTGTTTGCCTATTGTGTTTCCTGTACAATGTTCTGTACACACTCACTTAGTGTTCTGTGATTTTCCTCACTCTTGAGTCTCTGTTGCTTTCTTGATTCTGAATCGTGCCTTTTTTCTTGCTTTTCTTGCTTTGTTTCTAGATTCTTGCATTTGATTTTCGTTTCTGTAGTTATAGTTTCGGGATTTGCCATATAACCCATATACTTAGGAGAAACTGAAACAAATTTCCCTTCAGATCTTCAAAATCCTCGCCCCAATGCCTCTTTAGGATCTAGCCGAGGTTCTAAGACCCCTGCCAGTGTTCTTTCCCCGAAGTCCTTTGCAAAACACCTCTAGACGAGATCATGGGTATGTTTAGGTGGAGAGTAGATACCCCAGCCAAACTTAAGTACTTCCGACAAGAGTTCTCCATCCCAACTGTTGTTCAAATCAGGTTGCCCGGGAAGAAAGATTCTATCATGCCAGATGGAAACTCCATGCCCTTCCTTGTAGTTGCATTTATAGAATGTGGGCTTCGACTTCCTCTAAACATCCTATTTAGGGAAATTCTTTATTTATACAAACTTAACCTTATGCAACTAGCCATCAATTCTTTTAGGATTATTAATGGCATCGTTGCGCTGGCACGCCGACAAAATGCCAAAATTACCCTTCCTGATATCCAGTATTGCTACACCATGTGTAGCCTTAAAATAAACAACGGCTACATATATTACCTCAAGTTGAGATTTATACAATACAAGTTGATAGCCGATATCCCAAACTCAAATAAGGGTGCAGGGGACGACTACTTGATTGTCTCGGGCAATTGGGAGTTTGCGCCGGATGACGAGCTCCACTTTTTCCCTTTGCGCCGAGAAGTATTTAGGGATGACAAGGGTAAGGGCTTAGTTCCCCCAAAGTCCTTTCTTTAAATTATTTTAGCATTCTTCCTGTTACGCTGTTATAATGTTCTCTCTTTATTTTTACAGTCCTTCCTCAGCCCGAAAAGAACTTTCGCCAGTACTACGTGCCAAGCAAAGACTTGGTTCGCCTTTTCGGCTTACCAATCGAGGCACACAAAGCTCCTCTTCTTCTCAACTACATCCATGCCTACCACAGTCCCTTGCTTGACGTCCCCAAAAGAAGCCAAACTCCACATTCTACCACAACTCCTCCAACAGCCTCATCTCCAAGGTCAGATCAGGTCTTTACCTCTGATCCAGCGGACCAGCTATCCCTTTCTGCCCCCCAGTTGATTCCTCCAACTCAGTGCTAGCACTGACACCGAGCTCTACCAAACGTCCCTACCGGCAGAACTAGAAGTAGAAGACGCCAAGGTCTTGACTTTTTGGAGACCGACCCTTCCAACCCTCTTATCGCCTTGCCAGCCATTCATTTTGCTTCCAGAGTTACTATTGCCATTACTGCCGACGAAATGGGTTGCACAAAAATTATTCCCAACAACCTGCTAGCTGATATCCCTGGCGAGGTGTCGGTTCATTCTTCTTTTCCATCCCAATCCCAACAAAAGCCCAAGGCAAAGAGGGTAAAAAGGGCTAAGGCCAAAGCCGCAGCCACAAAGGTTGAATCAGAAGATATAGTGCCAATTTCTAAATTAGTTGAAATAGAGAAGAGCTCTGCTGTCACTAAGAAGAAGCCTGTTGAGGCCGAGACGTCTGATCAGCTGCGATCCAAGAAATCGAGGTCTGAGGGGGCTTCTGAGCCCTCTGTTTTTCGTGCCGACGAGCCTTTGACCCCGTCTTTCAAAGTCGGAGACCGACCTCTTCTAGCCGAGGACAGTGCACTTGATAGTCTGGAAGTTGGTGCCGTTCTTTCCACCGCCGTTCTCCTTCTAGCTGACATCAATCGGATGGCCGAGCTCTTTAAGTATGAAAATTATGCAATGATGATGCAGCACTGCGGTTTGGTAAGTTGTAGTACTTGTAACCTTTGGTCCAATTTTAACTCTGGTTTCTATACTTAACGAATTTTCTTTCTATTCTTGTAGGCTATCTAGTAGGGTCACTCCCTCGCAGTCAAAACCGAGGAGTTTAAGAAGGAACTAACCAACAAGACAAAGGAGGCAGCCAAGCTCCTGTCTTCACTAAACAAGGCCGAAGCTCGCATCCGAAGCTTGCAGGACCAGGCGAAAGCTACCCAACTGGCCCAAAGCAAAGCCGAGGATCGCGCCGAAGGCACTGAAAATGTTACTGAGGTCGCCAAGGTCGAGGCAAAAAAAGCTAAAGAGAAGGAATCTCAAGCCTAAACTGAGCTCCAAACGACACTTGTTGCCAAAGTGGCCGAAATAAAGGCAGTCGACGAGAAGGCGTACGCCGAAGGGGCGGCCGACGTCCGTGACGCATATAAAAAGCAAGTCAACGAGGCATGCAACAAGGGTTATACCCTTGGATGGATGTCGGCATTGAAGGAATTGGGTGTCCCCGACGACTCACCTCTCTGTGATGCTAGCCGACTTGCTCATCCATTCCCATCCACTCCAAGCCAATCTGAGGACGAGGCTGAAGAGGAAGAAGAAGTTGAGGCCGACAAGGATAGAGTCGCCGATGTTACTGAAAAGATTGAAGTAGTTGGGGCCAAGTTCCCAACTCTGAATGAGCAAGTCCTGAACTTGACTTAGGACGACGAGGACGAGGTCCTAAGACCACTTCTGAAGCCGAGGTTGTGAGCGCCGAGAAGAGCCTTGATAAGACTCTTCTTGAGATCGACGCCGAGATCCAGGTTGAGAAGGCAGCCAAGAAGATTACTCAGCTGTCTGCCGAGGCTGAGACACCATCCATCGTTGAGGTAGGGTAGTCTGCAAAAAATCCTTAATGATCTTAGCACTCAGAATTTTTTCTTTTACTTGTTATTTTGAACTGTCATGAACAATGTAATCTTCCGTTTTGTTTTAAATAATGTTGGTTTTTATTTGGCCGACGTGCCTTCTTTTGTCTTTATAAACGAACAAGTTCTCTTTGAATGCATGTCTTCCTTACTTTTGAATGCTCTCTTCTTATATGCTTACTGCTTTCTTTCATGCTTTTCACGCTTCCATACTTAGAATATTTTTGCATTTCTTTGAAGTACACATTAACTGTGTGATCACTTCAGGTTAGAGTACCTCGGATATAAACCTTGACTGTTTGTCTCAGCCATCAATTGGAATACCTCGGCCAACACTTAAAAATATTTCAAAATATTCTTACAAGTACTGTTTCTTAAAACTTATTTAGTCAAGTATTGCTTCTTTACTTCCACTTGTTGTCTTCCATTAAGACTTCACTTTCCAACCTTACCAACCTTGACAACCAGGTTGGTCATCTCAGGTGATATGTACCTCGGGTACTTCTTTCATCATTACCTCGGCTAACTCGAACTTGTAAATTGTTCTGAAATTTCAACAAGTGTCAAGCCTATTCTAACTTGTAAATTTTTCTAAAAATTTCAACAAATCCCAAGCTCTGAAGTTTATTTATCATTCCTACTCCCTGCTCCTTACTCCCTAATGTGAACCAAAGTTCCACTTAAGTTCACATTATGCGTTTATGGTCTTTTGCCGAAGTCAGATTCAAACAAAGACTAGCCGAGGTGTTCAACCTTGGTTTCTCTGTTAATCTAACTAAAGAAAATTTAGTTCCATTCTGAGTTTAACTTTGCCGACATGGCAAGTCTAGGTTAATTCAACTTAGTTCACCTCTATTATATGCAAAGTATAATTTAACTTTGCCATATGATAAGTAAGTTTATTCATTATGTTCCATTTAGAAACATCGCCAACTTAGTTCAACTTTATTGTATGCAAGTATAATTCAATTCTGCCATATAATAAGTCTAAGTTATTTGTCATATTTCATTTAGAAATATCACCAACTTAGTTCAACTCTATTATATGCAAGTATAATTCAACTTTGCCATATAATAAGTCTAAGTTATTCATCATGTTTCATTCAGAAATATCGCCAACTTTGTTCAACTCTATTATATGCAAATATAATTCAACTCTGCCATATAATAAGTCTAAGTTATTCGTCATGTTTTATTCAGAAACATCGCCAACTTAGTTCAACTCTATTATATGCAAGTATAATTCGACTCTGCCATATAATAAGTCTAAGTTATTTGTCATGTTTCATTCGGAAACATCGTCATAGGACTGGTCAGTCCTATCGCACAAATTTCAAATTCACAAAAATCAAACTAGCATTTTATTATTACTTCAGCTAATAAAACTATGACATAAATTTCAAAAAATAAAAACTAATGATAAAAATATTTCAGATTGTAAGTGTTTCAGGGTCTCAGCAACTCTTTGCCATTAGTGTTTTCCAGCCGATATGCCCCACTGCCGGCAACCAAGATGATTCTATAAGGCCCCTCCCAATTTGGGCCAAGCTTGCCCTGCCTAGGATCCTTCTTATTGCCGACAACTTTTCTCAAGATGAGGTCCCTAACTTTGAACTCGTTTGGGTTAACCTTGTTGTTGTAAGCCCAAGCAAGCTGCTGGTATGCCCCCAGCCGAATTGTTGCTCTCTCCCTTCTTTATTCCAATAGATCCAGATCTTAGGCTAAGAATGCCTTATTGGTCCCATTTTCTACTTCCTGGATTCTAATTTCAAGGATGCTGACTTCCAATGGGATAACTGCTTCAGTGCCATAAGCCATGGCAAAAGGAGACTCTTTAGTTGATCTTCTCGACGTAGTCCGATATGCCCAGAGCACATTGGGCAACTCTTCCACCCACTTCCCTTTTGCTGTTTCTAGCATTTTCTTGATCCTATCCAAGATAGCCTTATTGGATGCTTCTACCTGACCATTGCTTTGAGGGAAACTTGGAGTGGAGTAATAGTTCTTGATTTTGTACTTTGCACAGAAGCTTTGATTAGCTTACTGTCAAATTGTGTACCATTGTCTGCTATTATTGCCCTTGGAATCCCAAACCTAGTGATGATGTTCTTCCATATGAAGTCCTTCACATTAATATCTCGAATCTTCACAAAGGGTTTAGCCTCTACCCACTTCGTGAAGTAGCCAGTTGCTACCAGCAGAAACTTCCTTTATCCAGTTGCTTGGGGCAATTGTCTAACAAGATTCATGCCCCACTGGGCAAATAGTTAAGGGCTGGACACTGGGTTCAAATCTGCTGCTGGTTGATGTATCAAAGGTGCAAACCTTTGACACTTCTCGCATTTTCTGACGTAGGCTTTCTTATCCTTTTGCATATAGGGCCACCAATACCCCTGAGTGATGGCCCTGTAAGCAAGTGATCTGCCCCCAGCATGGCTTCCATAGTCTCCTTTATGAATCTCATACATAAAGTCCACAACCTGGGAGGGATGTACACATCTCAATAGGGGTCTAGTAAAAGGTCTCTTGTAGAGATGGCCATCTGCTGTTAGGCTGAACCTAGTCGACTTCAATCTGGTCTTGTGTGCCTCTCTTCTGTCGTCTGGCAGTTTGCTATCCCTGAGGAACATTACTATTGCATCCATCTAGCTTGGTTTTATCTCCACACACATTTCTTTGTATTCTGTGATCTAGGGCTCCACACTTGGGCCTGACAAATAATCAAACACTATGGTCCTTGCCTCACCTAATTTCATTGCACTAGCCAGGTTTGCCAAGGCGTCGGCGTGACTGTTGTCATCTCGGCTAACTTGCTGTAGCCGACAATCTTGGAACAATGCTAGCAGTCTGACAACCTCTTTGACATAGGCTATCATTCGTTTATCTCGGGTTGCATACTCGCCTGTTACCTGATTCACAATAAGTTGGGAGTCACAGAAGACTACTACCTCATCGGCCTGCATTGCTGCTACCAACTTCAACCTTGTAATCAATGCCTCATACTCTACTTCATTGTTTGAGGCCTTGAATCCCAAATGAATAGACTGTTCTAACATTTGCCCATCTGGAAACACTAACACTACTCTTGCCCCTGCTGCTTGACGGTTTGAGCTTCCATCAACAAATAGGCGGAAGGAATCGCCGATGTAAATGTCGCAGGGCTTTGGTTTCTCTTCTTTCTTCTGTTTTGCTACAATAGGGTTCTTGGGCTCCAGTTGGGTTTTTTCTTACTCCCCTAGGCACATCAAGCCGCGACTTACTGAAGTCCGACGCGGGATGGTGCTCTGGGTGAACTCGGCCACAAAGTTGGCCAGAACCTGGTCCTTAATTGCTATTCTAGGCCTAAACTCCAAGTTACATTAGCCCAACACTACTACCCATCTGGCTACCCTACCTGTCAGATCTCCTTGCTGCAATAGGGACTTCAAAGGATACTCAGTCAGTATCACAATCTTGTGGGCTTGGAAGTAGTGGTTCAGTTTTTTCGAAGCCATCACCAAGGCTAGTGTCAATTTTTTTAGGGATAAGTACCTGGTCTCTGCACTAGCTAGGGTTTTACTCATATAGTATACTGTCATTTGTTCTCCCTTCTCTTCTTTGATTAGCATTGCACTCACTGCGTGCTCTGAAACTGCCAAGTATAAGAATAATTCTTCTCCAGGTATTGGATTTGACAGAATTAAAGTTGTTGTCAAGTACTTTTTCAAGTCGGCCAAGGCGACTTCGCACTCTTCTGTCCACAAAAAATCAGTGGCCTTCTTCAACAAACTAAAAAATGGTTTACACTTATCAGAATTTCAACTGATAAACTTGTTTAGGGCTGCCGCCTTACCGGTCAAAATCTGGACTTGCTTGGCTGACGTCGAGCTCTTTAAGTTAAGAATGGCCCTGATTTGATCTGGGCTTACCTCAATGCCCCTTCTAGTAACCAAGTATCCTAGGAACTTACCAGACCCAACTCCAAATGCACATTTCAAAGCATTGAGTCGGAGCTGATATGTTCTCAGGATATCAAAAACTGTCTTCAAATCGGACAAATGATTCACAAGTTCTTTGGTCTTCACGACCATGTCATCAATGTACACTTCAACTATCTTCCCAATCAGATGTTTGAACATCTTGGTTACTCACGTCTGATAGGTTGCTCCTGCATTCTTCAACCCAAAAGGCATCACTCTGTAGTAGTATAGCCCTTTTGGGGTGATGAAAGCAGTCTTCTCTTCATCTGGGGGATACATCGTTATCTGGTGGTATCCCCTATAAGTATCCAGGAAGCTCATCCTTCCATGCCCTGAAATGGCATCCACCAGCTGATCAATCTTAGGTAGAAGGAAACTGTCTTTAGGGTAAGCCTTATTCAGGCTAGTGAAGTCCACGCAGACCCTCCACTTGCTGTTTTTCTTTTTCACTACCGCAGTATTGGATAGCCAAGTAGGGTAGTTCACCTCGCGAATGGCTTTGGCTTCCAGCAGTTTATCTACTTCCTCCTCAACTGCCTCAACATGCATTAATGTCGGCCTCCTCGCTCGCTGGATGACTGGTTTAGCCGATCTGTCCACATTGAGCATATGGCATGTGACCTCGGGGTCAATACTTGGCATCTCATATGACGTCCAGGCAAATACTTCTATGTTAGCCCGTAAGAAAGCCTCTAACTCCATTTCTTCATCCTTGGCCAAGCCTAAGCCGAGAAGGAAGAAGCGCTCTTCATCTCCTTCTTGAACCAGAATTTTTTTCAAGGCTTCCTCACTCTTCTCGGCCAGTTCTTTTCCGACATCATATAGGACTTCTTTGTCCTCGTCCTTGTCCTCCATTTCCACTTTTTCTACCTCTCGCACATTGTAGTTGGATTTCATTGCTGCCATGGAGCAATTCTTTGCCTGCACTTAATCCCCTCAAACTTCCTCAATCCCTTGTTCAATTGGAAATCGCAATAGCTGGTGTAGTGTTGAGGAAAGAGCCCTCATTGCGTGCAACCATAACCTTCCTAAGATAACATTGTAAGGGGAGGGGGTGTCAATTATTGTAAACTCTGTGCTTACTTTCCTGGTGCTTACCTGCACCTCCAAATTTATTACTCCCAAGGGCCACGTCAGCGTTTCGTTGAACTCGACTATTGGGCTGTTGGACTATTCCAAATCATCTCGGTGAAGGCCAAGCTCCTTGTAACATCTGACATACATGATGTCACAAGAGCTTTCTTGGTCGGTCAGAATGCATCTTACCTGGTATTCTCCAACCTTGAGGGTCATTATCAGAGCATCATTGTGTGGATGCTGCACTATGTTTAGGTCTACCTTAGTAAAGAACACCATCGGTCCCTGGTACTCGTTTGCCCTAAGCCTCTTTTGCTGGACCTGATACACATGCTTTAAGTGCCTCACCTTTTAGGTCTCTCCTCGCATATCATTCTCATTAACCTTTGAGTGAATCACATTAATCACCCGAGGTTCTACTTGTTGTGGTTGTGGTTGTGGTAGTGGTGGTGCCACCGGTGTCGGGGGAAGCCTTGCATGCTCTTTCCTCATTCTGGCTTCATCTAATAGGTCTTTTAAGTGACCCTGTCTGACCAGGTCTTCCAAGTGCATTTTCAGGGCTCTGCACCCTTGAGTTAGGTGTCCATCCTCATTGTGGTAGGCACAGTGCTTCCCAAGGCTCCTTCCCATGAACTTGCTAGGGACCTTCTCCGATGCTCTATAATACGATTGGTTCTTGATCCTTTCTAGAAATTTGTAAACTGGGATCTGGAACACAGTGGTGATTGTCTGAGCAGCCCTCAGCCCTGTTTCTTATCTGTTAAAACCAGTATTACCTCGGCCTCGCTTCGGCGAGCCGTTCCTCTTCTCTTGTTTGGGTGCCTTATTTCTCAGCATGTCATCTTCTACTCTGGTATATTTCTCGATTTGTGACATGAGCTCCTCTATACTCTTTAATAGAGTTTTTGCCAGTGACTTTCAAAGCGAGCATTCATCCTCTAGGTCGTTCTTAAAAGACACGACCGCCAATTCCTGGTTGCATCTCGGTATTCGGTTGAACACCTCATAATACCTCTTAGAATAAGCCCTGAGGCCTTCACTCTCGCTAATTTTCAAAGCCATCAAGGAGTCTACCCTTAGTGTATGCAACTTGTTTGTAATGAACTTGGCCACAAAACATCTCGGCCAGGCCATCCCAACTCTTCACAATTCATTTCGACAACTTGTGAAACCAATCCGATGCAATTTTCCCAAAGAATGAGAGGAACACCTTGCACAGCAAAAATTCATTCCCGATATACAAAGCCATTGAATTCAAATATAAGTCGACGTGAAAGTTCGGATCGGACTTACCGTCATAAATTTGGAACCTCGGCATGTAGAACCTTTTTGGTGCCTTAAACTTGTCCAACTCTATGGAGAACAGTGTTCTTGGCTTGACGGGAGATGTGACCTCGGCATTCTGCCGCTTCCTCTAAAAGTAGTCCCTCAAATCCTCCTTAGATATTCCAGGGCTCTTTGACATACGTCTCGCTGGTACGAGGTGTCCTCTACGAGTCGTCTTTGACCGACTCTCCTCGCCCGACATTTCGTGAAGGCCGATGTGAGGGCTTCTTCTCCCTGCCATGCTATGGGACTACTGGGATTGTTTTCTGTCCCCCTTTTCTGGGTATCAGTCTTGGCCTCTAGCATCAGCTTGTCTTGCAACGGAAACGGTGGTTGCATGATGTTGTTCTGTATCATGAAGTTGACAACCAATTATAGATCTACCAATTTGTTGGCCATTCCCTTCATCTCACCGTCCCTCCTCAAGCATTTATTTTTCTGTACCTGGAGGTCGCTTTCGTTATAATACTCATCTAGGCCTGATTTCTTCGGGACGTCTTTGTTCTTGTCAACCTCCTTATCCCCGGGATTCTGATCCCGTGCTCCTTCATTATGATTTTCTTCCTTAATGTTAGGATCGGCGTGTTTACCACTCCCACATGGGACGTCATCCCCGATCTTTTCTTTTTGTCCGTCGTTGGCCATCTATTCTCCTTACGTTCCCACAGACAGTGCCAAAATATGGGTGTTGATTTCCGACCACACAACCAAACAGGGAACTCAGCTGGAGAGCACCGGCAAAATAGATTAAGCCCGAACAACCTGTCACAGAAAGATAAGAATCTGATGGTGGTTCGTCCACCCAGGGGCACTTCGACGCTCAAGTCAGTAATCAAATACCTCTCAAAGATAGCAAATTGTGCTTAACTCACAAGAAAGTACTAACTGCTTACAGTCTATCACACATAAAAGCATACCTTAGACCCACGGGCCCTGCTTTTATAGCCAGCATTGACCTGATCCCTGTAGAAGCCTCACTGTAGACACCCCATTTTTGACCGACTTTAAGACTCAGACGTCATCGTTCTTGCACGCGATGATCGCGCATGCTTGTGCTTGTTTCGAGTTTCTCGGGTTTTCGGCTGAGCGCCTTGTCTTGGGACTTCTTAACTCTCTTCTTATTGGTTTGTTTTTGGACCATTGCCTTGGTGCCTTTGCCTGGAGGGAGAGAGAGGCCTGTAGGCCACTTTTTGTAGCTGTAGGCTACTTATCTCTCTTATAGGCCACTTGTAGTGGCCCGTAGGCTAGTTTCGGGAGCTTTCGGCTAAGTGCCTTATCTTGTGGCCTCTTAGCTCTCTTCCTTTTGGTTTGTTTTTGTGTCATACCTTGTTCTCCTTGCCTAGAGGGAGGGGAGAAGCTGTCGGCCACTTTTGGCTCTTGTAGGCCACTTGTCTCTCCTGTAGGCCACTTTAGGTGGCCGGTAGGCTAATGGAAGTGGTCGGTTGGCCACTTGAGGTGACCGACGGCCATTTTCTTTCTTTTTCAGATATTTTTATTGCTAGTTGTGCCAGCTATTGGGCACAGAAAGCATCCTCCATACACGTGTATGGAGGGATTGCACCAAGCTTCTAGCTTGTCAAGCAAGCTTGAGGCTTGGAATTCTATAAGAGGGGAGGTCCCTCTCCCTTTCCAAATGTTCAGATTTTGAAGGAGCAAAAGATATCCCTCTCTCACTAGAATTCTCCCTCTCTCTCTATATTTGTGCTATATTGCCTCAAAAGTGTTGTTTCTTCATGCTTTTGCACATAAACACCTAGTAAAGCACCACCATCATTGAGCTGAGGTTCTTGGAGGTCATACTTGGGTTCTAAAAGGCTGGTTTTTACCTCAGAAGTTGTTGTTTTGCTGTGGTTCTTCAAGGGTGAATAGTTACCCTCTTTAAGCTTTATTTTGCTTAAGTATTTGGCCAATCTTGCATGCTCTTTTAGGCCTTACTCTCAATTGCAAAAAGCTTTGTTTTTAAGTGTTTAAAATGGTTGTTTGAGGCTTTGTTTGAGTTAGGGGTGGTCTACCCCCTTTGGTGGCTTGTTTTGCTTTGCTTTGTGCCATCTCTTTAGGCCTTTGAGATCACCTTCTCTTGGCCTTTTAACCACTGAATTCCAGAGAAATTTCAGTGGTGGAAAGTGTGTTTTGAGACCCCAAATAGGAGGGGGTCATCCCCTCTCCATGTGTCTTGATTGCTTGTGTTGTTGGCTTAATACTTTGGCATGTTTTTCTACCTTCTTGAGGCTCTATCTTAGAATGTTTTAGGCCTTATTTTAACATGATGTAACTCTGTTTTGGGTTGGTTTGATTGTCTTTTGCATGCTTCACACCCTTGTAGTGCAATCCTCCTTATAGCCTTAACATGCATCATGCATTGTGCCTCTAATTCTAGCTTGTTTTAGCTCTACTCCAACAGGTTCTTAGCCTTGTTTTAACCTGCTTGAACTCCGTTTTAAGTGGTCTTGATCATTTGGAACTTGCTTTGTATAGCCATAGTGTAATCTTGCTCATTAGCTTTGAGTTTCAAAGTATCTAGCATGCTTTACTTGAGTTGTGTGCATGCTTTGGCCTCATTTCTCACATGATTTCAGTGTGTGTAGTGTAGTCATACTCTCACATGTTTCACACTTTCAATGCTTTTGGAGAGTTGTGCCTTATGTCTTGATCATGGGCTAATTTGTATGCATGCTTGCCTAAGCTTTTGGGCTACCATCTCAGCGTATTTTTGGTCTTATTTTGCCATGATACAACTCTATTTTTGGTTGATGTAGTCACCTCTTACTTGGTCTTGGTACTTGTAGTGTAATCCCACTAATTAGCCTTGCATGCTTAGTGTTTTGGCTTACCATTCTAGCTTGTTTTGGCTACACTCCATCACGTTTCTAGCGTTATTTTGACCTGCCTTAGGACTGTTTTGAGTGATCTTGGTCCTTTGGGGCTTGCTTGATATGGCTGTGGTGCAAGTGTCTTAGCAAGTCTTGAGTTTTGAGCACCTTAGCATGCTATATTTGTGATGGTTGCATGTTTTGGCATCATTTTGCATGTAATTTCAGAGCATATACATGTGTCATGTTCTCACTTCTTTCGCTCCTTGAAAGCTTTTGAGAGTTGTGCCTTTGTGTCTTATTTGTGAGCTACCAAAGGGGCGTGATTTTTTTACTCATTTGAGCCTTAGTTTGAGCATGTTTTTGCCACTGATTTGCCATGATATAGCTCTGTTTTGGGCTGGTTTGGTTGTTTGTGCATAGTATTGCATAGTCATAGTGTTGTGCACCTCACTAGCTTTAATGCTTGAGTCCTCTAGCATGCCATACTTGTGTTGTTTGCATGATATGTCATCATTTGGCATATGATTTCAATGCCTACATCTCTGTCACACTCTCTTATTTATCACTTCTTCATTGTGTTTGAGAGTTGTGTTTAATGTCTGGCTTGTGAGCCAATGCATGAGTATGTTGTTGTAGTTTTTGGTGCTTCATTTCTAGCATGATTGTACCATTGTTGTGGCATGAGGTAGGCTTGACCATTTGAGCATTGTAGTGCATGCTTCATGTGTAAAACACTTCACTTGCCTTGATGCTTTAGTTTCTAAACATGCCATGCATGCATTGCTTACATGATAGAGCCTTGTGCACACCACTGTAGCATTAATAGATAAGCATGTTGTTTGCATGTATGTTGCATTGCATTGTGTTTGGATCAGACGTTAATCCAAACATGAGAAATGAGGGGCGTTTCATACTTGAAGTGATGAAACGTGTCTCATTTCTTTGTCGCCATCCCCCTTGATTGTGCATGATAGGGTGGAGGCCTCTCGAGTCCTATGTGTTATTTGTGCATTCATAGACTTGTATGAACTCGGCTTCTCGGCCATCGTGCATTGTGATGCTCGGTTGGTGGCCCGAGAGTCGAGTACCGCACCCCTTTGAGCTTGAGAAATGATAAGGGGGGTGGTTGTACACACATACCCTGCAAATGCCTTGCTTTGCCCTTGTTGAACTCTATTTGCAGCAAAATTGGAATGTGCAACAACAACTGGCCGACCGGCCAGAGGAAGTGGCCGACTGGCCACTTTAAGTGGCCTACAGCCCTTTTAAGTGGCCGACAGATGGCCTACAGTCTCCCCTGGTGGCCGACAGCCCACCAGCTTGAAGGTGGTTCAAAGTTATTCTAGTTTTGGAGCAGAAGTAGTTTAGGAATTGGTTCAGAGTTTAGGAATTAAGGTGAATGCAAACAGAGACAACCGGTGGCAAGGCGACGGGATTTCAGGAAAAAGCAACCGAGCATGCATACATTCCTCGCCTCGATGCTCCTTTTAACTGCTTTGCTTAGCTAGTTAATTCTTTGGTTTTGTGCTTAATTAGTTAGTGAACGTGTTTAGCTAATTAATTCAATTTGTAATATTTAGCTAACTTAGAATAGTTAGTTAATTTCAAATCATGTGTTGTAATTAATTAGCTAGAATAGTTAGTTAATTAGTTGTTTTGTAATAAGTAGCTTAGCATAGCTTAGCCTATTATTCGGACCCTCCTTTGAGAGGGCAAATATTGTAATAAGGGTGCGTGCGTGTGTACATGTCTTCCAACCCCATTTCTTTCTCCCTTTTATTTACCCGCTTCCAGTGGTTAGATTAAGGCATGTTTCA
The DNA here is from genome assembly GCA_036172215.1 of Camellia granthamiana. Classification (NCBI taxonomy): domain Eukaryota; kingdom Viridiplantae; phylum Streptophyta; class Magnoliopsida; order Ericales; family Theaceae; genus Camellia; species Camellia granthamiana. Next base: position 92,618,255 of record CM069906.1, read on the forward strand.
ATTAGCATACTTATGCTTTGCATCCGTGCATCATTCATTTGTCTTGCATGCACCGGGCTCGGCGCATCAAACAAACTGCATTGTATTTCAATATACTTTCTTGAATACGTGTTTCAAAGCATGTTATCAAGTGTTGCAACTCATATGCCATCTTAGATAGCCGAGCCTATTTAGTTGCATTTTACATGTGTTGCATTAGGCACTTAACATAGCTAGGATCATGCATGATTTCTAACTAGTTTCCTATCTTGGCTCGGAGTATACTGTAAGTGTTTACGCTTGAGCATCCTTACATGTGTGTAAGTGATTGCCATGTTAGCATGCTTGCCATGAGGCTATCTACTTAAGTGCTTAACTATATGAATGCCTGTGGACGAAGGCTTCATTGCTTGAATTGGAATAATTCATCGAATGTGCGTTTTAAGCCTACTTTGCGGAGTGACAAAATCATGTTGTTTTAAAGCCCACTTGAGAGTGGCAAATCCGCACTTTAGCCTACTCGATGGTAGCACTTTCAAACCATTTTCGAAAAACAAACATGAGATGTTTTGTTCCAAATTGAGTGATTTAGTCTATACTTGTGTGTTGTGCATATCACATAGTAAGTTAGCTAATAATCAGAATGAGAACACATTTATAAAAACAACATGTCATATTTATTAGAGGCCGATCCTTTGATCGGGCGAGCGAGGGTGCTCATTTCAGGACCTTCCTCTCTCATACCTAAGTTCCCGAGCCGAGGCAACTTTGGTGATGACGGATACGTGGCTTTAGGCACGAGTCAGGATTTCCTAAATTTTTCAAAAATAAAATATTTAGGTGGCCACTCTGAAATCTGGCAAAGCAGTCCATGTTTGGCGCTTTTGATTCAAAATTGATTTTTCAAAACCAATTGCCGGATTTGGACTCTTTGGTAATTTATCAGTCTTGCATTGCACTTTGTGAGATTAGATTCAGAACCGTGATAGAAGTTCGAACTCCAATATCATCTTCTACTAATAATAAGAAGATAAAAAAAATAGAAGAATAGCTTGATAAGTAGTTGAATCATCATCTTCTACTAATAGGTAGTTGAATCTGTTGGTAGGTAGTTGAATCATCATCTTCTACTAATAGGTAGTTGAATCATCATCTTCTACTAATAGGTAGAACAGCTTGGGAGATAAAAAAAATAGGAAGAAAATCATCTTCTACTAATAGGTAGTTGAATCTGTTGGTATTTTTTATGCAAATAAAAAAATGGATTCATCTTCTACTAATAATAGGAACATAAGATTAAAGCCAAGATTGTGTAATTGTAGAAGAACAACTTCCATGCATATTGTACGAACCAATGAGAATGGAAATGAAGGACGTGTCTTTTTTGTTTGCCCAACAAAATATGTAAGTATCTGTTATATAAATTAATCTTTTACTTTTTACAAATTTCATTTGTCGTTTATTGATTAACTGATTCTTGTGCATTGTAGAGTGCGAACGAACACTGCAATTACTTCAGGTTCATAGATGATAACGACGACGACGGTACCTTCACAATTCGTGCCAATGCTGGACCTCGGACAAATTCAAGAATAGAATAAATTAATGATCTAAGGAGACGGCTTGGTGAGATGGACAATGCAATTCATGAGCATGAAAGAAGGCTTCAAAGAATGGAGAAGATTTTCAAAGCAATGACTTATGTCATTGTATTTTGTGTGTTTTTGTACTTTATCATGTAAATGATTCAGTTGTTAGGTTTTGGAACATGCTATGAATGTAATCTACTTTTCTACTTGTTTTGTATTTTTTTGTTCGTGCTTAAAAATCTGTTGGTTGGTTGCTTAATTAATAGGTGAAAAATTTGTTGGTTGCTTATTTAATAGAATTATGTTGGTTGCTTAACAGTGTGTATTATATGTGATGGTTTGAAAAATCTGTGATGGTGGAGGCTCTGTTATTAACAGTGTGTATTATTTAATAGAAAAATCTGTGTATGAATGTAAGCTCTGTTATTATATGTGATGGTTGCTTAACAGTGTGTATAATGTGATGGTTTCTTTGAGATGAATAATGTGTATAATGTGATGGTTGCTATTGAGATGAATATTTGTGAACCTGTTTCTTTGAGATGAAATCTATTGAATGAACAGGTTGAAGGTGAAGGACCTTGAATGAACCTGTTGAATGGTCCATATACACACAGTTTTGTGAAATTCACTCAACAAATTCACTCATGAATTGTCCATGTTCAACAGCTGAAATTCACTCAACAAATTCACTGAACAGGTTTTTGAAATTCACTTAACAAATTCACTCAACATACACAGAGCAACCAAACATAGCATGTATATTAAGTCAACATACACAGGTTTTTGAAATTCACTTAACATACAAATTCATTCTCAGGTCAGGACAGCCCCTTGTACTAAAATCACAAATTATCCAATTGTTAAAGATTCAATTCAGACCTAGGAGGTTCTAAAGTTCATAACTGCTGAGCACTGCAGAAGATCCATGGACACAGTAGACCTGAATTTAGTGACTGCAAAACTTCAAATTGAATATCATGCAAATTGCAATATTGTATTCACCAATCATGGCATCAAGGATCGTAGTTAAAAGGACCAAAAAACTAAATAAAAGAACAGAAACATGGATCCCCATAACACATGTTAAGAACCAATAGCAGCTTATCAAAAGGTCAACCAGCAAGCCCATAACACATGTTAAGAACCATTTGTAAGAATATCCAACACCCTACAGGTTTCTATTCTTTCAAAAATGGGGCCTTCAATTCATTCAACTCAAAAAAATGGGACATTCAAGTGAACAATCCGAAGTTTACAATTAGCACTTTGCAACTAAAAAAAAAAAAGGATCCCCGTCGATGTTCAAGTCAACAAAATTTGATGGTACTATCGAACTTTGACTGCTAATATTGTTGACCATTCCAGCTTGAGTATGAGATGTGCTTCCAATGTCGTCCCCAATTATGCTAACTAGTGCCTGTAAAAATAAAGTAAATATTAAAAAAAAAATTCACAAACATATTCACCAATATCAAGCGACAACAAACAAAGTGCAATATATTAAGTCCGTTCAACACATACCGGTACATACATACTGTCTGCTATGGCATCCATAGAAGGACAATAGTAAGGTTGATTTGGCGGCACCTAATAATGAAATAGTAACACAAGTTAATTAGTAATTTCAAGCAATAAAATTAAAAGCCAAAAAAAAAAACATGAAACAACCTTCATATTTAACACGTACCGATTCATACATAGTGTGTTCCACGCCTCCCGTATAAGGAAAGCTTAACTTACGAGGTTCACCTTGACGCACCTTCTGACCCTATAGTACCAAACATTGATGAATATTTGAAGTTTAACAAATTCTGCAATATACATATGTAGTACAGAATGTACCTGTACCGGATTAGCCTTCTTATTCTTTCCCTTCAACCGATTCACTATTGCATCAACCTTGCTAACCTTTCGTTTCGTACATGGACGGCCTCTTCAGCGGGCAACCAAAGGACTTAGTACCTTGCGAGTCATGCTTTCTTTTGTAGTATTGATACGAGGCGGACTTTTTGGTGAAGTATAAGAATGTGGTAAAGTACTACTTGAAGGTAGTAAAGTATTAGTACATGGCACATTACTCACACTACTTGATTGAACTATTCTCACTTCATCCTTGATTTTCATCAACCCAAGTTGAATCACTTTATGTTTACCATCATCATTGGTAGCAAGTTCTAGGATCTTATCTAACATGTTGTGATAGTTATCATGCAACTTTGGATGTAGAGAAGAGCCAAAGTTAGTATATGTGGTTGGAATGCATGCGTAGCCTCTTTCCAAGTCTTTTCTCCATCTCAAAACAATGTATTTATTTGGCACCTCATATATGAATCTCTCAATGAGTACACAAAGTGAATGGGCACACATAATACCTCTAAACTCAAACAATCGACACATACATTGGAGCTCACATTCAATTGAATTAAAGTACACAACAAATTTCACTTTTTTCATCCCCTCACCCACAACAACAGCTTTCTCCATATGATAGGTACAAATTGCTCCCTCCTCTTTGATGAGATTTGCACGACAACACACTAGACGCTTCATTTCTAGTTGAACTTCTTTAAATTTGGAATTAGTGTAAGCTGCACGAAATTGCTTCTAAAAATGATACACCGTTAAGCAATCATATAATTTGTTACGAGACTTAAAATCTGCTTTTGTCTCCTTCTCTACCTTACTTCTTAACGCATTGTCATACTGCTCAACAAATTGCTTCAAGGTTGTCTTGGAGTTCACATATCCATCAAAGAATGCATTCATACTCTCACTTCGTTGTGTAGTTGACATGCCAACCCAAAATATGTCTTTAACATAGGCAGGAATCCACTTATGTCACTCACGGTATAATACCCCCAACCACTCGTTATCATTCAAATTGAAATTTTCAGTCATTGCTTTCCAGTATTCCTCAAATTCATCTTTTGTGAATGAATCATAAACTGCATTACTGAAAGCAACCTTTATGGACTTATATTGCGAATATCCTCTCAATTTCTCAAGAATTTTCTTCATAATATGCCATAAACACCAACGATGCGGAGCCTGTGGGAAGACAATTTCTATGGCATTTTGCATAACTCTACACTGGTCAGTTATTATCGCTTTCGGGGGAGCATCTGACATGCAATTTAACCATTCTTTGAATAACCAAACAAAAGTCTCTGTGTTCTCATTACTTAACAACCCACAACCAAACAAAATTGACTGTTCATAGTGATTAACTCATACAAACGGAGCAAACGACATATCATATTTGTTTGTCAAATAGGTTGTGTCAAAAGAGACAACATTCCCAAATGCTTTATAAGCCGTCCTACTCCTTGTATCCGCCCAAAACAAGTTGCGCATGCGACCATCTTCATCAAGGTCAATTGCCGAATAGAAGTTTGAATTTTGTTGTTACATTTTATGAACATAATGTGTAATTGATTCGGCGTCTCCTACCCTAAGTCTCAACCTTCTAGCATTCTCAATATAATTCATTGCATCTCATTCATCAAACGTTAATGCCTCATATCCCCCCGCTTCAACAACTATGGAATGAAAATTCTTAGCTACCCCAATTCCTGCTGCATCGTTAACTTCTAGTCTCCTCTTCACCGGAGTAAGAATCCTCTTATTCATTGCAAAATGCCATGAGTCAGTAGCAACCAAATCATGAGTGTGCTCAAGCACAACTGTGGTTAACTTATATGTTCCATCCTTTTGTAGACTGGCTCTTACCCTTGCTTTACAATCAATTTTTGATGACGAAGATGATTCTAAGAGATTTATTTCTGATCTTTTTGTTCTGTTCCGCGCCTTAGTACATTCAATTCCAAAGTACTTTACTTCCCCATCACATGTTAAATTTTGTGTTCTATAAGCTATAGCAAATCCCGAGTGTTTCGCATATTTTGCATAAAATGCGTACACCTCTTCCTTTGAGCTAAAATACATTCTCTTCTTAGGTTCTTCAACTTCACCACACTCATTAAATGAAAGAGTGTTATCTTCTTCTTCAACTTCGTCACTCCCATTGAAAAAATTATTGTTCGAATCAATATCCATTCTACCTTCACAGTTAAATATAATACAAAATTTTAGAGTACAAACAATTATCTTATTAATGGTAGCCACCTTAAGAATGGGGCTTTTTTTTGTCAAATATGAGAGCCATTAGGCTAGAATCAAAAGGAGTTGAATTTTATAGCTTAAATCAATCATGGAATCCAAAAGAATTATTCAATGTGAGAAGATAAAAATCTTTGCAACCATAAGTAGTTGAAAAATGGCATTTTGAATTGAATTGATGATAGAATACAACCATAGTCTACAACAATAAAAAGCAATAGATAAAACCATAAAAGGTATTATTAAACATGTAAAGTCAACTGAGAATGAAAAGATAGCAAGGTTTTGAGGCACTCGGCATATTTGAAATATGTTCTAACATCAGCACCATAGCAATTCACAATTGAAAGAAAAATGGTGGGTAATGTCCTTTTTAAATTATAATTGTGCATGCTTAGTGTCTTATCTTTAGTCAGTTAGAACACAGTCAAATAAGAGTAGTTGTTAGGTAACAGACAACTAGTGTAAAAACTTTCCAAATCCTCTATTATATGAACATGAATCCTGTGGGGAAAAAAAAAAATCGGCCAAGTAGTGTTGACAACTAGTGTAAAAAAATAGAACTTCTGTATTAAAGATTCAAATTCTGTGTTGACAGTATTAAAGACTCAAAATTCTGTATTGACAGTATTTTCAGATTCTGTATTTTCCTCACATCTCTACCTCTAAAACAGTATAGGCTAAAACAGTATCCTTATCCGAAGGGGTATTTCTTGTGTAAATACTGTTTTGGGTTGAATCTGTATTTACAAATTCTGTCAACACATAATTTGAATCGTGAGTGAATTGAAGGTCCCATTTACACAACACAGAATTTGAATCTTGAGTGAATCTTGTGTAAATATAGTATTTACACAGAGGGCATTTCTTCTGTATTTTCTTCACATCTCCTTATCCGAAGTTAAATACTGTTTTGACAGAATCTTGTGTAAATTCACGTACAAATTCTATTTTAAATATTCAACCCAAAACAGTGTTGATTTCTTATCTTGAAGAGCAAATAAAAAGCAAATCACACAAGGGAAAACAAAAAATACCAGTGAAGACTCATCTTCTTCAACTAATGGACGACACAACGGCACCAGCTTGCGGCACCCACGGCAGCAACAAGACCCATATCGCTCCTCTCACTGTGCCGCTAGGTTACGAACGATACATGCTTTTCTCTTTTTAATCTCTGTTCTTCTCTTTCTTTTTCTTTTTTTATTGTTTTGCCAAATAAAATGATGTTTGGCTGTGGGACTTCATTCAAGCACACGCCCATAGAGGATAAAAAACAACATATTCGGGCCACTCTCGAGCCACACTCTTTTGAGCTACGAATTGTTATTGCTAATTTTTATCGGTATACTAAGGTGTGTGGTTAGATGAAGATCAAAATTTTGGTAAGCCGACAATACATTGGTTTATATTCAAATTATCAGAATCACTTGTACATTAATTATTTTATAACAAACATTATGGGTCTGTTTGGTAACATTTACGTTTTCAGTTTATATTTACAAAAATTTTATAAACTGATTTTTGTTTATTTTTTGTTTATTTTTAGAAAAACATAAACTACAAACGCGTTTGGTAATTGAAAAAATGTTTAAAAAATTTTAAAAATATAAAAAAGAGTGAGAAATGGCAAGTGGTGGCAAGTGGCGGTGGAAGATGGTGGTAGAAAGTGGTGACGGTGGGTAGCGAGTGATGGAGGGTGGGTGGGTGACGGTGGTGGGTGGTGGTGGTAGCGGTGGCGGGTAGTGGGTGGTGGTGGTAGGTGGGTGGCGGATGACGGGTGGTGGTGAGTGGTGGCGGGTGGTGGTGGTGGGTGGGTGGGTGGGTGACAGTGGCGGGTGATGGGTGGTAGTGAGGTAGTGGCGGATGGCGGGGTGGTGGTGGCAGATGGGTGGCAGATGGCGGGTGGGTGGTGGTGGCGGGTGGTGATGGTAGGTGGGTGGGTGGTGGTGGCGGGTGGTGATGGTAGGTGGGTGGGTGGGTGACGATGGCAGGTGGTAGCGAGTGGGTAGTGGTGGTGGTGGTGGTGGCAGGTGGGTAGCGGATGGTGGGTGGTGGCAAGTAGGTAGCGGGTAGTGGGAGTGGTAGATGACGGTGGCGGGTTGGTGGGTGGTAGCGAGTGGGTGGTGGTGGTGGTGGGTGGGTGGTGGTGGCAAGTGGGTGGCGGGCGGGTGGTGGGAGGTGGTGGTGGTGGCGGGTGGGTGGCAAGTGGTGGCGGGTGGTGGATGGTGGTGGCAGGTGGGTGGTGAGTAATGGTGGCGGGTGGTGGTGGCTGGCGGTGGTGGCGGGCGGTGGATGATAGTGGCGGGTGGTGGGTGGTGGCGGCGGGCGGCGGCGGCGGTGGCGGTGGTGGTGGTGGCGAGTGGGTGGCAGGTGGCTGGTGAGTGGTGATGGGTGGCAGGTGAGTGGTGGTGGCAGATGGATGGTGAGTGGTAGTGGCAGGTGGTGGTGGGGGGGTGGGTGGTGGTGGCGGAAGACCTTGGTGGAAATGGTGGCAGGCGGTGGCTAGTGTTGGATGGTAAAAAAAATAAAATAAAATAAAAACTTAAAACGGAAACACATTTTTTTAGTTTTCATTTTTTGGCCAAATTTATAAACTGAGACCACTGATTTATAAATCACAAATTTACTAAACAAGTTTTTATTTGAATTTTTTAAATTTTTATAAATATAAATAGAAAACTGAAAACGTAAGTGTTACCAAACGACACCTATATAATCTCAAGCTGATTGATTTAGGTCAAGTTTGGCTAACCTAAAAAAGTGCACTTATTTCATCTTTTTATCTTTTTTGGGTCACATCAATCAACATCTCCTCTCTATTTTTTCTACACATAATACAATAAAAGTCAAAAAATATACTTATTTAGTCTTCCCAAACTTGACCTTAGTGGGAGAAAAAGGTAATTAAAAGGAAAAAAATTTCAAATGGCAAGTTTAAATATCACGAAAGTCAAACATCTCAAGCTTTAAAGCATTATATATTATATATATATATATATTTTTGATTCATTTTATATATTATATGAATAAAGGTTGGGACCCCCTTTGGGGGTCACCCCCTTTATCCCCTTTGCCACGTGGCAAGAGGTGATTGGAGGAGCATGAAAAAAAAGAAAAAGAAAAAGAAAAGGTGACCAATGAGAGAGAGAGGGGGTCCAAAGGGGGTCCTAAAAAAGGGGGATGAATCATTGTTGATATTATATATATACACGCACATCCCTGAATATGTGATTATAAAAAATATATATATTTATACATATAGGCACATCCCTCTAGGACAAACAACAAAATTAAAAACTAATTATTGTAAAAAATACAGTATATATATATATATACGCACATCCCTCTAGGGCAAACAACAAAATTAAAAACCAAATATTGTAATTAATTGATTAATTTTGTCGATGAGCAATGTAATTAGCCAAATGGAACAATGGTGCAGCCTTAGCGGCATCAAAGTAGTGAAGCTCTTCCTTGGCTTTAGCAGCAAGCTCGGCGGCGAACGCAGTAGCCTTGTCCAGGCCCATCAGCTTCGGATACGTGGCCTTATCGCTCGCCAAATCCTTCCCCGCCGTCTTCCCCAACTCCGACGACGACTTTGTCACATCCAAAATATCATCCACCACCTGAAACAACAATCCTACATACCTTGCATACCTCCTCACTTTCTCCACTTCCACCCCACTCCCTCCGCCCATTATCGCTCCACCCACCACCGCAGCCTCTAGCAGCTTCGCTGTCTTGTGCACGTGAATGTACTCCAACTCACTCAGATTCACTTCCTTTCCTTCACTATATATGTCCACAATCTGTCCCGCCACGAGCCCTTCTGAACCAACTGCTGAACCTAATTCAGCAATGGCTCGAACCACGCGGTCTGGTGAGACACCGATGGTTTTTGCCGCAACGTGCTCGAATGCGAGGGAGAGGAGGGCGTCACCGGCTAGAACTGCGGTTTCTTCGCCGAAGACCTTGTGGCTGGTGGGCTTGCCCCGTCGGAGATCGTCGTTGTCCATGCATGGCAAGTCGTCGTGGATGAGTGACATGGTGTGGATCATTTCGACGGCGCAGGCGATCGGGACTGCCAGCGATTCGTCTCCTCCGACGAGCTCGCACGAGGCGAGGCAGAGGATCGGCCGGACTCGCTTGCCGCCCGCCAGGAGGGAGTACCTCATTGCCTGGTGGATTTTTATCGGGTCTTGTAATGGGACTGCCTCGTCTAGTGCCTTGTTCACGTTTGTGGCCTTTGTTTTCATGTACTCTTCGAATTGGAATTTGGGGACTTGGTTGTTGTTGTGTGGCTTGGTTGTTGATTCTTGGACTTGTAGTTGTGGGTAGTGTGCAGATTGGGTGGCTTGGATTCTCATAGGAATGTGTTTAAGATAGGTATATGGGGTTTTTGTGGGGTATTTAAGGCCATTGATGGTGTTCTTGAGAAGAATTGAAGTTTCATTACCAGAGATTATACCTGCTTGGATGGCCATGGCCATTGATGATGTGGGCGTTTGGTGAAGAGGAGTGAGTCTTTGTTGTTGTGGTTGTGGGATAAATGAATTCTATCTATTGCATTTTTATATATAAAAAGAAACGGTGCTTAATTAAGATGCTGTCGTCAATGCCAAGGCCTAGTGTCGATGGTTCCATTTTCTGTAGATTGGACTGTTGTGCACATGTAGCCTGCAAGGTCCCGTCTCCTAATCCCCTCTTCCGTCTCAAACTTTCTTTCCATCACGCAATTAATGCTGAAGAGACCGATAGTATAATAAAAGGAAAATGACATTTAAAACAACCAATATGGAAAGGAAATTTGAGACAGAAAATTTGATGGGTATGTTTGGATTGGAGATGAGTTTTAGAAAAAAATTTCTCAAAAATTGTTTGGTTTGAGATTTTTTTCAAAAAATTTTCAAAATCACTTTCTCTCTCTTACACATTAATCAATCACTTTTTCTCTCTCCTCTCTACTTCTCAATCACTTTTTCTCTCACACACATCTACTCAAATTCACTCAAAATATCAAATCATTTCAAATTCCCAAAAAAACAATTCTCCCAAAATATACAACCAAACAAACTAAAAAAAATTTCTAAACTCTCTCTCCAAAAATATTTTCAAAAACAAACCAAACAAGCCCGATAACTTTCAAGGAAAATGACATTTAAAACAGCCAATATGAAAAGGAAATTTGAGACAGCAAATTTGATAACTTTTGAATTAAAGTAGTATTATTTTTAAGAGCATTCCTATTCAAGATCCAAAAAAAATAGATTCAATTTTTAAATTTAATGATGTAACAATCAATTGGGATATTAAAAGCAACACTTTCTATTATATATTCTCTAATAATCAATCAATTATATCACTTATATATCATTGAGTTTAAAAAATGGGTCTACAAAGTGGGCTTGTATATCATTTTGCTATTTTTAAAAAGACTTAAGATTACATCCACGCAATTTTGTCTGTCCGAATGCACACAATTGAGGCTTTTATCAGTAAGAGTCTTCTGCTTTTGAGACTCTTACCAATTATCGGGTGGACAAAATTGTGTAGATGAATGTGTTCTTATGAGAAAAGTTAGAAATCATGAAAATTCTTTCATGAAAATGATCATGAAAGAGTTATGATCCTTGGATTACCTTGATTATTGTGCAGTACTTTATTCTAAGTGTAATCCAAGGGTTACAAAACTTTCATGATTATTTTCATGAAAATTTTTTCATGATACCTAACATTACTGGTGTTCTTATAATTCTTTCTAAAGCGGCAAACAGCACTTGTGTATTACGTTCTTTAAATGTTACTTTAATTATTCTCAATCTGTCCTAGGGATCCATGAATGTTTCCTTATCGATTAAATACTTTAAACGGTTCAGCGGGGGTGTAGAGGCATTTGAAGGTGCTTGGCTAGCTTAGCCGCAATAACACTAGTTTCTATATATTTTTTGGCTTTATCTTTTTTTTAAAATATGTATATACATAAATTATAACAATGTCGCGCCTTTGACCAATTATGATCCTCAGCAACAAGAAGGTGCTCCCAAGCGACCCAACCCTCTCCCTAGGATCTCATTCAATAGATCCAACCCTGGGTTCTTTTTATAAATCTTGTTGGGATTTCATAAAAAAAAAAAAAAAACCATATATTTTTCATTCAAAAAGAGTGATTTAAGTAATCACAAACTATAAGCTATGATGACTTCTTTACTCAAATGCCAAGCTTAAAAGCATTCGAGCATATCTTTTTCATCTAAAGATTATTTTCATTCAATTTTTTATAAACTAAATTGTATAGTTTGTATTTTGTAGACTTATTATTCATATCCAAAAATAATCATACAAAAATCAAGTTAATTAGATATTGTATCCATAAATAATCAAATCACACAACCAGGTGAAAAAATAGATGATTGTAAATAGTTTATTTTTTGAGAAATGCTATGTATCTCAAATATTCTACCAAACCTCTCACATGGGATGAGACTCACACAAATTAACATGTGTATGAGTCTCACACCCATGTAAGAGGTTTGGTAAAATATTTGAGGTCCCTAGCATAACTCTTATTTTTTATGTGATCATTTAATTATTGATATCCAATCAATTTGAATTTTTTTTTACAACCCTACATGATAAACTATTCGAATTATTAAAATGGGTCCAATTGAATTAAATATGATTTAGTCATTTAAAACTAATATGTATAGGGAGTATTGAAAAATGTAAATAGAAAAGTCCTTATAATTTAAATTTGTGATGTAAATTTAAATTAATGGTAGTGTTAGTCACAATTGAATTAAATATGATTTATATATTTTAAATTTTCAAAAAAAAAAAATTCTAAATACATAGCATTTATTGCCCAACATTTTCACCCATTAGTGAAGTAATATATTCTTTATGGAAAATGATGTACAAATTCACTTTCTAAATTCAATGATATTGAAGTGATATGATTAGTTGATAATTAGAGAATATATAAAAGAGAGTGTTATCTTTAATAAGTTAATTGATTGCCACATCACCAAGTTTAAAATTTGAGTTTAAATTTTAGTCTTGAATAACAATGCTCATTCTTTATTTATTGTTGTCATGTTCTTTGACCATTGATATTTACTACTAGGTAAAATATATTTTTTTATTTTTTAGTATGATTCAAATTTTACTTTAACCTTTAATAATATTAATTTAGATAATGTTAATTTTAAATTCTAAGTTTAGTTTCAGTTTGATTCTTTCATTTAAATTCAATGTTAAAATTAACAATATTTTAATGTGTGCCACTCATATGAACCGTACATAAAAAAATAAATTAATAGTAATTTAGACAAAAATACCAGATTAAAACTAAACATAAAGTTTAGGACTAATGTTGTTAAAATTAAAATAATAAAGATCAAAGTGAAATTTAAGTTAGTTAAACATAAAAGAACAGTGTAATTTGTTATTTACTATTTGATGCAGTAGAGCATCCCCACTAGTTTTTCTAAATTTTACTCTAAAATATTATTAAAAAATTCATTTCTTATTTTAGGAATCACTTTTTCATTTACTTCTTCCAACAGACTCTCTATTCTTTCTCTATTCTATTAACAAACTTCCTATTTTTTCTTTATTTTATTAAAATATAATTTTTAATTATAAATTTTAAAAAAATAAAAATCATAAATGTGTATTGCAATCTCTAAACAAAGCAAAATATATATATATATAAGGGAGCTACAGTGACTCCCTATTTGTAGGGAGTCACTGTAACAAAAACTAATTTAGTGGATTATTTAGGGGATTTGATGCAGGTGGATAGGGAGCCATTTACCCCTTAAATAAGGCAAGGAGGGGGGGTTTTTGGGCTTTGGTGGGGATGTTCTTACATTGCAATATTATTGACACAACATGTTTACATATATATCATTAATATTTCAAAAATGTTAGAGATTCCAAAAGTTTTATTAAAATTTATATCAAATGTCTCACATGGGTGTGGGTCCCACACCCATGTAAGACATTTAATAAAAAATTTAGTAGAACTTTTAGGGTCTCTAGCATTACTCTTAATATTTACACTTATGAAATATGTCACATTAAATGACAAATATAAAATATAAGAGAAATTCTATTATACACCTCTCTTTTTAGGGTGTGTATCATATGCCTCAATTATAAGGTTTTTGGTTATAATTTATTGTGATGGTAGTTATGATTTGTTATACATAATGTGGTGTTAGTTATGACATGTTGGTTATAACATTATTTTTTAGTTATGATCCAAAAGATCTTTGGTTGGTTATGATTAACTTTTTTTTTAGTTACAGCCCTAACGCTATATTTAGTTAGAGATTTAAGAAGGGATTTGGAAAAGAAATGAAAAAAATAGGTAAAATATGAATAAATATACATTTTACCTAATTTCATACACTTTTTTTATTTTCCTTTCCAAATCTCTTCTTAAATTCCCAATGATGTGTTTGGTTGGGGGATTTAAGGAGGGATTTGGAAAGGAAAATGAAAAAAGTAGGCGAAATGTGAATAAAATATACTTGTATTTTACTTAGTTTCATACAATTTTTCCTTTCCCTTTTCAAATCGCTTCTCAAATCCCTCAACTAAATACAGCGTAACTAAACCCAGCATAAAAGAATAGTTATGAAATTTATGAAAATTAACCATACAAATGTCATAACTTACATGTAGTACATATCAGTATATTCCTAAATACAAATGAGAAATACAACAATTTTGATTAAAATGAAAGGTTAAAAAAAAAGAAAAAAAAAAAAGAGGAGATGGAAAAGTAACTTGTAGTTTGATTCCAAATCATGGTAGAGAAATAAAGTAGCTTAGATTCCTAGCTAGAAACTCCCAAAATCCCCAAACACAGCCTGCACCTTTGGACGCTTTCGGAGTTTGAAATTCTGTCGGTTAACTAGGAATTGTGCTGTCAAATATGCGACAAATCTATGGTATTAAGAGGGGGACTGTTGTGTTACTGTGTAATATTTTACTTAGGTGGGGTAGCTAGTATGACATGTAGCTGAAATTTGATGCATTGACACAACTCAATCTTTACCATGTAAGCACAAATTCAAACCCTGATAATTGGATGACGATGACAGAATCAAATATCCATGACATATAGGTTGGATTGATATGATTTTTGGAGGATGATGTTGATAATATCGTAAAGTTACCGATCACATCAATAAGATATACAATATTTGAAGAGATTATATGAGTAATGTTACGTAACTCTTAAAAAATCTATATATATATATCATATGTAAATTATGACAATTAAATTATTTTTTAAGGACATTTACATATAAGTCCCATATTGTGAACTTATAATCTATTAAGTCCTAGATAATATTATTTGCTCCTTCAAGTCCTATTAATTTTTAATAGACCAATTTACCTTTAATTTACCCTTCAAAGACCTCCTTCATCAATGCCAGATGTCTAACTACATGCTTAGTGTGAATGTAAGTTGCTGTCTTCATTCTCTCTTTCTTACTTTTACAGCCACTCCCCAACCGCTACAACTAAACATCCCCTTCTCTCTCCTTTGTTTTCTCTCTCTTTTTTTAGTTTCAGACTCTCTCTCTCACATATAAAAAATGGAGCCCAAGCTTTTTGACTTTGGTTCTCTCCTTATCTATCTCAACATCGTCAACACCTACATCGATTCCCACACCATCATCGTTCTCCTCCATCATGCCAAATCAAAGCTCGTCTTCTCGATTTCCATATTCGATCACTAGTCCTCGAAGCTATCTCTTTGTACCCACCAAATATACAACATCCTAAGTTCATCCTCATCATGGATGATGTGGTTTCAGACTTAATCCCCTCATTATCCGCCATTGGTGACTACGAGAACTTGGTGAAAAATGATGATTCTAGGTTCAACTGGGTTTGTCCTTTAAATGAGTGGGGACTCAATCACATTAAACTACACCTCCAAAACCACGTCTTCTCCAAAAGAGGTAGTTCATTCTCACCGTACAATTTTTCAATGATTGTGCAAAAATTAAGAAATTTTCATAAACGATGGTTGTGTAAAACTGTGAAATTTCTCAATTTTTTCTAGTTTTAAAATCGAGAATATTATCAGTTTAAAACTGAAAAAATGATAATATTCTCAGTTTTAACACTAAAAAAATTAAAAAATTTCTCAGTTTTACTTGATATTTTTGCAAACTGAAATCATTCTTAATTTTAAATTGAGAACATTCTCAGTTTTGGAACTGAGAACATTCTCGGTTTTGGAACTAAGAATATCTCAGTTCTTACCTACAAACCAGATCTCCTAGCCCATCTCTTTAGTCAATTTATTATGCTCTGTTATGAACCTTGAAATTGAGCAATCAAGCATTTTAAGGGCTGGAGTTACACACACACACACACACACACACACAAAGTTGTTACAAATTGAAGTGATCAAGGAAGAGAATAAATCGAAACGAAAGTGTAAAAGGTTGAGGCATCACAAACCTCCAACTTAAAAATCTTTGGATAATCCAAACGATCATCATCATCAAGTGTTTGAAAAGATCCATGAAGATGCAGACTCTGCTCCTTTTCCTAGTCATAAAATTTCTAAGGACGTTCCAAGTCCTCTTCTTTCTCTGAAGTTGCATCTCTAATACGTTAGATTCAAAAGGGCATTAACGTCAATTGCATTCCAAAATGGGACTTGTGCGTCCAAAAACTATTGCACAGGACTTGAGCTACAACACCTACTGTCATTAGGATTTTTAAGTAGTTAATCCTATTTGTTATTATAACTGAATGAATAATAATTAAATACTTTTGAGGCAAAACCAAATATTTTTTTTGGTCATAATTAAAATTACAATCATGATGGATTATACCTAGTCATAAGGAATAGCACAATATATTATAACTAAAGATCATAATCAAACACCGCTTGAGGTATAATCAAATATCAATTAAGTCAAAAATAAAATTATTCAACCTTAATAAAATATAAACAAAATAAATTTAATTCCACTTTTTTAACTTAAAGTGGAACTTGACACTCTTCTAATTTTAAAAAATGGTTTAAGATTAAGTTGGAGCTAATTTTATAATAATTTTTCTTTCAATATACAATCACCTAGTCAAGACAACTAATTTTTATTGTAATTTTTTTTTGGTACCGTACCAACCGAGCTAAACCATATATACCCTTACAACAATTCTACATTCCTTTAATTTATGGGGGATTTGGTGATAGACTCCTTATTGTCTAATTTATCTTTCAAAAAGACAATAATTATATAGGTACTTTCAAAACCCTCTAATATTTTAGAACTTGTTTCTTTTATTATATTATCCTCATATCTATTAACTCTTCTATTAAGCCATTTTCACAGTGTATTTTAGAATAAAATTTTACTTTGAATCATAGTAAATTTTACTCTGATTTTTACTCTGAATCAGAGTAAAGTTTACTATGATTCAAAGTAAAATTTTATATTGTTAAGCAAATCAACATGTTTTTAACCAGAGTAAAATTTTACTCTAATTCAGAGTAAAACTTTACTCTGAAAGTAAAATTTTACTTTGAATCAGAGTAAAATTTACTATGATTCAAAGTAAAATTTTATATCGTTAAACAAATCAACATAGTTTTAGCCAGAGTAAAATTTTACTTTGAATTATAATAAACTTTACTCTGATTTAGAGTAAAATTTTACTTTAAAAGTACAATTTTACTATGACCTAAGGAGAGTATCCACTTTGAATCACACTAAGTGTCATGTATGAATAACCTTGTGTGTTTGGTTGCTGAGAAAATCACAGAAACATAACAAAAAAACCAAATATAGTTTGGTTGCTGAGAAAATCAACATGTTTTTAACCAAAATAAAAATTCAGAGTAAAGTTTTACTTTGATTCATAATAAACTTTACTCTGAATCAGAGTAAAGTTTACTATGATTCAAAGTAAAATTTTATATTTTTAAGCAAATCAATATTTTTTAACCATAGTAAAATTTTACTCTGATTCAGAGTAAACTTTACTCTGATTAGTAAAATTTCTGTGTGAAATTCTTATTAGAGAGATTCTTATCAGAAAGAGAGAAAGAGAGAGAAATTGAATAGATCATCCATTTTAATAGATCAATCATCCATTGAACAAGCTGAGTATGAACAGATCAATTTAAAAACTAGAAAAACACAAATCTATATTATAAGGATATATAACCACAAAACACATATCAAAAACTAAACAAAAACATTCAAATATCAACATAATCATAATCTGATTGAGGTGGCCATTTCAAAGAATACATCCAAATATCTCTTTATCTTTTGATTTTAAAGAATACATGTGTTCAACAATACGCATACACACAAATATATATATATATACATACATATATATTCAAAACTCAGATCTGTGTTTAAAAAAATATCGCGTAATATACATACATACACTCACTTACCGATATATATACATATACACATGTATGTATGAGTCATATATACATACATAAATGCACACATATATATATATATAAATACATACATACACATATATATAGGAAGAGCAAATTAGCGGAGACGTGGCGGAGCTTGGCGTGTTGGCCGGAGGGAGCAGCAGAAGAGGATCGGACGCCGGCGGCGTTGGCGAAGTCAACGCAGGAGTTCCAAAGGCGGGAGCTGAGCTTCCAGATCTGAAGTTTGAAGGAGTTAGAGAAGGGAGAGAGAGAGGAGAGAGACAGAGAAGGTGGGAAGAGAGTGGGTGGAGAAGACGGGAAAATTTAGTTGAGGGTATAATAGTCTAATAAAATATTTAAATAATAAATTTTGTCATTTATGCAAGACTTTATAATTATGAGGGGGTTTAGAAAGTATAATTTTTTTCTTAGTTCTTTTAACAATGAAAGGAAGGGAAATGGGATTTATAGCCAAATTTCTTAATTACCCCTAAACCATCCCTAATGATGTGGCACTGAGGTTAGACCCTCCATAATAAAATGTATAACAAATTAAAATTTAACACTTATTAAACACATCATTAAAAATGATTTTTAAAATTAATAAATTAGGTATATCATGCACTTTTCATGCCCTTACCTATAACCAAGTTTATTATCCAATTCATCTGGACCATGCATATGGTTTTGGGCCTCAAACTACGGGGCTACAAATTGGAAGGTATACGCTTATGGCCTGTTAGCCGGCCATTTGGGCTTGCATTATGGGTTAAGTTGAAGATGAGTTATCCACTTACTCGTATCTCTCCAAAGCGTACTCATACTCTCTCTCTCTCTCTCTCTCTCTCTCCAGTTGAGTAGTTATCATTCAAGCACTCAGTTTGGAACGCTTCAATGGCGTTCTCAAACCCTTCCCTCTTATCTTCTTCTTGCTCAACAGTTCACAGGCTCAATCCTCTTCTCTTCTCTCGCCGACGTCGTGCCTTCAAACTTTCTCACTGGCATTTCACTCGCCTTCGACCTAGGTTCTTCGCTGGTATTGCTCAACCCTTAGTCCCTCCCTCTCTTGTTTAGCTGAGAAACAAAAAAAATGAGGCAATTTTCTTGGATTGTACTTTTTCCTCTGTTTGTTTCTCGAGAAAAACATGAAAAAAAAAAGATCAAATGAGAAAGAAATTTGTATGTCTTCATGGTTCAATCTTCCCTTGCTTAGTAAAACCAAAATTCTTCAGTTCCAGACTTTTTTTCGTGCTGTTTTCTTTTCACTTCCCCTTTTCTCTTTGAATTTTCGAATTTTGAACTTTTTCCCTGTTGTTTGACTCGTGTTTCTTGGCAACAATATAGATACTAAATTTATTATAATTTTATCGATTTTGATTCTGTATTTGATGTTGATTATGCACATTTTTCCAATGGAAATTTCAGTTTCTGTACCAGAGAATGGTGTATTTACTTCTCCAGAGATTGCAAAGTCCTTTGATTTTTCGTCTGAGGAGCGGATATATAACTGGTATTTTATTCTGCAAAGGAATTGTTCCACTTCTATGTCTGTTTCGCTTGATAATAGATTGGTTTGTTTTTTCCGAAAATCTGAACTCTGCTTGCTTCACTTTATAGTTTATTGTCTTGAAATGCATTCACTTTTTGCCATTTATTTGTGGGCATGTGTAGGGGAGGAGGACCACCTTGTTTTATACTGGTGTTTGTGATTTGAAACCATATGGATATAAACATTCATTCTCTAAAACATATATGGAAACCTGAACTATTTACAAAAATAAACATTTATTGGACAATAGAAAAAATTAGAAGCAAATATTGTTCTTACTTCAACTACACAAGTCACTTATTTCACAATTCTTTTTAAATTCCATCTATGTAAAGGGAAGGCAATGACCTTCAAACTTTTGGTGTAGAAGTGTCACTGGAAACTCACTCAAATATTGGTCATTAAATTGTAAAAATAGAGGAAAAGCTACTTACGAAACCCAATTTGTGTTCTAACAAGACCACCTGTAAATTTGCTTTGTTCTTGGTGAATGTTCTTTTGGACAACTACCCACTACGTGATTTTAGCAGGGACTGCTTTGTGAAAATAATGCTAAAGGAAGTTTTATAGGAAGCCCACCTAATCTAGGACAAAGCCTTATGCAATGGAATTAACCTTTTCTTTCATTTTTGTCTTTTGTTTTTGATAACCTCGAGATAATGTTGTTTCAAGTCTGAGCCTATGCTCATTTACTCTCTCCTATAATTTCATTGGTCAAAATTTCATCAACAATCTTGTTAGTGAATGATATGATTTTAAAACAGTCACCAAGCTTGATGTGAAAGTTTTTGGAGACTTTGTCCTAACACTCCTATGGTGTTAGTAAAGTCTTCTTGAGCAAATTAACAAGAAAATCAAGTAACATAGATAGGGTTGGCAAAAGATGGGGCTTCACCTTTTTCTTTCTTTCTTTCTTTCTCACTTGATGATGACAAGTGTGCTGCTTTGATTTAAGTTTCCAACAATATCATTCAATGCCATGTTTATGTTGTTGCACATGTTGATGTTATGGGTTCTGGATCTCTTACAGAATAGTCCTGAATTTGAAAGATGTTGGTATAATTGGTGTAGGATGAAGCCTTGGTAGAGGATCAAGGCTCCATACAATCAAATATTGTTTGCTAGGTCTTTTTTGGTTACAAGGTATATGGTTTAGGGGATACTATTTGGCTTTAGAGATAGAATAAGGTTTAGATTGGTTCAAGTCTAATGATGATGTTGGTTCGAAATTGTAAGGAATGCTTGTTTGAATTTCTAGACAACAAACAAAAGTCAAGGTTTTAGGCTTTGCATTGATGGGGTGAAGGCATACGTTTCAGGGATCACGTTGCAGGGCCTGCTCTCACATTTTTTTCATAGGCACAACTGGTGGTTAAAGGACTTGATGGGGTTATTATTTGCACACAAAGCAGTGCTGGATGATGGAGTCGCACCAAACCATTATAGGAGTCTCACATAGTTGTCAAACCGAGAATTGTTTCGTGAAATAAAATCTTAATTTTACAAATTTTGAATCAAATCGAATTGAGAACCATTAAGATTCAATACAAACTATAAAAGATGATGTTAAACAATTGTATATATGAAAAAAAAAATGAAATAAATTGATTTTGGCACATATTGTAAAATAGTTCTTATATAAGGACATAAATAAATACACTGTCTAAGTAGACATTGCTCTCATAGCAAGAGACGTGGATCCAAATCCCACCATAAAATTATTCAAAAATCATAATATAATCCATCTTGACATTAAAAATATGGAGCTAGTAATCCAATATAGATTATAAAAATAAGAAAGAATTAAGTGAAATCCTTTATTTTAAAACCTCACACACTTTTAAAAGTGTGCATTTTTATTGTTTAAAAAAAACAAAAAAAAAGAAGTTGTGGAACTACGGGGTTTAATTGACTTGGACCATGAATTATATTTATTTCACCATTTCCCCAATATAGCAATAGATAATTTATGGGTGCAAGTACTTTAACCTTAAACATCCTTAGAAGATCTATTACAATTTTTATTTTTTATTTTTTATTTTTTGAGGGAAAAAAAGAGAAAAAGGACAAGGACATGTTGGGTATGATTGGATCTGATTTTATCATATTAAAAACCTTCTCATAACCAAAATAATAACAAATCATGCATTAGTATTGGTTATCTTTGTTTTAAACATTATTAGAAGTTGTATTATGCTATTTTCTAAAAAAGAAGGGATAAAAGGGTCGGAATCTATCGGACACGATAGTTTCAAGAATTGCATGAATCGTAAAGAGTGAATTGAATCGTGAATCGTGCTATTAACCATAGATTCTATCTCAAAATAGATTCACTCATAGATTCGTATCGATCAATGCATATGATTTTGATAACAAACTTACTTAGAAGAGATTAATCGATGGAGTCAGCACTAGACGATTGCAAAAACTGATAGAGAACTTTTGTTGGTCAACTTGTTGAATTGACTTTGCAGTCCTTGCTTGTGCAAAAGCATATCTCACTTAAAGTAGCAACTTTCCTGATTAAATACTTCTAAGGGCAAAAAGGCGTCATCAAGGCTTAACTAGTCCCAAACAAGAAGAGGATTTGACAAAACCAATAATTAAACACCATACTAACTTGGACACAACATGTTGAATTTGACAAAATCATTATGTCATTGCTAGATAGGGAGTTTGGAGCCCCCCCTAAAATGTTCAAAGTTGCTCGCTTCTTTATTTCTGAACCATCAGTTTTTAGTTGATCACCTTATGTATCTATCAAAACCATTGTTTTTGACAAATTCTTTTTTTTGCTTAAGATGATTGATTGTAAGCCAAGTGCAACTCCCTCCTTTCTTTATACATCCACTAAGAAGTAAGGCTGATCAATCTCCTCCATTTTTTATTCCCACTCAAATCTGTTGAATGAGCTCCCTGAGACCTCTAAAGGAGCAAGGATCTAATTTATTTTAAATGTTAACAAGTGAGAGTGTTACTTGCTCTTAAAGCCATTGGTAGTCATCTTCTTGTGTGTTTTCACATTAGAAGGATCTGTATGCTATTCTCCTTAATAATATTCTGGCCATTTTAGGAAAAGTTAGAAGGTTTTCTAATGTGGTATGTTTAATGGAGACAGTAAACACTTTTTTTTTGTCTCTTCATTCAAATTTTTAAGAATTTGAATCTTTAATTATTTTCTAATGTGGTGTGTTTAATGGGGACAGTAAACACTTTTTTTTTGTCTCTTCATTTTCAAATTTTTAAGAATTTGAATCTTTAATTATTATTATTATTATTATTATTTTTTTTTTTGCATAAGTAGTTATTATTATTATTTTGGAGAAATGGAAGAATAGGGACCGAGATTTTCTTTGGATTCAATCTTTTAAGCCCCAAACTTTCTGGAAAAATCCTTTGAGGTTGACTCAACTCACAAATTTATTTAAATTTCTTTAAATAATGAATTTATTGGTGAAGAGTTCTTATGGTGTGTTTGATTCATTGGAATGAAAAGGAATGAAATGGTCATTCCATCAAAATGTCCGTTCCCATGTTTGGTTTACTTAAAAAATGATGAACAATGTATTGCAAATAGTATCATCATTCACTATTATAAGGAAATGGTCATTCCATAAGGAGGCTCAGGAATGGCAGTGAACCAAACGCTACCTTGCTTACTGTTCTTGTTGTAATGTGTGAGCGCTTTATGTGCAATTCCTATTGTGAAATATTGATGACACCGTCTGCCTTTGAAGTTATATTTATGTTGTATTCAAGCTGCTTACCATTGGCTGCTTTTATCTTTATATCTCTGCACACCTAGTGGGGGAAGAGTATTTTTTGCTTTGTTCTTTCCCTGAGTTGCTTGCTCCCTTGTAAAAGTTGTTATCACTTCTGAAAAGTTCAATTCACAACTCACTATGTGTAAACAAGTTGTTAGTGCTACTGAAAAAACCCAATGACAATTCATTGTATATAATGTATTATTGTGTAAATTTTGGTATTAGGTGGGAGTCTCAAGGGTATTTCAAACCAAATTTTGATAGAGGAAGTGATCCTTTCGTAATTTCGATGCCACCTCCTAATGTTACTGGTTCGTTGCACATGGGGCATGCTATGTTTGTCACGCTTGAGGTTGGGAAAAGTGGTTGCTGTACTTTTGCAGTTTTTTTTGAAGTCTTTTTCTTTCTCTTGATTTGTGTGTACATGCATCTTGAGCTGTATGTAGCCCTTCTATGAAATTGCTAGTTGTTTACTAATCTGGAGCAATTTTATTATTCTCCTATTTGGTATATATATATATGTGTCTCTGTGTATGTTGACTGAGCAAGATGCATGCAGGTAGACTATTGCTTTTCAGCTCTGTCTGTACGTCATAAATTCCCTTAGTTTCTGTCTATGTTACACAGACTCAGGTGTGGGTATTGTGTGTGGGTGCGGGTGCATATCTAGGGGTCAGACACTTTAAACTAAAATTTAAGGGTACGTGGATATAGATCCAAATTTGGATACGGATATGAGGATACGTTAAATAGTTATTTTTTAAATATATTTATTATATGAAGATGAGTTAAAAAAAGTGAAGGAATAATAGATTCTGTTAAAAAAATAAAAAAGAAATAACAAATAAAAATTATTTTAGGCATAAAATAATGTTATATATGATAAATTAAATTATTTTTATTTTAGGCATAAAAATTATATTATTTATGATATATTATATTATATAATATAAATTATATTAAAAAAAAGAGGGATCGCTTCCTTCTTAGATCAGATCTCGAACCCAACACATCGAAGTAAGTATCTCAACCTTCTTCTTCCTTTTTGATTAGTCGTGTCCGAGAGAGAGGAGGCGAATCCGACACAGATCCCACACCTGCACCTGTGTCGTGTCATGTCGACATGGGTACTTCGCCCCAAACTGCCGAGTCCATGTAACATAGATTTCTGCTACAAAAAAGTACGGGTGTTTGTCATCAACCAGTTATTCATCATGTTTATGGATGGTTCCACTTTATTGACATGTGGAATGAACTGATTTTAACACTGATTTTAACATTCTCAAGTGCTAACTAGTGCAGTTGAAGTAAATGAAAGGATTGATTTATAGCCTTTAGTTGGTTCTGAGAATTAAGTGCATAATGGTCAAACCTATGTTGACTAGTTTTAATGAGGTTATTGAGGGGACCTTAGTTGTGATGGCGCAGCCATAGATTGGCTAGAAGCCTGTTATCAGATTTGGAAACCCGAAGTAAAGCCCATGGGTCCGAAAATATTTTTGTTAAAAAGAGTTAGTGTCAAAAGGGAATTGCAATAATAGATTGGAAGGAAAATTGGAGGCCTATCATGATCTATATATTTTGGTGTACATGATAGAGAATGGTCTCATATAAACTTGCTAAGGAATAAAAATTGAAAAATGTGAACGCATTCATCATGCTGATCATGTAGGATTGAAGATCAATGACGTGAAGGATGAAGTCTTGAAGAATTAACACTGGAAGAGCTAATCTAAATGAAATTTCGCACGAACTTAAATTGTCAAGGGTTAATAATTTCTGTGAGATTGTTGTGGTGCAGGTTTTTGTGGTCTATGCATAGTTGCTAGTAAGCACCACGAGTTGCTTCTTGGTGATGCAGTAAAGAAGAAGAATTGAAGAGGCAAGAAGAGAGAATATAGAGAAGAAGAGAAGATGAACAAGATGAGAGAAACGGGAACATAATTCCAAACAAATATCAATTCAATATTCAATCAATCAATGCCAAAAATGATTAAATTCTAATAAAACAATAAGCCTAATAAGTCATATATAAGAAAATTACATTAAAACAAATCCCTAATCTTCAATTTCACTTTATCCAATGTCTTTTCTTTGCAAATCATTGCTCCTCAGCTAAGAAAAACTCTATTCCATAGAGTTGTAATGTAAAAGTACTAAGAGATGAAGCTCATGCTGGCGAAGGACTTCTTCAACCCTGATAGCATGCGAACAGTGAAGTACATCCTCAATCCAGATCATAGTAGAACCAGCTTGGACTCTCATGAAGTAGCATTGTTGATTGCCAAGACTGAAATTATGTTTGGACTTCTCATAATATAAACAATCTGACCCCCATGAGCTGGAAATGAAACAATATTAACTCTTGCACAAAGCATCGACAAGTAAAACGTTCTGAGGCGCCTCGATCGAGTAGCATTGTCATTATTTTGAAAATTGAATAAATATTAATATCCAAAGAAAAATCAGTAAAAAATGCACTTTGTGTATATTCAAGAATAACATAATAAGTTCATTACATTTTAATAGGAAATATTTGGATGGATAGGAAACTTGATTTAAAGGGGTGTAGGTAATGTTGTGATAGTTAAAAGTAATCAAGAACATCTTCAAGAGAACTAGTATGAGCCAGTACAGGAACACAAGTAACAGACTTATGAGGTGAATGATCAAGAGCAATCTTAAAAGAACTTGTAGCATGAGGCAAAGATACAGGAGCAATTGACTTCGGAGGAGAATAAGATACATTGGATTTTAAAATAAAATCTTATCAGCATTAGTATCAATGATGAGGCACAAGTATTGATTCAACAGTTTGTTCCACAAGTGGTGACTCAACCTTACTGTAAATTGGCACTTAAGGATGAGCAAATCATGTAGATACAATACTGAGGAAGTATGTCATCGTTCATATGCTATCATGGTTGAGGAAATGTTTTGCTAGCGTGAGCTTCATCTCTTGGAGTAGCATTACAACCATTCGGAGGATAGTTTTTTATTTTTTATTTTTAGTTGGGAAGAAATGATGGGGAATGAAAAGGGCATTGGATAAATTTAAATTGAAGACTAAAAATTTATTTTAATATTATTTTCTTATTTATCTTTTATTGTTTTATTAAGATTTAATTATTATAATTTTTATTTTTAGTAACTTTAATTAGGGTTGCTTAGGATGCCTAGAAATAGGCTTGCATGTAGTAGCTTTGGAGACCACGTTATTTGGCATTGATTGAATATTGGTTTGGGGTTGTGTTCAGCATTTTCCCTTTCTTCTCTTCTTCTCTAGATTCTTTTTCTTCTCATCTTCTTGGTGCTACATCACTTGGTCTTAACAATTTTTAATTTTATCTTCCTACCAAATTAGTAGCTATTGTCCACCACTTTGAATTTGAGACAGCGCAGACCTAACTTCATCCAATAGTAGCTTTATTTGGAAACCAAGTAATGTGTCTAAAACTATAAATGCTTCTATGTTATCTCCATTTTAGAAGTACTATTCATTAGAGATCATTCACAATATGAAAATCTATATTTGATTTTAGGCTATAATACACTATGGGAAACACAAAGTTTGATGATGAGCATACAAAGAAGAAAAAAAAGACAAATTTGAAAATTTGGGCATATCTTTGGAATGCGTTGTAGGGTTTGAATTGTAGGAGATTGGTAAAGTGGATAAAATCATTGGAGAGGTGAAAACTTGTAGACGATCAATCGGAGAAAACAAGATGGAGATGATGAAAGGAAATGGTTGGGTGAAAAGCAAGGCAAACAGGTTGGAAAGAGAAAATAGCAGAATAACCCCTTTATATCAATACCACTCTGCCCCACTTTTCACTGAATGAATAAGGCTATAGGGGGTGTGGCTATTTATAGGCACCTAGGATCAGCTTGGGGACCAAGCAATCAATATGGTGACACTAGGTGGCCTAGGGACCGCATGGGAATATTTCTCTCTCTAGCTACTTGGTCGGGGCAAAAGCAACCTATTTCCCTTTGGGTCATTCTCTTTTGAGTGGATACTCTTCGGGTTAACCGAGGGTTGAGAGGTTTGTGACTGCCTTGATGATCCTTTACTTTTAGCCACTAAACCGCATGATCTCCCAAAATCTTGAGGGAGCTAGTAGAGCATGGTCCTGAGATCAACCATACTTCTACCACAAATTCAAGTCCAAAAGGAAAGTCTTACCATTTTGACATTGGGATTGATAGATCTTCCTATCAAGTGAGTAGTCAGCTCAGTCTCAAAAAGCTATCTTGGGGCCTCAAGTAATCTAACTCTTTTCGGATGTGAGTTTTGAATTGGGATCAATGGCTAATCTTTCTATCTTCAAGAGAGTTGCCTTGCTCTATCTCGGAATGCTATCTAGGGGCCTTAGGGATCTGGCCCTTTTACGAAAGTAATTTTGAATAAGGACTGACGGTTGGTCTCCTATCTTTGAGAGAGTTGTCAGCTCTATCTCAAAACAGCTATCCAGGGGTATCGGCGGATTTGGCTCTTTAACAGAAGTGGTTTTGAATAGTGATCGATGACTGATCTTCCCATCTTTGTGAGAGTCGTTAGCTCTATCTCAGAATAGCTATCCTATGGCTTCAAATGATTTGGACCTGTTCAGACATGGATTTACCAAGAGCTGTCTGCTTCTTGTCAGTTTGCATTCTTTGAGGAGATTATGTCTCAAGGGATTTGCACTCCCTTAGGGAGCTTGGACCACATTACATAATTTTCTTCATAAAACCTTCCTTGGACTATTGACATCCTTTCATTGCGCAAGCAGTTCTCACTAAGGATTTTATGATAGTAATGATTTTGAGCTTTTACTCCCTTGGCTTACATTGCTCGTTTTCCGCTTCATTTCAAGTTGGCATTCTCTGAGGGAAATGAACTGCATTGAGGATTTTGTATTTCCACGCGGCTTCTATTTTCCTGCCTTTAGACTTTGGCAGTCATGTTCAAATTTCGAACGTAGGATTTTTCCCTCCCACATGCATTGTTGTGCAACTTTTGAATATAGATTTTGTTGCACCATTTAGAGGAGATGGAATCACCGGACTTGCCTTGTCTACTTCCATGTCTCTATACCCCAATTTCGTGCCAGTTTTGGAATAATTTTAAGTCTTTTGTTGTTTATTTTAGTTTATTATGTTACTAGACAAATATCGTGTCATTATATTACTTTTTAATACCTAGAAGTATTATGGTAATTTCAACAACTGTTGGACATGAGCAGTATTCATAGTCCTTGAGTATGTTATTTGAATTTCATTTGAAGTTCTAGTTTGTCTAAAATATTTGTAGTATCTAAATATTCTTAATTTCTATGTCAAATTACATTTTACCCCCCTCAACTATCGTCTAATATCACTTTACTCCCTTGAACTAAATATTGTAAATTTGTAACACTAACTCTCCTCATCTATTAATTTTTTTCAATTTGGACCTAATGACGAAAATATCCTTTCAACTATAGGGGTAAATTACACTTTACCCCCTTAAACTATTACTCAATATCACTCTACCTCCTCAACTAAAAAAATTATTTAACTTTTAAGCAAAAATATAGTTTTTGAGTCTTTTTTTTTTTTTTTGCTTTTAATATATATATTTTTTCATATGTTAGTCAAAATTTTTAAAAAATTCACTAAAAACGAAAAAATATATATATAAAAAAAAAAATTGATATATTTTCACATTTTTCACTAAAAACCAAATAAAACAAATTGATAATGTCATTTTAGGCATTCCATTTGAGATGTCATGTGTAAATCAAAAGTCAATTTTTTATCTATTTAAGAGACATCCTTGAAAAAATATTTACATTGATATAAAATTATAATTCAAAGTGACAAATGTATCATTTTTTACTTGAGAGGGTAAAATGATATTGGGTGATAGTTCAAGGGGGTAAAGTATAATTTATCCTATTGATGAAAGGGTATTTTCGTCATAAAAGTCTAAATTGGAAAAAATTAGTAGATGAGGGGGGTTTAGGTGTTACAATTTTTAATTGAGGGGGCTGAAGTGATATTGGACAATAGCATTTAATTTACCCTAATTTCTAAATTGAAGTTCTAATCCTTAACAAAATAAGGGCAAGACTATGTACAACTTGTCCTCCCCAAACACCACGTTGGCATGAGCGTCAAGCACTAGGTCGCGCTTCAATCAAGAAGTATAAATATTTTGTCGTATCCTCATGTCTTTGGACTTGAGAATTAGATGAATTGGACACCCAGGCACATACTTGTACCCATATCCGAGTACAATGAACATAACTTATATGTGTGTGTGTGTAAATTTTTGTTTTCCATTTGCCACATTGGTGGGGTTTTAGGAAATTCCAAATTCCATAATTCTTCATTATATAATTGCTTTTCCAGGATATTATGGTTAGGTACCATCGTATGAAGGGAAAACCTACACTCTGGCTTCCTGGAACCGATCATGCTGGTATTGCAACTCAGGTTTGTCTCTGGAACTAAGTGTTGTAATTTCTTAACAATATATTCATTAATAGATGTTATTCATATTTTGGGCAGCCTGCCTTCATTTGAATATTTGTAAACCAATGATATTATCAACCTTGCCTATTCGATTGTTTTGTTAAAAACTTAAAATGTCTTCAACGTCAATTTTTTTGTTTCCTATTATGTGAATGCACACTATGTGGTGAATTTTTGTTTGTTTAAATAATTAGTGAGAGTCCAATTTCTGTTGAATTTTTCACATTGCAAATTGAGTTTCATTACGTAGTTAAGTAATTATTTATTTGTTTATTTTCTTCCTTATTTCAATGCATGCTTATGATGTTTTGACATGAAGTATCTTATAAAAGATTGTGACGTGAAGTAGGGTAGTTGGATTACTAGGGGGAAAATTATTAATGCCAAGTCAAATATAGAAGTTATGATCTAGGATACATAATTCGCTCAAAGGCTCAATGGATTTGAGTCTCATTACTTAGTTAAGGAATTTTTTATTTATTTATTTTCTTCCCTATTTCAATGCATGCTTATGATGTTGTGACATGAAGTATCTTATAAAAGATTGTGACATGAAGTAGGGTAGTTGGATTATTAGGGAGAAAATTATTAGTGCCAAGTAAAATATAGAAGTTATGATCTAGGATACATAATTCGCTCAAAGGCTCAATGGATCTGAGTCCAAGTTGCAGACAGATTCTAGTTTTTGGTGGGAAATCCGCTCCTATTTGGCTAATTCACAGGTTTCTTGGGGGTTGAGACGATATTTCAAGTTCTTTTGGGCTAGAATGACATTTATTTCAAATTCTAAGGACGACAAGTTTACTTGGGGTTCAAATTAATATTTCAAATTTTTGTTGGGCATCAAGGTTATTATTTTGGGGTTCAAATTGAAATTTCTACAACTTTAATAGATTGAATAAAATCATTTCTTCTTGTTGGATGTGCATTGGTCTACATGAATTCTTCAAAACATTTGCTTTGCATCTGTATTGGATGATCAAATAATCAATGCTTTTAGCATAGTATTTCTTGTGACGTGTAATGGTTTGAGTATTATATTGCTTTACGGGAATTGAAACAGCTAACATACTGTTTTGCATCTGTATTGGACGATCAAATAATCATTACTTTTACCATAATATTTCTTGTGATGTGTAATGGTTTGAGTATTATGTTGCCTTATGGGAATTGAAACCAATCTTGTTTTACTATTTATTTGTTATTCGTAAAGGCTCTCTTTGGAAGCTAATACGCCTTACTTTCAGTTGGTTGTAGAAAGAATGCTAGCATCTGAAGGAATAAAAAGGATTGATCTGGGCAGAGAGGAGTTCACAAATCGGGTTTGGGAGTGGAAAGAGAAGTATACCTACTTGTCCTACATGTTTTCTTTTTATTTTAATTGTTATTTTTGTTTCCATGTTGATATGATTTAAAGAAAATTCCACTAAAAACATCGAAAGGGGTGCAACCTCTGCACACAAGTGAAAGCCCTTCGCCAAAGCTAAGTTCTATGAAATCAACAAGAGAAAAGAAGTTTGATGGAAATTTTATTCTAGCCAAAAATGGAAGTTATGTTGTAAAGACATCTATATACAGTCATCTTTATATTATCAGAAGTGCACTGGTTCTGCTCCCTCTGTGCACTCCACATCCTTGTGCACCACTTATCTGCCCAAACCATATGTAATATTCACACAGAGGCCACCATAGCCCAATGTACACAAAAAATGGAGTAATGCAAACTCTATAAATCCGTTGTGACCTCAGAGTGAAGTATCTACCGACGACTCAGCTCTGCAGCACCAGCAACACCAGTTAGGGAGCATATATCCCCTCCTGACCAAGTTGTCAATTGTAAGGATTGAGTTAAGGGCTTCTGTCCAAATGAAAAAGGACATCTTTGTCAGTACTTTAGCCTTGATTTCCAAGCACTTCTCTAAGGGAACAAGTTCTCTAATCGTCCAACAAGAGAAGAATGAAAGGATTAAACTAAAAATCTTCTTGTTAATAAAGTTAAACTAAAAATCTCCCACTACAATTCTTCCATTTCATCGCATCCTTCCTATTTCTACATATTAAACACGCCCCTAGGTACATGTTTTACTGGTTCGAATTTGTTAATTGGACAAATTTAGCGGATAATGTGCTTTTTGTTTTCTAATAAGTGAGTATTTTATTGTGCATAACTACTGGCATTTAAGAAAAATCAATTATCTATTCATTGTGCTTTTATGTTTTCCATGATTTGGTGATTTATTTACCTTTTCTTTTGTAGGTATGGTGGAACCATTACAAATCAGATTAAGAGACTTGGTGCTTCTTGTGATTGGACCCGAGAACATTTCACCCTTGATGAGCAGCTAAGTCGTAAGACAGTTCTCTATCCAGTATATCAGCGAGTCTAGAATGGGTGCATGTGTTCTCCCATTAATTCAATTCTTTGGTATCTAGGATGCTGCATAATGTATATTTTGCTAAGAAATATCGCTGTCAATGAATTCTTGTTTTTATTTGATTTTTCTTTTTAACATGTTTGTCTACTGTCTGATAAAATACTTATCTTTTGTCTGAGGCCGTCAATCAGAAGTGCATAGTAGTGGTTGTACTTTGTACTGCAGTTTTGCTACTTGTTCTGAGTTCATGTTTTTGATTTTTCAGGAGCTGTAATTGAGGCTTTTGTTAGGCTTCATGAGAAAGGCCTAATCTATCAAGGTATGTTGCTTATTTGATTTTTTATTGTTATCTTGGTTATTACAAAAAGTTCATTCCCCCTCTCCCCCCTCTCTCTACGGGGTAGCATCATTTTGTCTCAAATCCTTAGCTTTTGGTGTTTTATAACTAGATTGTTATTTCCATATACTTTGTATTTGGATATGTCCTCCTTTTCCCTCTTCTTTTGCCTCTTGGAGAAAGAAAATAATGGCTTTTTAAAAGGAATGTGTAGAATAGTGCCATTACTGATGTGGGTAAATAGTCATTCTGAAGTGCTCTAGCATAGTTGCTTCTCTTTTTGCCTAGACATCTCTTTTGTAAACACCAATTTGAGAGCCCATCTGCAATCCATGGTAACAGAACAAGCTGGTGATGCAGGATAGCGATGTAAGGGCTGTTCTGGGGCTGTGAAAGTGTTGAAATTTAAGAAAGAAAGAAAGGAAGAGAAGAAGATAGGTCTAGGAAACACTCCTAGAATCCCTTAGGCATCACACCTAGGGTTTGATTGCATCACATAATCTATAAGAAAGCTTCAAAGCTCTAACAACTCTCTAAAATATTAAGTCTATTGATTTAATAGCATTACATGGCTTTATATAGAACTAAGAGACTTCCTAAACCAACTAGAACCAGAAAAGGAAACTATTATATAATATCTTTGGCTTCTAAAACTAATTTAAGACCAAATAAGAAACATAATTAAATAACTTGACCCACAAGACAACCCATGGGTGACCCCGTATAACCCATGTCTAGAAATTATGAAATTACCAAAATACCCTCAACTAAAATAATAATAATAGAACATGACTCATGAGCCTAAAACATAACTATCCACAGTCCCAAATGAGTTGCTCATCATCCAATGCATGCCAAATCAAAGCTTGGGCCTTAGAGGCATCTCTTCGTCGTCTATTGTACACCTTAAGAGGCTGCTGCCACTTGCCTCTATCAGCCGGATTATTTATTTATTTTTAAATAAAATGACTATTGGTTCTAGGAACTAGGCACCTGGCTTTTATCCACTGTATGAGAACAGAGGAATTTTATCTATAACGGAAGCAGGTCAACCTCATGTGTTCAACTTCACAAGAACCATGTAAACTGCACTCAATCTTGAACTGGCTTTAATTTTGAAGAGAGGGGCTCTGAACATTAACACTTTATTGTAGTATTTAGTAATGGGGAGAGATTGCATGTTGGGTTTTAGGGGTTTTCAATTTATCTTTTGTGTTGATTTTGTTTGTTTTTCTCTCTCTTTTCTCTTCTCTAGTTGTACAAGGGTTGAGGGAGTGCCTTCTCAACACGTTCTCTAATATAATTTATTTTCTAGGTTGTCGATAAGAAAAAAAAAAAGAAAAAAAAGAAGTTTGTTCTCTTGTAGGTCTCCAAAAGTGAGCAAGCACTGAATTTTTGTCCGAAGAGCAATTTAGGCCTAATTTCACATGGTGATCCTAAAGTAGCTTCTCCATACTTTCAGTGTCCTGAATGCAAAGGTCGGAAAGAGAAGATCCTATCCTATGACTCTTG
Organism: Camellia granthamiana; assembly: GCA_036172215.1. Classification (NCBI taxonomy): domain Eukaryota; kingdom Viridiplantae; phylum Streptophyta; class Magnoliopsida; order Ericales; family Theaceae; genus Camellia; species Camellia granthamiana. Next base: position 92,652,434 of record CM069906.1, read on the forward strand.
TAAAGAGTGCTAATGATTTTAGTATTTCTATGCTAGCAGACTCTTAACATGGAACAAGGCCACTAAGTTTTGCTCCCTTGTTTTTTGCTAAACCCTCCAAAAGAAATCCCAATAAAGTTGCTGCATTCAAGGGTTATTCCATCTACCGCGAGGAAACATTCATCTTAATGATGAGTAGGGTATTAGACAAGTAATGAGCCAAATGATGCACCGTCTCTCAACTTTTGTAGCTGATAACACATGTTTGGCCATAGAACTTTTCTAAAACTTGTAGTTTTGTGCATCTCTTTTATATCTAATTTTGAGTGTACTACTGTCCATACCAACTTATGAGGGAGGTTTCTTCGCCTTCCAAAACAACTTAATCAAGGGAAGGGTAACATATCTGTCGTGTTGATGGTGGAATGAAAGAAGAATCTAAAATGAAACATGTCATTACCCTCCTCAAGACTTCAATCTCTTTTCAGGAGTTAAAATAGACAACAATCTTATTCAAGAAATGGTAAAGCTATGTGAAAGTGTATGTGCTTGTTGCTTTTTCTTAGTATCTTAAATCTAAACACCCTAGTTTGTATTGAGAATAAAAATAAGATCGTTGATTGAAGCTCACAGCCCAGATGGGATGACTTTGGTGTTTTATCAATTTAAATTATGGGAGTATTTTTTTTTTTAATTTTTTTAATTTTCTTGAGAACTGTCAAAATAAAGGGCGAATTACACTAACAGTCTTTATAGTTTGAGCCTTGTGTCACTTTAGTCCCGATTTTTTAATTGTGACACATTTGATTTTGAATTTTAAATCTTGTTTCAAATAAGGACAATTGAAGATATCATTGCTTAATTTCAAGGGTAAAATTGTCAATTTGATAAAATATAGACTAATTTGACAAAAATAAATGTCAAAAAAATATTTTTGAATTTTCAAAAATTATTTCTACCTACTAAAGATAAAATTATGTATAATTGATAAATTTTTTAGACATTTATTTATTTATTTTTTTACCAAATTAATTTTTATTATGTATTTGGATGATGATCATGTAATAGATGGCTGTTTTTATTTTTATTAAATTAAATTTTATTTTTTAAAAAATCAAATATAGTGACAACTTTGATATCATTATTAAACCAATCTTTTAAATCAAAAAATCCAAAACTAAAAATATTTCATATATTAAATATATCGATTACGCATTAAAATCCTAACAACCACCCATTATATGATCATCATCCAAACACATAATAAAAATTAATTGAGAAAATAAATAAATAAATGTCTAAAAGATTTATCAATTTTATATAATTTTATCTTTGGTGGGTAGAAATAATTTTTAAAATTTTAAAAATATTTTTTTGACATTTATTTTGTCAAATTAGTGTATATTTTATCAAATTAACGATTTTGTCTTTGAAATTAAGTAATGGTGTCCTTATTTGGAACAAGATTCAAAATTCAAGATCAAATGTGTCATAATTGAAAAGTCAAGGACCAAAGTGACATGAATTTCAAACTATAGGGACTGTTAGTGTAATTCGCCCTAAAATAAATACACATGACACGTTGACTTTATTGGAGGGAAATATGATCAGGAAAGAAGGCCCCATTTTTTTTAAATTTTATTTTTAGATGAGTGTTGCTTTCCAAAAATTTAAACCTCATTTATTTCTTTAATTAGGTCAGAGGTGCACATGGTCAATGAATTATTTAGAATCGAAATGTTTTATGGAGGCATTTTTATGGATATTTGTCCTATAAAAATATTGAAGCTGTATCAAAAACTAACTAGTTTGTTTTTCTCCTAGTGGCTGCCTTTTTGAATCACCTGTGATCAAAACTCATGGATTATCAAAATATCAATGGTGAATATAAATATTGTGTTCCTATTTTTCTACAGTTTGATGTCTTTGAGACATTATTTGGACAATTACTAACCTTACACTATAGTAGTGAGTTTTTCTTTTCTTGTAAATATATGTCAGTTTATCATTGGATGGGGGTCTGGGGGATGTAGATTAGATATAAATAACGTTTGGCACAATTTGCTTAAGTGGCCACAACTTGCCGGCCAAGTTTTAACTGCTGAGCCAGTGTCTCCTATGGTGAATTTTTCTTTTCTTCTTTTGATAAATATTCCTACATGCCTTTTCTCTTTTATTGATAAATTTCACCTGTGCCTTCCCTTAACCACCCTGGCCCCCATCATGTTTGCAAGAGGCTGGGATTAATTAGATGGAACATGCTTGACCAACAGCTGGACAAATTTTTAGGCCTCCTTTGAAAATTCAAAACATTAATTACATCTGCAACTAATGCTTGAGCCAACTTATGGGGGATATGCATTGGCCCTGTTTGGTAGAGCTGTGGGAAAGTGTTTATAGCTTATGCCTAAACAGCTTATAGCTTATAACTATGAACATAAGCTGATTTCTGACTTATAAATTAAGCATCTCCTGCCCCACTTAAAGAATAAGCTGATTTCTGACTTCCAAAAAGCTATAAGCTATAAGCTAAACCAAACACATCAAAATAGCTTAAATTAAGCTGAAAGCTGAAATAAACAGCTTTTAAGCTGCACCAAACAGGCACATTGTTGGGCCCATTATCTAACAGCTTAAGCTTTTGGGATAATTGGTTGTCAACTTAGTGTAAGAGCTTTAATCATGAGAATTCTTGATTTCAATTTCTCGGTGTGTTTTTGTTTCTTCACTATGTTTATCTTTGTGGCTTGCTCACATTCGTGTGTTTGTAGTCAGTTAGTCCTGTTCAATTTGTGTATTGCTATCTATAGAGGATTCTTGACTTTTTCTTTCCTGCTGAGAGAATGCATTCATTCTTTAGTTCATTTCTCAAAAAACTTAAATTGGTATGTGCAAGAAATAGGTCAATTCAGCAGCTTTTTGTTCAATTTCTTGTGGAGTAAAATTGTCATCAGTATGAGTCAAGGGAATGGTCCCCTGGCCTCAGATTTCCATATGAAGAACATGACGAGAATAAATACCCTCTTTAACTAATATTATGATGGATGCAAATGCATTATCTAGGGGTTGCATGTAAAGGAGGGTATGAGAGCTTGATCTACATTGTTGGGCCCATTCTTTGGCTGCTTAATCATTTGCCATTAGTTGCGTAATGCACTCATGGCTAGCTCTTCTCTTTTGGTTTGATCATCTGTTTCAAGCAGGCTTTAGACAGGAAAGGATACACTCCTTAAAATACTTAACGCACACTTGTTGCATCCTTACCATTGTATATCTAGATATGCTAATGAAAGTGGAGCTCATTGCCAAATAGAGCAAAGAGAGTCACAGTCCAAGCACTTGGCCATAAAAATTTGGGCATTTGACATTTTTTCTTGCAGGATCTTACATGGTCAACTGGTCTCCTAACTTACAGACGGCAGTTTCAGACTTGGTATGTTGAATCTGGTGTAATATGTGTACTATCAATGTTATGCTTTGATGTTTATAATCTTAATAGTTGACATAAACCATCTTGATTATGCCTAGGAAGTAGAATATTCTGAAGAACCTGGTACTCTGTATTATATTAAGTATCGTGTTGCTGGAGGTTCAAGGTAATTAGCACTCAGTTATCTTGTATGTATTTGAAGTTTATTAATTCTTTCGTGTGTATTGATAGTAGACTGATCTGTCAAAGGGCTCAAATGTCAAGTATGTGGATGCAAATTTGCTTGTTTAAAAACTTGTGCTCCTCTTTTTTTCTGGTTTTTTTTTTTTTTTTTCTTTTTTCCTTCTTTATGACACATACATTAAATTTTGTCAGACCATTCTGAAAAGCATGTAACTAAGAATTGACACGGAACTTGCAATTGCTTTGATAGACTTGACTCTAATCAGTTGCTGTGGAACCTGAACCGTAGTTTTTGGCTTCCAAAGAGAATAAACCTTCTCTAAAGAAGCATGATAACTAAGAATTGACAGGAAAGTTGGAAGTAGTAGGAAAGGGGCGAGGTGTGGGGTATTAATTATGAGGGGCGCCAAAAGGAAGAAAGGGCTGTCAACTGTTCTTAATGAAGTTGATAAGCTGGAATGTTAAGAGGACTTAGTCTAGGAAGAAGAGGGGATGATTAAGGGTTTTGTCAATAAGAATCAAGCAGATATTGTTTTACTTCAAGAATCCAAAATTGATAAATATCATAGCAAGCGGATTAAAAGTCTCTGGGCTTGTAGATTTAGAAAATGGGCTTTGTTTCCATTGTGTGGTACTTCTGGGGTATTTTCATTAATGTACATTTAATACTATTCAAGGACTATAGTTTTTTTTTTATTATCGTGTCCCTTTTGTGTTTGTGTCCTTTTATAGGATTTGCTGTCTCAGCATGTGTCCAAGTTCCTTTATGTGCTACTTAAATTGTTAAAGAAACGTGAGTAAGAAACAAGTTGTACAGGTTTCCAAATTACAGTAGATAATGAGCGGAGTCTGGAATGAGTTATTCATAGTCCTGCAGTGGTTTTATGTTTCTTTATATAACAATAGATAAATAAGAAAGAAGAGATATAATTGTATAACTACCTTTTCAACTCAAAGTGGTTCGTTCACCCTTCATTTCTCAAAACCAAAATATCATGGTAGAACATAGATCATCTTGAGCTCTGTACACATCCACATCCTTGAATCCTGATGTAGAATGCTTATGTAAGATTTACCATCATTCATGAAATAAGTTTCCTGTGTGTCTATTTATTTTATATCAACTATTTGACAGCCTTAAAAGGTTTTGTTACTTATATATATATATATTAATGATAGGATTTTCTTCTCCTGGTAGGAGTGACTATCTGACAATTGCAACGACACGCCCAGAGACTTTATTTGCTGATACGGCTATTGCAGTGAACCCTCAGGTAGGATTGCTTGTAGCCAACCCCATTTGATGGAACTTAAGGTTTGGTTCGGTTTGATTTATAGTATGCTGTTTATTACACTTTCAGTGTTCAATGTACCTCTTAGTATTTTGTCTTCTACACTTTTAAGTTTTTAGTTATCTATTTTGGAGAATTTGTATGCTTGTATCCATAGAGGAGAACTTCTCATATTTTATGTCTTTTTAACGCATAGCAATGGGTCTGACATGTTTAAAGTTTAATTAAAGGGATTAGTCTTGATCCGCCAAAACAGAAATTCTATCATGTGTTTGGTTTTAAGTTTCTGGAAATTTAGTTTTTTGTTTTTCATGTTTTTTTGTTTTTAGTGAATATTTTTAAAATTTTAAGCAACTTTTTTACTTTTTTAGATGCACCTTACTTAGATGTATCTAAATAATAAAATATTTGTGAAAAAATATTTTAAAAAATTAATAAATACACAAAAATACGAAAAATGCAGTGAATTTTTGTTTTTTGTTTTTTTTTGTATTTTTAGTATTTAGTGAATTTTTTAATGATTTTTTTCACAAATATTATAGTGTATTTATGTTGGGTGTGTCCAAGGTTTTGAAAAGCGGTTGCAGTTACCATAACGGTGCGGTGGTGCAGTTGCGATTGTGGTTGCGGGGTATAAAAGCCGTAGCGTAATAATTGCGGTAATCGGAACCGTGAATTTTTTTTCTTTTTTGCACAATTTGAAAAAAACTTACCGATACGTATATTTTTTTTCCATAATCATATTTATTGGGTTTTAAAATAAATATTGATCAATTTTTGTAAATTTTTAAATATGATCCAATATATTTCATATTTTTAAATCACTAAAAACTGAGTTTTTTATATTTTATTTTAATAATTAATGACTTTATATGTCATAAATCCATATTACGCTTGTGGCAAAAAAAAAAAAAATTATTGAACTTAGATGTATAAAATTATTATTTTTATTATTATACTTGTGGAAGCATATGCAAATTTAAACTTGAATAGTTTTAAAAAAATAAATTATACGTTCTAATGTAATCATATAAAAATAAAAAAATAAATTATAAAGATTTTTTGTTTTTGGGATTTGGATCACTTGAATATTTATTCTCTTTTTGGATAACTTGTAAATAAAAATAAAATAAACTAATCAAAAAAAATTGACATGTATAAAATATGTATTAATATATAATTATAGGTGTTATTTTTTTTAGATATTTTATAAAAAAATCAATCACTAACCATTATTATAAGATAAATAATGACAAAAGTAAGAGAATAAATAAGGGCCTAAATATATATATATATATATATATTTTAATCAAGCCAAATAGATAATGACCACACTTATTATTATTATTATTATTATTATTATTATTATTTTCAAACAATATATAGATAGATAGACATACACAAACAAAATGGTTGAGTGAGAGCAGCTGACTAGAATAACATAGGTCTTACAGTTTCAACAAATCAATAACATGTTCTTCATCTTCCTTCTTCTCTCTATCTCTTGGCCCACCATCTTCCCTCTTCTCTCTCTTTATCCCCTTCTATTTTCAATTTTTTTTTTTGAAAGAAGCAGTTCAGAACCGTTACGTAATGGTGCGTAACAGGCCGTTACGACACCGTTATGACTGCTATGGTAGTCGCTACGACTGACACACCTGTAAATCTCAATCACACTGCAAAAGCAGTCGTAACGGGTGGCGGTAACCACCACAACCGTTACGTAACACGTAACGGTTGCGGGCCGCTTTTTAAAACCTTGGGTGTGTCTAAAAATTTTTAAAAAATTGCTTAAAATATTTAAAAAATTCATTGAAAACAAAAAAATACCGAAAATAAAAAAGTAGAATTTTCTGAAAAGTATTTTCTGAAAACCAAAACCAAACAAGCTTGCTGCATGCAGTACAACAATTCAAAAGTTAGGAAGAGGAAACACCTGCAAACTTAAGAGGGCAACTTATCTAGATGCTTAGGTAAAATGACTTTGCCATTATGATGTTGTAGGTTAATAAGTATCAACAGAGTAAATACATATTTGGATGAAGTCAAACAGATTCATGATTTGCATAATCACACTGACATATTACTAGTAAGTATTGTACGTTATAATTATATAATTTTGAATATAATGAGTAGTTATATTAACACATGTTCATGGAAAAGTTTTGGATGGAAAAGATTCATAAGGTTTTTGGTGGTGATAAGTTGGAAGCCAAATTATTAACCAGAGTACACAAGGGGGCTGGGGATGGAGATGAGGAAGGGAGGGAGCAAAGGTGAAAGCAAATGGACAGAAAGAGAGTTAAACAAACAAACCAAACAAATAGCATATATATGTAGATGGAGAGACTTGAAGGCAAGACCTTCCAAGACCAAAGTTCTAATACCATGTGAGATCACCAGATATAGAAAACCTTGAACTGTTTGGAAAGGACCTAACCATGTATATCTAGCTAATCTCCCAATACTTACACGTAAATATCTATTTGTATTCTAGTAATGAACTAGAAAATTTAAAACATATTATTCCACAATAAAATAATTAAATTTCCATAAAAATTGAACTTGGTTCTTCAAGCAAATTTTAGTTATTACAAGTCATGTCATCGAGTTGTATAATATAATTGAATTGTATGAATCTTTTGGATATTTCATAGGCTTATTTTATGCACGAATTGAAACAAAATACCTTAACACTGAATACCTTAATCCAACAGATCTTCTTTTCAATAATTTTTGGTCAATTTGAAGAATCTCCTTTCTGAAGCTCATAATCAACGAATTGATCTTGTAAAGTTTAGGATGTTGATCACTTATGGTGGCTGAAACAACAGCAACGTACCTCACCAGTAGCTTTTAAACGTTGAGTAGTATATATTTTATTTTTTGATACATTAATGAGTTTAATTTTTATTTTGGAAAGAAGTTTGGCAACTTTATTGAGGAAGAAAGAGGAGTATGATCTCTTCGAAAGGGCAAAAACAAGAATGTGGATCTAGTATGATCTCTTCAAAATGGGGAAATATAGAAAATTTAACAGTAATCTTGAGCAATTTTCAGCTTCGGAAGTGTGGTTGCCTTAAAATTTTCCAATCAGCTTTGCAGTTGATCAATAATTATTATCTTTCTTTTAAGAAAATTGTTCTTTTGGATGGTAAGTTAAGACATTTTCCCTATAATTACTCCCATGTCACTTAAGAATGCTGATAGATATCCTTCATTTCTTGCATTGTGTTTGTCCTATGTGAATGTGGAAACCAAGTTCTTTAGGTAGGCTGCGTCAAGTGTGATACACATGGACATGGTGCGGACATGGTGCTAACATGGTGGGATGTAATGCACCTAAGTAGCACAATCACTTTTAGGGAGGAGTTTTTTTTGTGTTGGACATGTGTCTGGCACCGATTCTTCTCGGGCAATCCAAAAATTTGTCCAATAAATCTTGTACATGTCCTAGTTTAAAAATGAAATATGATAATTGTGGACACCTGTGTTACATGGACTCGCCACTTTGGGGCGAAGAACCCGTGTCGACACGACACGGGTGCGGGTGTGGGATTTGTGTCGGATTCGCTTGTTCTCATTCGGACACGGCTCTTCACAGACAGCAAAAGAAATGAAAGAGGAGAGAGCAAGAACCTGGTCGAAGCTCGAAGACCTCCAGTCGAAGCTCTATCCGGTCGATCCAGTCAAAGATCGAAGCTCCATCAGTCGATCGAAGCTCCATCCGGTCTCTCTCTCTCGCCTTCTCTTTCTCCCTCGCGATCGCGATCGCGATCGCCATCGCTTCCCCTTTTCTCCCTCTCCCTCTCTGTCGTTTTATCTTCTTCCTTCTTCCTGACTCTGTCTATCTATTCGTATCTATCTATTATTATAATAACTATAATAATAATAATAGTTAATAACTATAATAATAAATATTATTATTATATATCATATAATAATTATTATATAACATATAATATATTTATTAGATAATATATTTATTATAATAACTATAATAATATATAATAATAATAGTTAATAACTATAATAATAACTATTATTATTATATATTAAATAATTATTATATAACATATAATATATTTATAAGATAATATATACTTGTATATATTAATAAAAAAAAATAAAACATGTATGTAAAATAAAATAAAAAAATTAATTAGAACACATTGTTTAAAACATATAATAAATAAATTAAATAATTAATGTATATTAAAATAAAAATATATATATAATATAACTCATCTCCATAGATTTTTATTTGTTATTTATATAATATAACTCATCTTCATATAATAAATATATATTTTTTTAAAAAAAATTATTTAACGTATCCCCGTACCCGTATCCAAATTTGGATACATATCCACGTACCCTTAATTTTTAATTTTGAAGTGTCCGACCCCTAGATACACACCCGCATCCGATACCCGTACTCGAGTCCGTGTAACCTAGGTGGACACTTTGACAAGACTTGTCGGATACTTTCTAACTCGAGCCATGTGGAGAATCTTTTAATAGGAACAATGTGTCATAATCTTAGGAAGGCTACTTACATCCCAAATGTTCCATGAAACATTCTTAAAAAACTTCCACCGTAAACATTAGCACCATAAAGTATGCAATAGACAATTTCTAACATTAGAAAAAAAAAAAAACATAATAACAAAGCTAAAAAAATGTATTGATAGAGTAAGGTAGGAGGATAGATTATATACTTGATATTTGGAGCTTAATCTTTCAAGTTTACTAGTAGAAATATTTAGATAATAGATTAAATTATGTTGTTCTTATACCATGCCTAAAAAAAATATATAAAGTACATTAACGTTTTGTCATCCTCTTGCTGCGTCCATGTCTTACTTTTTACTATGCGTGGTGTTAACCTGTCCGTATTGTGTCGCGCCTGTGTATGCTACATTGTAATGTACTTTGGATGAAATTGAATGATAATAGACTGTGGGAAGCTAGGGACATACTTGATTTGGTTTCCCTTCACTTTCATCTGGTGCACACCATGCAAATGCTGAAATTGTATGGACTGTTTTGGACCCATCTTCTGAAAGATCTGTGAAAAAAGATCAGATAATTTTTTAAATTCTCTAATTTGTTCAATTGGACGGACTTGTTTTTCTAACTTGTACATAACTCTCTTAGAGTCTGCAACTATTGAAATTTATTTGATTGCAGTTAGACGGTTTCATTAATTAAACGATGTTTAGTTTCATGACACATAATTTACTGAGTAAGACATGTTAGATGTTTTGTCCTGATCCTTGGTTCTAGCCTAAGTAGCACATACACATGACATGGTACGGACATGCCGATATGTCGATTTTCAAAAAATGCAGGACACGACAAGCTTGGGACACGTTAAAATTTTATGTTTTTATAATTTTATTAAATGTCATATATATGAATAGTTTATTCAAAGATAATAAAAAAATATGTAACATTACACATTTTTCAAAAAGCTATACATGGCAATTACATTATAAAAAATGCGAAACATTTATAGAACATTGTATTAGACATAATGTATTCATCTTATAGATATTTCAAAACATATTTAGAATGCATAAGTTGTGCTATGAAGAATGCAAAACATTGTTACAATGAAGGGATTCATCATGTAGGATGTGTTTGGAGGGTTTAAGAAGTGTTGTCTAAGAGTTTGTGAAGTATCGATACAGTGTCCGATATTATGAATTTGATTTTTCAATTAAGACACATTGAAGAAGTGTCGGACACGTTTTTAGAAGTGTCTAAAGAGTGTTGTGTTGGACACGGGTGTCAGACACAACACTCTCCTCCATAGAGTGTCCATGCTTCTTAGTTTCTAGCTGATGTGGTGATGAAAAAGTTGAGATAAATATTTCGGATTGCCATTCAATTATTGATTAATGTCTAGACTTTGAAACTAATTTTTGAAATGATGCAGCTTTACTTACGTCATGCCTTTATTTGAGGAGACCTTTTTTTTTCCTCAAAAAAATCTATGAGACTGACGCTACTATTTCCCAGATCTCTTTTCTTGTAGTTTTGAGTAGTTGCATATGATTTAGCACAGATTTTGTTTGAAATTTTTTTTTTCCTGAAAATGCTTTAATGATAACTACTATGCAGGATGAGCGTTATTCCAAGTATATTGGAAGGCAGGCTATTGTGCCGATGACATTTGGCCGTCATGTCCCTATCATCTCTGACAAGGTAACAGCCAACTTGCCATCTCTAGCCATGTATATTTTTCTTTAGTTATCAACATGATGCTGCTTTTTTCTGATTGAAATTATTTCAATGGTGAGCATAATCCAAAAATGATCAGGATGGATAAAGTAATTAAGAGAAAAAGTGTTGTAAGCTGAGTTTTCAAGATGGAAGCCTCAGTGTGGGCACTATGTCGGTTTTCATATGTAACTCATATTCTATTATCTGTAGTTGATATAAATCCTGTCTTGTGCTTAAATCTTGCTTTCATTTCATAAGAAACATAGGAAAGAGAATGGATGAATTTCTCAGTACATTACTATTTTTTCGTGTAATCAAGAGCTAATGTGGTGCTGGCCTGGGACTGTTAATATGTCTATCTGCTTTTAAAATAATCGTCACTTCCTGATTCCCATTTGTGTCTAGGAGAAAACATCTAACAATGGAGCAATTTTTGCTCACAAAATAATGAATTGTAATTTACTGAAGTTGTCATTACTCAATATACTTCTCTATTCTTTCTTTCTTTATGCTTTCATTTATTTTGTGGTTTCTTTCTCTGTTTTTTTCCCTTAAAGCCATTCCAACTCATTCTGGTAAATAATGTGATTTCCTAATGTCCTTTGTTGCTAATGTCACACAGTATGTTGATAAAGATTTTGGAACCGGTGTCTTGAAGATAAGCCCTGGGCATGATCATAATGACTATCTTCTTGCTCGGAAGCTTGGTCTTCCCATACTTAATGTGATGAACAAGGATGGCACACTTAATGATGTTGCTGGATTGTACTGGTAATGTTGTGGCATGATATTATTAGGTCATCGAGACATTGATTTGAGAAATATTTTTGTATTCTACCTAATTTATGGCCATTGGACTTTGTAAAATCAGTGGCCTTGATCGCTTTGAGGCACGGAAAAAGCTATGGGCAGATCTTGAGGAGACAGGCTTAGCTGTCAAAAAAGAACCTCACACACTACGAGTTCCCAGATCACAACGTGGTGGAGAAGTGTGTTTTTATAGCTATCTATATTTGTCTTTGCTTTGGTTTCCTTTCCGATGCACCAAATATATATATATATATATATGTGTGTATATAAATTGGTCTTTCGAATTTAAGAAAATAAGCTTGGTAGAATAGATGTGTACTTTACCTAGGGTTGTTCTCATACTTAATTTTCCTCTGATTAGATAATAGAGCCACTAGTGAGTAAGCAGTGGTTTGTCACCATGGAGCCCTTAGCTGAGAAAGCTCTTAAAGCTGTCGAGACAGGAGAATTAACTATTATGCCAGAAAGATTTGAGAAGGTATGAAACATATAACAGTAATTTATATTTTCCTTTGGCTTCATACTAATCAAAAAATATATATATTCTTCTTTGGCTTCATGTTGACCATGTTTTGAGTTTCCTTTCATTCTTCACTAGAGCACATAAATTATCTTTTGAATTTTTGTCACCTGGAGGCTGGATATATTAACACAATAATTTCCATGACATGGATTATCATCGTTCCTGTCTACCTTTAGTTGTTTCTTCTACCTAAATCGTATCGTATTTGCGTTGAGCTGCTTCTCCACTTTCAATGCTACCATCCTCTGCCTGCTTTAGCTCACGTTTCTATTTTGGTTTTTTTGACCGTAGATATATAATCATTGGCTGTCAAATATCAAAGATTGGTGTATAAGCAGACAATTGTGGTGGGGGCACCGTATACCAGTTTGGTACATTGAGGGAAAAGACTGTGAAGAAGAATATATTGTTGCTAGGAGTGCTGAAGAGGCTCTTGACAAAGCTCATGAGAAGTATGGAAATGTTGAAATATATCAGGATCCTGATGTTCTTGACACTTGGTTCTCAAGGTTGACAAAATACAAGCCCCATAAGCCGATTTACATGCTTTATTAGCTAGTATTACATTCCTAATAACGAAGGTTTCTTACATTTACCAGTTGGTAATTTAATTTTCCTCTCATGGATGGGATGACTGATACTTTCTTTTCATCTTCCATCTGTATGGATTAGTTCATAGTTTGAGCAAACTTTTTAATATTAATTTGCATTGGTAATACTATGAATGTAGTTTTAGGTTTCCTTAAAGACATCTTATTCAAGTTCTTAAATTTCAGTTTGCCAGTAATTTGCAGAGCAAGTTCTCAAAATTTAGTGCTGGCAGTAATTTTCAACTTGAATAGAATCCATGTGAATTACTGGTTTGTAATTTTCTGTTCATGTTTCATTTGAGGAGCTGGAAATTTTCTTAAGAGTGCCATTGAAATTCTTACATTTATAACTCTGAAAGTGCCTTATAGAGGCGCCCCCCCCAACACCCCGACTCCCACTTATAAACACATGTGGACGCGTATAAGTTGCATGCACACACAAAAAAGGGCAATTGAAGGAGAGAGAGAGAGAGAGAGAATCTTTTTTTGATTAAATTTTGAAGATATTGCAGCAAAATGCCTGATTGTACATAATGCCCTAAATATTGGCAATATTTTGACCATTAGTTTAGATGTAGCCTGCATATTGTTGATGTAAAAATTTATTGATGTTGAGTTGTACTACTTTTTCTAATGAGTCCTGGAGTTGTATAAGTGGACACAAATTGTTTTCCTCATTCTTTGCCTAAAATTCATTTAGGGTTGGTTTGTGATGTTCTAAAAAAGTGCACTTTTTGACTTATTGGCTTATATGAGTTGGGTTTGGGTTGGGTTTGATGTGATATGTTAGAGAGGTGATGTGATTTAAATAAGATGATGTGACTTAAATAGAATAGTGACTTTTTGACTTTTTGTATTATTTAGTGTACCCCAAACCAAGCCTTAGACTTCTCAAACTTTTGCGTGTCGGTAGCATGTAAGGCTCACTTAAAGATTCTATAGTGTTGCACGTGAACAGTAACTCTATGTGTGAACATATTTATATTATACATGTATATATATTTGTGTGTGTGTGTGTATCTATGTATATAACTGCTGAACATCTTGACTGAGCCCATCTTGTTTGCTTCTGTCTGTAGTGCTTTATGGCCCTTCAGTACTCTGGGATGGCCAGATATTTCAGCAGAGGATTTTAGGCACTTCTATCCAACCACAGTACTGGAAACTGGGTATGTACCTCTTTTCCTAAATTCTTTAGTGTGAGTTCCTTGCTTTTGGTTTTTCTTTAATGCTGCTTGTAGCTTCAATATAGTGTAATGCAAAAAATTTGGCCCAAACTCGAGGCCTGAGTTCTTCTGAAGTAAATTGAGCTACCATTTCTTAGTGATGGAACCTTCACGCTGTGTTTGGTTAGGGGATTTGGGAAGGGATTTTGAAAGGGAAAGTGAAAATGGAGGTGAAATGTGAATAAAATATGCCTATATTTCACCTAGTTTCACACATCTTTTCCCTTTCCCTTTCCAAATCCCTCAACCAAACACAGCGTTAGGATATGCTGCAACTCAAAATTTAATGCCCCAATAGAAGACTATTTTTTTTTTTGATCAACAACAAAAGCTTTATTAATAAAACTGAAAAAGGAGGGAAGAGGATGAGGCATCCTCTAAATACAAAACAGTGAAAACACAACAGGAAAAAGTCCCTAACCAACTAAAAACAAGCAAAAACTTACAAAGCACACACTGCCAACCAATCTCTAGCTAACAAAAAGAGTGGAACTCCCTTAAATAAAGAGTTCCCCGACGCCCAAAAAGAAAATAAGTGACAAACATGATCCCATAAACAGTCCATCTCCCGAAACTTATCTTCAAACAACCTCTGATTTCACTCCCACCATAGCACCCAAAAAGTTGCAAAGACAGCACAAGTCCATAAAATTTTGGCTCTCTTCGATCCTCCAAATGTATGAAAATCAATTAAGAGCATATGCACACTCCTTTTTGGGGCCACCCACATACCATTTCCAACACAAAACAGTCTATGCCATAGATTCAAAGCTATTGGACAATGCAAGAATAGATGATCCACGGATTCCCCGCTCTTACAACACAGAATGCACCACCACTGAGGATTTAAAAAACGATTGGATCTCCTTTTCTGCAATGTATCATTTGTCAAAATTCTCCCATGAACCAAGGCCCACATGAACACCTTTACCTTTAAGGGAGCACAAGCCTTCCAAACTTTTTTAGAAAAAGGAAATTGAGGGATTTGAGGATTATCGATGATGTAATCAAAAAAAGATTTACAAGAAAATATTCCGGACGAATGAAGTGCCCAAACCCTCTTGTCCTCCAAAAGAGGAGATAAAGAGAAGTGATCAATTCTAGATAATAAAGAAACCAACTGTGAAGCCTCCCTATCATTAAGATTTCTAGAAAAATCAAAATTCCAAGCAATTGGAGCTAAGAGAGAGCAAGCTATGGAAGCAATTGAAGAATTATGAGAACGAGCCACTCGATAAAGATGCGGAAAATCCGCAGCAAAAGAAGATTGACCCATCCAAACATCCTCCCAAAACCGAACAATTTCCCCATTACCCACCCTGACAGAAAGATGTCGAGACCAACATGTGAAAATTTGAGAAATTGACTTCCAAGGAGCACGGCAACTACCCCTTAAAACCACTCGTGAATCCCTACCATTGTCCTGAATTCCATATTTGCTTCTAATAACCGAATGCCATAATGAATCAATCTCCAGTGGAAATCTCCATAACCACTTGCCAAGAAGGGCCAAGTTCCTAGCTACAATGTTACCGATAGCCAAACCCCCTTTCTCCTTAGGTAACGACACCACCTCCTAATTCACCAAATGATCCTTTTTCCCCTCATCCTTACCTTCCCAAAGAAAATCCCGCATCAACTTTTCTATTGACCTTGCCACCTTAACCGGAATCTTGAACAAAGATAAATAATAGATAGGAATTCCGCTCAAAACAGTCTTAACCAAAGTGTACCTTCCCCCTCGACATAATAAAGCCTTACTCCAACCTTCCAACCGTTTGCCAATCTTTTCCATTACTGGAGTCCAAAAAGCTTCACTTCTAGGATTACCCCCAAAAGGAAGACCCAAATACTTAATCGGAAGGGACTCTATACCACAATCTAAAAGAGACGCCCTACTCTGAAGTTGATCTTGCTGCATATTAATTCCCACCACACTACTTTTTCCCAAATTAACCTTGAGCCCCGAAAAAAGCCCAAAAATTTTTAAGATCGAATACAGGTTGAGTATCTGATTTTCATCCCCTGTGGAAAAAAATATAGTATCATCCGCATATTGTAAATGGGTTACACTAACTCTATCCTTTCCCACGTCCAACCCCTCAACAAGACCTGTTTCTTTAGCTCTATCAACCATCCTGCCGAAAACATCCACCACCAAAATAAAAAGAAAGAGAGAAAGTGGGTCCCCTTGTCGAAGCCCTCGCGAAGCCCTAAAACACTCCCCTGGTTTCCCATTAACTATAACTGACATATTGCAAGTCGACAAACAACCCCTAATCCAAGATCTCCACCTCCCACCGTATCCTTTCTTATCCATTACAAAATCTAAAAATTGCCAATCCACATTGTCATATACCTTTTCAAAATCAACCTTAAAAATAAGCCCTTCCCTCCCTGAACTCCTATATTCCTCCACTACTTCATTTGCCACTAAAGCAACATCTAAAATTTGTCTACCTTTCACAAAAGCCCCCTGCACCCTAGACACCGTATCCCCTAAAGACATCCTTAGTCATTTTGATAAAACTTTTCCCAAAATCTTATACAATGACGTTACCAAACTAATAGGCTTAAAATCTCCAATTCTAACAGCATTGACTTTCTTAGGAATTAAACAGATGAATGTAGCATTTGAGCTCAAATTAACAATTCGCGACTCATAAAATTCCAAAAACACTCTCAACAAATCCCCTTTCACCACCTCCCAACAATTTTGAAAGACAGCCATAGAGAAACCATCCGGACCTGGAGCTTTATCTCTCTCACAATCAAAAACCGCCTCTCGAATTTCTGTTTCATCAAAAGGCCTTTCAAGCCATGTTGCAATTTCCGGATCAATGGTTCCCCATTCTAGTCCTTCAATCCCCGGTCTACTCATCTCTTCCTTCGAATAAAGTTGGGAATAAAACTCATAAATGCCACTGACAATCTGATTCTCCCTGTCCTCCACAGCCCCTGGACTTATTTCTAATCTCTTGATGAACTTCTTTTTTCTTTTCCTGTCTACAACTTTGTGAAAAAATTTTGAACTAACGTCCCCTTCCTTCAACCATTTGATCTTTGCTTTTTGAGCCCAAAGAATTTGCTCCCTAAAAGTCAACTCCTCCAGTTTCAATCTACACTGGATCTTTCCCTTCTCAATGATTCAACTAAACCCCCATGCGCCTCAAAAGCATCTAACTCTACTATTCTACTCATCACCTCCTTTTTTGAAGATTCCAAAATCCCAAACAAATCCCTATTCCAACACTTTACCTTCTCCTTGACCATCTTCAACTTTCTCATAAATTTAAAACCTTCCCAGCCGTGACAACTAGCATTGGACCACCATTCCTCAAAATTTCGCTTAAAACATGCATGCTCCAACCACATGTTCTCAAATCTAAAAGGCGTCGGACCCCATTTTAATGGACAACTTTCGAGCACAATAGGACAATGATCTGAAACTACTCTAGGCAACGATTCCTATCTTGAATTGGGAAAAACCCCATCCCATCCCAAAGAATATAAAAATCTATCCAGTCTGTAGCACACCAAATTCTCTTGAAGATTAGACCAAGTAAATCTGGTATTACACAAAGGAGGATCCACCAGCTCACACTCTCGTATAAACGAGTCAAAATCTCTCATCCCCCTAGTCGTTCTAATCCCATTAAGTTTTTTTGAAACCATCCTAACCACGTTAAAATCCCCCCCAACACACCAATTTGGTGAACACAACCCAAATAATCCAGCTAGCTCCTCCCAAAAATCCGTTCTCTTAGAAGGCCTGTTAGGGCCATAAACCCCTGTCAACCACCACTCCGAATTATCTAAGTTCCTAAACCTAATTGATAGCGAAAACTCCCCCACTATTGTTTCACACTCAGAAACAACTCTCTCATCCCACAATATCAAAACACCCCCTGATCTACCACTTGCAGGCAAACACACCCATCTCCTATGTCTAACCCCCCAAAGGCTTTGCATAAACCTTCTCTCGCATACTTCTACCTTGGCCTCCTGTAAAACAACAATGTTCGGTTGATGATGTCTAAGAAAATCCTTGATAACACCCCTCTTTTTCCGAGAGCCCAGACCCCTAACATTCCAACTAAAAATCTTCATAAGGAAACCTTATCTCCCCTACCCGCCCCACTTCTCTCATAATTCACTGAACTTGCTAAATTCTTTAATTCCCTAGCCCCCTTTTTACTACTATCACCTTCCTTTCTAACAACTGACCCCCTCGTGGACCTATTACTCACCCAACCCGACCCAAACATGTCCTTAATTCTAACTAATGACAACCCCATGACCTGCAATAATTGCAAAAATTGAGGAATCTCACTCTCCTCAATTGGGCAAGTTGCATACTTGCTCAACTCATTTAGCCATCTTTCTGTTTCTTCTTTTTCTCCACTAAAACCCTGGCCCCCCTTGTCAAAATGTTTCCTGGAAATCCTGCACTAATTATCATTCACCTGACCTTGAGATATAGTTGCATGTAAGGACTCAGACACTAAGGTAGACTCAATCACCGTGGCCCTCGGGATATCAGCTGTAACCCCTTGTACAACAGTATCAACTAAAGAGACATCATGAACAGGGCAGAAGGAATTGGACTGAAGAGGCAAAGACAACCCATCCCGAACCCCATCCCCAGAAGAGGAAGAATCTGGAATAGCATGTAACCCCTCATGGAAAGATGAAACTGTTAAACCTTGGGTAACGGAAGAACTGACCTGATTCAGAGCTTCAGGAACCTTATCGAAATTCTCATCCAAAGTGGTACAGTTTACATTAAAGAAACGATTGAGATCCCAGCCACTATCTACTTGCTCATCCTCACTAATTTCCCCTTCAGACTTCGATTCCGAGCTTGCAGATGATCCATATTCCTCCAAATTTTGCAATACCTCGTGTATCTCAAAATGGCCCTTATCCACCTCATTAATCTGTTTTTCCGAGATCCTTATCACCTCCATCTTGCTTTTCAGGTGACACATTTGTACACGAGAAAATTTATTTTCTGAACATTAAAATGTGTTAGAGATGACTTTGGTGATGCATTTGAAAAATAGGATGGATATTAAGCAATGTTGGAATCGCAAGAAACAAGTAAGAATTAGGTTGGGATAATTATGTTCAAACTCTTTTCATTGTACAGATAAAATAGTTTTGTTCTAGTGTGCCCTTATTACAATGTTGGGAGTATTGTATATAATAGTCATATACAATGTAAAATAGTTTTACATTGAAACATTATTACAATGTTGTAAATAATAGCCGATGTCTTATTACCTAACTCTGAAGGCCTGCCAAGCAAAAAACAAAAAGAAGTATATCTCCTTTTGGTTGGGATATTTACCTGTATTGACTTTAATTTCTGTTAAAAATGAAGTGATGTCTCGAGAAAAAGTTTAGTGTGCAATAAGAAAGAGAAAAATAGTCATCAAGTGTTTCAGGTTGTGTGCAACTTTATATGTTTCAATGTTGTATGCTGTAAATTGTTTGA
This sequence comes from Camellia granthamiana, assembly GCA_036172215.1. Lineage (NCBI taxonomy): Eukaryota > Viridiplantae > Streptophyta > Magnoliopsida > Ericales > Theaceae > Camellia > Camellia granthamiana. Next base: position 92,672,198 of record CM069906.1, read on the forward strand.
GTGAGCACAACCTGAATTTTGCTTAGAAAAGCCTGTCAGTCCGCCCTAGAAAATGCAAGTAAATGAAGTGCTTTGTTTCATAACTTTATACAGATTTTTTGTTAGTTCGTGACTGAGGTTGGTAACTTTAGCACATCAGGAATTTGGTGTATAACCTTGCTTCTTGACCCTGGTTTAGAAAAATGCTACTGACTTTGATTCTAAGTGCCCATTCTTCGTTACATATGAGGAGCTTCAGTGCAATGGAACATACACTGAGTTTTGTTTGTGATTATATTATTAGATTTCCACTTGTTAGGGGTGAATTATCAAACGTTATGCAGTTATTTGTCCTGAAGGACGATGCCAACTGCCATATTTGAACAGTAACTTTACGTACTTGTTGCCTCAAGACTAATGTTGATTGCCATATTTGGACAGGCATGACATATTGTTCTTTTGGGTGGCACGCATGGTGATGATGGGGATTGAGTTCACTGGGACTGTTCCTTTTTCAAATGTTTATCTGCATGGGCTTATCCGAGATGCACAAGTGAGTAGAATGCTGGAGTAAGGCTAATGGTTCCATAATGCTATTAGATTGAGTTAACAAAAAGTGGTTTTTTTAATATATAAAAAAAGAAAAAGAAAACAGTTGTCAGTCATACTCACCGATGACCAATTGTGAGGGCATTATATGTTATCTTTCTTCAATGTCTTTTTTTTTTTTTTTTTTTTTTTTTTTAACCTTCCTTATGTTGACAATCGTCTTAGCCTTTCAATGAAAAACCTGTTTGATATATATGCTCATCTTTATGCTTCTAGCAATTTGCATAAATGTGTATTTTCAATTTTGTTGAAAGTAAATTGGATATTATCTGTAAGAAATACATAATGCACCATTATGTATAATGCAATGCACAATTACATCTTGTTCCACTATTATTGGATCATGGAGGTTCTTGTTTGAGTGGAAATTATCATGGCCTGCTTTCTTTTTTTTGCTTGGTTCCTTTAATCTGTGAGGATATGTGAAGTTTTAGCATCAGAAAGGGCTGTGAAGAGGATTGTATGTCTTTCTGTGTGACTTGTTTGGGCTCATCCATTCACAGGTTCAGGTTTTGAATGTTGAATGATGGCTGAGTTGCTTTAACATTTGTCACTCCCTATGTTCCTTTTTGTCTTTATCTTTTCTGCTCTTCTTTCCCATAATAGTATTGCTATTACCTTTTCACTTCGCACATGTCATCTTGTAGCAAAATCTTTGATTAATTTTTAATGAAAAGGCACTGTTGTTTTCCAAACTGATGAAGAACTTGTCAGAATCCTATAGAAGAATAACTTTAAGCTTCTCCATTCCATTCCATTCCACAAGCTAATGTTCCATGGAGCCAAGGTGTCCGTGTAGTTTACTATGAATAATTTAAATGTACTGAAATACTAAATATAGTTTATGCTCTGCTGTAGTAAATAATATGAAGCTTGGATTTTGTTCTGAAATGAACTTTAAAGTCTCCTTATTTATGTTCCTGTATTGATAAAAGAGCACCCATAAAATTAGTTTGGGTACTTGTATACTGAACTCCAATAATATCTAGTATATCACATCAATCGAAGAATATTAGGTACAGGAACAGACTTTATGGTCTTCTACTTTTAGAACTGCGTTCAACTTTCATTTGATGTTATAACTACCAGATACAACTGCTTTGCTCCTTGTTCCTTTACACTTGTACATGTTTAAACTAGTTATGTAACAAATTGTCTCAGGGGCGGAAAATGTCTAAAACATTAGGAAATGTCATAGATCCAATTGATACAATCAAGGAGTATGGCACTGATGCTTTGCGATTCACACTTGCTTTAGGAACTGCTGGTCAGGTTTGTCTTGTCTCAAATAATTCCTAAGCTTTTGCACCATGGTTATGCATTTTCATTCTCTTAAAAAGAAACTACATGTGTGTGGTTTGCTGTTTGTGCACGTGGCTGGTACATAACCAAATTATGCCACTTTTTTCAGGATCTAAATTTATCAACTGAGAGATTGACAGCTAATAAGGCATTAACCAACAAATTGTGGAACGCTGGCAAGTTTGTGTTGCAGAATCTTCCAAGTCAAAGTGATATTTCTGCTTGGGAAAGTTTATTGACATATGAGGTCTGTTCATTCTCCGGTGTTAATTGTCAGTGAAATGATCTTTAGGTGGAAATGATGTTAGGTAAGTCACTAAAGGAACATAGAACACCAAAAATTTCAATTGACTATGGCAACCCCATAGCAGATTAAGGACCCCCATATGCACTACAAACTGAAAAGAACAAATGGAACCACTCTTACATAGTTTCAGCATTCGTGTGAAACCCTGTCAATAAACGTTGACATATGAGTCTATACTGTGTTGGACTAGTGTGAACTGAACCCATCCAACTCGAAGTTTTGGCCCTTGTGTTGTGGCCACTGATTCTGTGAAGTTGGTAGTACTGGACAATGGACATGTGCATACCTAGCCCTTGCTTAAGTTGCTTAACATTCCCTCATCTTGTGGGGAAAATGAAAAAAAAAAAAGAGGAGGAGAATGGGTTGGGGGGGGTATGGTGGTGTGTGTTGTTAAAGGAGTAAATACATAAAAACCAAACCAAACCATGCCTTAAGTCCTATCAAATGGGGTCAGTTAGTAAATACATAAAGATATACTTTTTTTTTTTTTAGTTGTTAAGTAATGAAGTATTGCATGTCACGAGTTATACATTTTGTGCCATGTGATTGCTTTGTTCTCCATCTATTTGTAGATAGGTTTTTAATTTAATAGCAAAAGTGACTCGAAATGCATTACAGCAATTTGATAATATCCATTACTTCACCAGGTTGGTATAGGAGTTTCTATTTCCTTCTCTCTTTGTTGCACTAGGTTAGAGAGGGTAGAGCATTGTTCTAAGTTTATACTGATACAGTTAAATCTTTTTTCAGTTTCATCTCGAGGAATCTCTTCTTAGGCTACCTTTACCAGAGTGTTGGGTGGTAAGAGAATACTTGTGATGTATTGTCTGCTGTGCAAGCCCATGCTCCTCTATGATTAACTAAACAGTTTGTCCAATATTTAGGTCTCAAAACTTCACATACTCGTTGACACAGTCACCACCAGTTACGAAAAGTACTTCTTTGGAGATGTTGGAAGAGAAATATATGATTTCTTCTGGGCTGATTTTGCTGATTGGTATATTACTTTACTGTCTTGGCAGTTTTCACTGAAAAACAATACATGTAATTGATATTATGCATGTACTCCTGCATTCATAAAACAACAAATGCATAATGGACTTATTTCCAAATAACGGTCATTTGCATATGAGCCAAATCACAAGAGGGAAAGAACTTAGGATGATGTATATATGGGTTTATATTATTTGGTTGCAGGATGACATCTTTCCTTTTATCTAGCTGTTCCCCATACAGATGCACTTCACGATATGTTTCCATTATCTTCTTCTTTTTTCCCTTTTTTAAGCGATGATTAACATTTTCCAATTTTTCTTAGGTATATTGAATCCAGTAAAGCTCGCCTGTGCCACTCGGATGGTCAATCAATTGCTTCAATATCACAGGCAGTTCTTTTATATGTTTTTGAAAATATTCTGATAATGCTACATCCATTCATGCCATTTGTAACTGAAGAACTGTGGCAGGTAATTTGTTGATTCTTGCTTCAAATATTGAAGATTTAGTAGCGCTTCTTATTTGGTCTACTATTTGGATATTTTTGGGAACTGTTAGTGAAAATTATGTAGGCCTTGATCAACAGCAACCAAGCAATAATTTGAACAAACAATTAAATAGAGAATCAGACGACTATGTAAAGGTTCTAATGTCTTAAAAGTACACGGACTTCTTTGAAACAATTAACAATCGAAAGAAAAGTAACCAAATAAACAAAGACAATTCCAGACGAAATTATCTATAAGTTCACAAGAGTCACAAGTTACAAATTACAGAACAAATTATGCCTAAGTCTAAAAGCTAAGTGTTGTTGTGATATTGATGATGTCTTGTTCATCTCCTCTTTGCCTATTTATAGGCTCCACTGACGGTTTCAATGAACTGCCTAGAGCAGTTTTTGTTCTTCTCGTGCACATTGCCACGATTGCCACGTAAAAAAAGGTGGTGGTTCCTCAACTTTTGTTGGATGTGGTGCCACCCTTTGATGCTTTATAAAGTGGGTAATTAACTTGCAAGAAACTTATTTTTGCCATGTGTCGTTGCCTCCACTTTCCAAGTCCCACGTTCTTCCAATTGCGCCATGATGCCATGACCCATGTTGCTATTTACCTCCTGCCCAAGCTTAGGAACACTAGTAATAATAATAATAATAATAATAATAATAATAATAATAATAATAATATGAATATTTGACCATAACTTTATATTAAAAATAATTTATGGTCTAAATCGACAGACCAAAGTCGACTGGCCACAATCAATGAGATTAGATTTGGCCATAATCAACAGGCCACAATCAATAAAATTAGATTTGGCCACAATCGACAGAAAACAATTTATGGTGCAAACAATGCCCCCCCCCCCAACTCTTTAAGAATGAAAAATCTCGAATTCTTGAAGATTTGTATATAAAATTGATTTGGCCTTGATCTTTTCACCAAACATACATATGTAAAATATATGTTGTGAGACATGTATAAACTACTTTTCACCAATAACAACTATATTCTTTGGTCTTATATTATTCAAACAATGTTGGATTCTTTAGCCAATTCCCCAAAATTAAGTTTTGGTGTGATTCACAAACCTAAAATAGGTGTTGAATGCCATAATCCATAGTTTTGCATGGCTCAAAATTTCTAAAAAATTCAACATTTTGAATAATGTCAAAAATATTAAATTCATCACGTCATTTTAGCCATAGTTGGCTTCAAATCGAACTTTTTAATCACATTGTTTGCATCACTCTTTGGACTAAGATTTGCAAAAAAGGATTGATTTTTCCTTTCACGCACCAATGGGTTAGAAATATTTTTTAACAACCCAGAAAATATTTCTTCCTTGTGAAATTGTTCCCTTGCCATAGAATTTCTATTCTCATGGCCTTCTGTTTTTTCACCCATAACAACTGATGAATCAACTTTTTCATCATTCACAATCTTTAAAGGCGTAGGAAGAACAACTGAAAAGCCACAAATTTTGGCTTCTGTAAGAATTTTCAATGTTTCCCTCCATTGATGAATTTTGATCTCAAAATGGTCAATTTGATCATCAAGTTGACCATTCACTTTATCAAAATGATTTCGTGTTTCTAATCTCAAATAATATGACAATGGCGCTATTGTTTGAAATTTTTGCCGATCAAGATAATCAATTTTTTCTTGTAAATATAAAATTTCATTCTCACACCAACACATTTGTTTGTTTCTAACCTCAACAATGGCGCTATTGTTTGAATTTTTGCCAATCAAAGATAATTAATTTTTTGTTGTAAATATAAAATTTCATTCTCACTCCAACACATTTTATCTTCACTAAACCAAATCATTTCATCTATTTTTTGCGAAACATCATGTGATTGTGTTTTACAAGATGTTTTCATGCCATGTTTCAGGTCTTCTTGTACTTTATCTTGCCTTCGAATTCTTGTCATCGTTCCAAATTAGGAAGATGTCCCACCAGGCGTGCCAAAAATTGTTAGTGAAAATTATGCTAGGCCTTGATCAACAGTGACCAAGCAATAATTTAAACAAACAATTAAACAGAGAATCAGACGACTGTGTAAAGGTTATAATGCCTTGAAAGTACAAGGACTTCTTTGGAACAATTTACAATCGAAAGAAAAGGAACAAAATAAACAAAAACAATTCCAGAAGAAATTATCTAAGTTTAAAAGAGTCACAAGTTACAAATTACAGAACAAACTACTCCTAAGTTAAGAGAAAACTACTCCTAAGTCTAAAAGCTAAGTGTTGTTGTGTTGTTGATGATCCCCTCTCTTGTCAAAATCCTGGCTTTTATATCTTCTCCCTCTTTTTTTGGCCCATGTTTGCATGATCCTTCCTAGCTTGTAATTGCAACCTTCATAACTGCCATTGTCACTGCCTCCTTGCTTTCCAACCTTCAAACTCTGCCAAATCCTCAACCTTCCTGTCTATCTCACTCTCCACCATGCTGCCACGTGTCCTTCATTACTCTAAGAATCACATCGATAGATATCATCCTTTGCAACTAGCCCACTAAACCACAAAAACAGCTGGTAACTGCTTCAAGGTTGCTTCTGCCACTTTATGCACACGATCCCCCTTTTCCATACCATCCATCCCTCTGAATGATGGAAAACCTTTAGTTTGACTTTACCACGTGTCACCATCTGAGTGATCCACCTGTCGACAGGAACTTTACAAAAATGGGTGCAAACAGGAACCTTTGTTGAAAGTTGATTTGTATATACCTCAATAAAATAACACTGGTATGATGCCATTGTACTAGGTCTACTTGTGGTCTGTAGCTTATTATAACAGAATTACTGGGATTTAGATGGATGGGAGTTTGAAATACCAGTGAATAGCTCCCATATCGACATGGTTGCCTTTTGTTACTCCCTAGTCCCAGCTAGAATTCAGAGGCTCATTTGTTGCTTCTTACATAAAGAAATAATCATGTTATAGATCACTCAAAAATACGTTGATGGGTTGCAGTAGTGATTTGTTTTACTGCTGCTACTTTTGATGTATTCTATACACTAGCTTAATGCACAAATCTCACTACTGCTTGTTAAAGCATTCATCAGAAAAGGAAAGGAAAGAAGGAAGAAGAAAAAGAGAATTATGGAGCCAAAACCTATTGTGTGGCCCTTGTTGCACAAGACTTTTTCTTGGGTTTTCCTACTGATTTTTTGTGTGTCACTTTCTGCCATTGAGAGTTTTGGTTGGCTTCTAATGATACTTCTCACTTTCTCAGTGGTGCCCCTTGGAATTTTCATTCCTGATGTAGTTTGTTTTTTCTTTTCTTCTTTGGAAATAAGTTTTTATTTTTTATTTTTTTGTGATTTCATGAAGGCTTTGATCATCTACAGGCACTCCCAAATAGGAAAGAAGCTCTTGTAGTATCATGTTGGCCACAGGCTTCACTTCCGAGGCATGCCAACTCAATAAAAAGATTTGAGAACTTACAAGCTCTGGTGAGTTCAACAAATTTGTTTTTACTTTTCCCTCAACACCTCCATTGTCACACTGCCCTTGCGGAAACATCTTTCATGAGTTTACTGATCATTGATTATTTCTTTTTGCGACACTCAGACAAGAGCAATTCGCAATGCTCGAGCAGAATATTCTGTTGAGCCAGTTAAGCGTATATCCGCATCTATAGTTGCAAATTCTGAAGTGAGACAGTATATTTCTGTAAGTATCCACTTCTTTTTCTAGTTGTGGTTTATTGGATTAATTAATTGCAGAACAAGAAGTGCATGTTTGATTGTGGCATTAAATTGGGGATAAAGGGTGGGGAGATTAGCCATGCCCTACATGTTTTTTACTCCGTTGTTTGGTGCGCACAGCATAAGAACTCCAGATCAATTTAATATTGTTATGAGAATTAAATGGTGGTAGGTGGGTGGGTATGAGAATTATTTTCCTCCATCCAACGGTCAAAAATAATTATATCTTCTTTTCCATAATTTATTCCATCCTAACCATAGTACAAATAATATACACTCTATCTAATCCTTTATCCCATGGTATAACTTATATCTGTAATCTTATCTATAATCCTATCACATATCCAAGCATTTATCCAACAATTTCCAGGATATTACTTATCCTCTATAATCTTATCAATAATTTCAGTCATATCCAATCCCTTTAAAACTAATCCGGCTACTTAAAACTCTTGTTGGATGAGATTGTCAAGGGTGGTTTTTCATTTTTATTTTATTTATATATTTCTTGGAAGATGTGGGAGAAGAGGAGACAGAATGTTTTTGTTTTTATTTTGTTTTATTTATTTATTTATTGGAGGATAAGAGAGGAGAGCAAAGGAAAAGTGTAGTTGATTCTTCTTGTGTGATAAGAGGAGTGTCGAATTAGAGGAGTGAGTCATGTGGGTATTTTCTGAGCATGATGCTTGGTCAAATGTGTAGAGGATGGCTTTTGATGTGTCTTTTTAAGGGTATATGGTCTGGTGGATGATAGGGTGAGGTGAGAATTACAGAAGAAGTTGATGGCCTTTGTATGGAATTCGCTTTGGTGGGGTGGGGGAGATTTCAATGTTTTCATGTCCCTTCAGAGAGTTCAGGATGTACTTCTCATAGCAGGGCATGGTGGGGCTTTTAAACTTCATTAATGATCTTGAGTTGATGGACCTCCCGTTGATGTGAACATCAGGGGCCTCTGTCTATGATGGGGGCTGACAGGTTTTTGGTTTCCCTGGATAAGGAAGAGCATTTTTCTGAGGTCGTGGCTTTTTCTTTACCATGGCCAGTGTTAGACCATTTGCTCCATTTTGAGAAGAGGGACAACTCCCACTCCATTTTGAGATATGTGGTTTTTTATAGAGGGGTTTAAGAAGAGAGAGGGTGGGCAGTGGTGGAGAAGCAAACAAGCAAGATAATTGTTGCATAATTTTTGCTTAGAAATTGAAGGGAGATTTGAAGAGGTCGAATAAGGAAAAATCAAAAGTTGGAGATGTAAAAAGCGAGGGTGATACAAGAAATTTGGGTGCTGGAAATTCTGGTAGTGAATAGCTTATATTTTCTTGTCTGTCTTTGGTGTAAGGATGTAGTACATAATGGGGGTTAGCCCTCTCTATAACTATCACCCTGATGCAAGTAGTTACATTTGTATGACTGCCTAGAGAAATCTGATAGCTTTGCACTTGGTAATCTGGCGCCATTTAAAGAAACATACCTGTGCCTGCTATGCATCTCTCTGACTAGATCTCAATCATGTAATTTGCTTGATGCAGAAGGAAAAGGAAGTTTTAGCTCTTCTCTCCAGGCTAGATTTGCAAAATGTCCATTTTACAGATACTCCACCAGGTAAGTTTACCTAAAAATTACTTCTCTATTGGCAAAACTCTGGTGAACTATGGGTGAACTATTGGCAAAACTCTGGTGAACTATGTTGTGTGTTCTCCTCCATGCTTATTTTTCATTCATTAATTGATTTATTTGTATGAGATGTTGAACTATTACCATGTGATGCATGTAACATCCCAACAATGCTTCAGATGATGCAAATCAATCTGTCCATCTGGTTGCTGATGAGGGTCTAGAGGCTTATCTTCCTCTTGCTGATATGGTAGATGTCTCAGCCGAAGTCCAGCGCCTTACCAAGCGCCTTTCAAAGATGCAAGCGGAGTATGATGGACTTGTTGCTCGCCTGAGTTCTCCTAAAGTATGAAATCTAAATAAATTTATTCTCATAGAATCCTCCTTTCATTGATGCATCCAAAAGTGCAAGAGAATTATGGAACTGAAACGTAAATCATTTTTCCAACTTATACGCTGTTGTGCAAAGACAAACACTGCAGTAACCTTTTCCTTATTTGTATGTTGTCAGTTCATTAGCAAAAGGACTGGCTGACTATTAAATGATTGGTTTCTTTCCCTTTCTTGTTTGCAGTACCTACTTCCCCACATCTTGGCCTCTCACAATCTCTTTTTCTGCTGTCCACAGTTTGTAGAGAAAGCTCCAGAGGAAATTGTACGTGGTGCTCAAGAAAAAGCAGTAGAAGCAAAAGAGAAAATAACTCTTACTGAAAACCGTTTAGCTTTCCTCAAGTCGACAGTTTTGGTCTCAAAATAGGTTTTACAGGTTTCTATCTATCCCTTTTCCCTGATACCCACGTTTTCCATTAAATCACCTGTCCACAATCTCATGAGCATTTGCCTTGTGGCTCAGTTATGCAACTTTTTCTCTTATACATTGTTGTGGTGGTCGGTCAAAAAATCCATTTGGAGGGCAGTTGCTGCCACACGTTTGGCGGAATACAGGTAACTGCATTAGGTCAAAGCTTCTTTGGCTGTCTTGTTTGCTTCAATTCAAGGTTAATATTTTGGGTAGACCCTGTACAGTTTATTTGGAGAATTGAGCTGTACATTTTTTTCTAATTAAAGTTTAAATAAAAAAAGCCTCCAGCCTTTAGAATTGTGAGTTACATACTTTAAAAGCTGTTGCCACAGGTTGCGGAGCGATGCTCTCTCCTTTATGTCATGATTCAATGGAGCCAAGATACACTTTTAGCAATATAGCCAATGATTCTGCAGCAATCCTAATTTGAATTTTGTACAATTTTTTATTGTGTGTCATTGTTGAGCTAAAAACCCAAAGATTAGGCACCAGGTTAAGGCGTCATGTAAAGATAGGGGAAAAGAGGTTTGTCATGGCAGACAACAATATGTTATTGATGAACTGCTGTTGTGTTTGGGAACCATGTCATTTAGGAGGGTTCACTCGTTCATGGTAAAGTTGTAAGGTGATTGATTATCTTTCTTATTCAAGTAAATCTTTTGAAACACACAATGGAATGTCAATACCTATTCAATGATCAACCACGCACATCATTCACCAAGTTTGGTCCTAAATAATATATAAAAATAAAGAAACTGTGACTTCTAACATTGTAAAGTTCTGAGTTTTGAGTTTTTATTTTATTTTATTTTATTTTTTATGTTTCATATGGTAAAAAAATTGTTTGTAGTTAATAGAAAAATGAATTGCCTTTTGCATAGAATGTTTTTTCGGACGCCGTCCTACCCAAATGTTTACGGATACCCAATCCAAAAACGCCACATCAATTGCTTTGTGAATTTATGTAAAACTTTTACATCTTCGTGCATACAGGTTTCATATCTGATCAGCTCCATTCCCTTCCGTCTCACTTCTTACATACCATGGCTTCTTCTATCCCAATCTGTTGTCTCCAGCTCAAAATCACCGATCACCACAACCTCCATCACTGGCCACCGCGACCTCCACCCCCCCTCCCACCTCCCAACACACACAAACCTCCAAAGCCACTCTAGTTCTCTTCTTCGTTTTCGTCGTCATCCCTCTCCAACATCATTTCTACAAAATCCCCATCTTTTTTTTTTTTTTTAGAGGTAAAATTAATGTGCTTATAGACTACGCATTTGTCAAGGATTATTGTCCCTTGATACTTACAAACTTCTGTCGAAACCAACACTACATTTACATCGGGGTTGAAGTTAAGGTTTTAGCGTACTCTGAACATTAAGAAGTAGATGTAGCCCTAACAATCTGTTATGAGAGAGACTTGAATTCAAGCGTTCAGCGCAGTGGATAAGCTTCGTATCACTGAGCTAACAGGGTCAAAATCCCAACGACATCAAGACCATTATGGCACAAAACTCACTGGCCAATGTCAAGGGAAGGTATTTATGGGTTGTTTTGTTATGTGCTTTGTTTTTTAGCTTCAATTAACCATTGATTTTTGTTGGAAAGAATGGCAGGGAGTTGCAGAGGCAATGAGAGGGAGGCAGTTGTTAGCTCTCATAACTTCAATTTTACAAATTTATTTTTAATAAAATTGATATTTGTAAATTTATTTTTTTGAGATATTTTAAACAAGATCAATATTGAATATGAAATTTTTATATATATAAAAAAAAAAATGAATAGATTGATTTTTCAGTCAATCAAAATAGCAAAACAACATTTTTGGGAAAGTAATCTTTTGAAACCGCCTTTAGCAATTTCAGACGTATAAATTTCATTGATGTGTATGATGTGACATTCACTTTTTTATGATTTTTTTAAACCAAAAGTTGGCTGCCAAACGGGGCTATAGGTTTTAAATGCTTTCTTCTAAAGATTATGTTATGGGTTGTCATTATTAATGTGGTGGTAATGTCAAAATAATTAAAATCTCAATGTAATTTTACATATTTTAAAACAATATTTTACGTTTTTATATATAGATTTTCATATCTTTTTGTTTTTTTACATAGGTATTTAAGGTTAATGGAGACACACTGCATTTTAAAAAAATTACCAAACATTATCCTTTCTTGAGTCTGAAAAAAATACATTGAATCCTAAAAGTTTGGTATTGCATTGAGTTTCCTTGGACTGTTTTTTGTTCGAGTATTTAAGAGGGAGTTTGTGGAGGAAAAGAGAAAATGAAGAAAAAAGTAAATAAATTTTAAAATTTTTGTTCTTTTGCCCTCGATTTTTCCTTTATTTCTACAAATCATTGATCCAAACACAAGTTTAAAGTTTTAATTCACATTATATTTAGTCTCATTATGTGTTTACATATTAAAATTTATAATATTTATTATATGTTTTTTAAAATTTTCAGTATAATTTATTTATGAATAAAAACAAACGAACTCAAAGATGTGGCAGATCCCTGCACGACTCCCCCAAGCCGAATAGACGTGGGATTGAATTTTGATAAGATTCTATGCTGCTAATATCTAAATGAAAAATGATCAAGACCCCCTTTCTCCCCACCCCCTTTGACCCCCTCTCTTTTCTGATTGGCCAATTTTTCTTTTTCTTTTTTTTTCTTTCCTTCTCTTCCAATCACCACCCGTCACGTGTGTGTGGGGGGTGGTGGGAGTTGGTGATTGAGGGGGTCTCAATCACAACTCTATGTAAATTTGTAATGGTGTGTAACTGCCTAACAAAATTTGTTAACTACCTCTAAAATCTACCCAACAAAAGAAACAATGAAATATTCCATATCCTATCTCCCAACTAAAAATGCAAAAAGCAAAAGATATGTCATTTTGAAAAGTGCTCTGTTTCCTTTCTGTCCAAAATTTGAACTGTAAGGTGTTGTTTGGGCTTGTGAAATTTATCATGGGTCTCGTCTTGATAATTTAAATTATTTATTTTATAGAATTGTTAGAAAAATTCTATTTAAACCTTGATTGACTGAGACCTAATAACAATTTTAATCAAATAATTGAACAAAAAATCAAACGACTATGTAAAGGTTTTACTGTCTTGAAAGTATAAGGATTTTTTTAGAATAATTAACAATCGAAAGAGTAAAGTAAATACAGAAAAAATTCTATTGAAATCTTCCAAATTTACAAGGTTATAAACTATTGAATTACAATGATAAAGCTACTCCTAATTTAAAATAAACTATTCCTACAAATTAAGGTAAACTACTTCTGAAGATAGAAAGAAATTTCTGAAGTATTTGATTATTGTTGTCGATACCTTTTGATCATCTCTTCCTTGTCTATTTATAAGCTTCACTTCACCCATGATTTCCTTCAACAACTGCTCTAGACAATTTCTTCCTCTAAAGCCACGTTTTGCCACATTTTCATAACTTCCTTATCCCTTCCACGCCTCCTGCACAAAGCATAGCAACAATAACAATATTAGTAATATTAATAATAATATCGCCATAATAAATCTTTAAAGATAGTATATGGTCGCAATTGATAGATTATAATCCACAGGTTACAATCAATAAAATTGAATTTGATCATAATTGATAGGCTACAATCAATAGAAAAAATATTTATTAATATAAAAATTAGATCAATTCAATAATCGTAATCTATATAATTTACATGTCTCAAAAAAAATAAGACTAAAAGTGTATTTTTCCAAACAAGCCATTCATATTTTATTTATTTATTTATTTTTTTGTGATAAACGCGATAAATTAAACATGTTGTCATTATCAATTTTTTATTTTTTTATTTTTATGATTGATATACACAAAATGAACCATTCAAATTATAGAAATAAGACTCATAATAGGCCCCACAAACTCATACAAACACCCTCTAGACTAGGAAACCTGGGAGGGTGTTGTGCCTCTAAGGAATAGCACCGTATTATGAGTCTGTGGGGGCATTTTCCAAATTTATTTTGATAATATGAACCGTTCATATTGTAATTGTAGAGTTCGTCAATTAGACCATCCATAGAAAAAAATCAAGTCAATTAGATATCTGTAAGAGCATCCGCATCAACCTCAACAAATTTTGAGTCAAACTATAACCTAAAATCCATTTTTGTTATTTAGCTAGTTACTTTTTTAGTACTCACTGCATCAAACTCTCTATTCTAATTCAATCTTATTAAAATATTAATTTTTTATTATATTTGTTATTCTTTATTTTTTTATTAAATTGATGAGATGCCACCAAAATAATTTTTTAAAAATGTAAAAAAATAAAAATAAAAAAATTGCCGTTGACCGGCCGGTCGACCGGTTAGGCTAATTTTAGGCATTTTTCTTATTCTATTACAAGCACTCACGATACATCCGATAGGATATACGGGAGGACATCCGGGTGGACAACCGGCTTAAAGATTTTTTGCCCAGTTTTGCTTTAGAAAATATAATAAAATTTATTTAGCTAATAAACAGTGGCTCAACAAAGTTGTTGAGGTACATAAGCAAATTTAACAAAAAGTTAATTCAGAAAAAATTTGTTGAGACTGATGGAAGAAGAATTTTATGATTTACCAGCTATATTTTAACTTTGTTATTTTGCCTCAGCTGATGCGGATGCCCTAACCTATAACAAAACTACATTTATGTTTTAAAAAATAAACGGTTAGCATAATTTTGATAATTTAAAAAAAAAACAATTATAGTCCAATCATGGGGTTAAATATGTCCAATTAAACTCATTTTTTATATGGATGATATACTCGATGAATCCTATAATATGAGCAGTAATTATCAAAATAAAATTGATACAAACTTCAACGGAGCTGTTATAGCGGAGTGTTGTGACAGCATCTTTCCCTATCCCCTAGACTAGAAACAATCTAGACCTGTTTGAAAAATATTTGAGATCCGTAAAATTATTGTTCCGGTTTGACTTACAATGATATGCATAACAGTTGTCAATTTCTAATTTACCACGCAGTTAATCATACAAGTTTTACACTATAGATGAATTTATGAAATAAAATTATGAATTTTTAATATTTCTCATACATATATATATATATGAGAGAGAGAGAGAGAGAGAGAGAGAGGGAGGCTGCATCATGAGAATTGTTCATGTTCTAACTACTTAGGGAAGGAGGGAGTACTTCACCTGATTTACACCACCTTTACAACAAAATTCAAAATAAATAGAGAAAGGGGCCGCATCATGATGCCTCATGAGGATTTTGAAATGATCTCAAAGTATATCATGTTCTAACTACCAGAGAGAGAGAAAGCATGTGTGTTTGAGTGTGTTAAAAAAGAAGAGGACAGGAGAGGAGTAAAGGTGATGGATAAAGTTCGACAAATTGGAACAAAACCACACAACAAATACGGCGCTATTAACGCTTACCCCATTCCCCTTTTGTTCTCCTTCTACTATACTATGAGCTGCGTCTGTCTATCAAGATTTAAAAAAAAAATAGTGAAACAACCTTTTTTTTCTTTTTTCTTTTTTAATTTTGTGTAATAGGAGGGGTTTAAGATTTTTTTGTTATTAGTTAAGGTCTCTCAATATTTTCACAGAAAAAATATGACTCAAAAAAATTTTGCCTGAATCAGAAAAATTTCGTTCGACTCAGAGAAATTTCAACCCCAACTCAAAGAAATTTCAATTTTCACAGAGAAAAAATTTCTGTGGTATGATCATTCTCTGAATCGGGACCAAATTTCTCTGAGTCGGACAAAATTTCTCTGAGTTGAATTTTTTCTGTAAAAATCTTGATATTAAGGACCTTAAAAAAAATTATCCCAAGATTAATTACATTTTTAATTCACAAAATATGAATTTTACAATAATTTAATTTTTAATATTTTAACTCTATCAATTTAGTTATCAATATATAAAAAATATTTTAATTTGGTGTCCAATGTTTGAAGTGTATATATAAAATTGTTTCAATTTGGTGCTCCATGTTTAAAATTACAATATTTTTTATTTTTTATTTTTTTGAACTCCAAAAAATGATGCTATGAGGTGTTATCACGGCATCCGTGGGCCCAGACTCCGAGGTCTACCAGTTGTCTGCCTGATTTAATCTAACCCAAAGGAAAGGACCCACCACTGAGGCACCAGTAGAGCTCAACCCAAAGGAAAGGGCCTACCACTGAGTGGAGCTCATCAATCGCCCTAGCCAAGGCCAAATTTCGATCGAAGTACAGCGCGAGGTCTCCGTAGAGAGCCACAGGAAAATTCAATATTTTTTGCGCCCTCCAAGAGTCGAACTTGACTCATGGTTGTGGGAAGGCAATGCCTTCACCACTGAGCCACCACCCTCAGTGGTACAATATTTTTTATTTATTAGAGATAAAATTGACACAATTCAAATATTAGGTCCGAAAATAATACAAGACTTGGGTTGGTTTGGGGTGTATTACAAAAATACATTTTTTATCTTTTTATCTTTTTTATATTACGTCACCTTTTTATTTTTTTATATATTTTTTTATAAAAAAATTAAAAAATACATTAATTTCAATCAAATAAAAAATTAAAAAATATATTTATTTAAATCATTCTAAACAACAATCTATTAAACGGCCTGAAAGCCAAACTACAAAAGATCATAAACATCGGCAACACGACCAAATGAAGCAAGATCAGAAGATGACCCAGTTAAAGCAACTACCGCCGTAAGAGAATCACTCTCAAAGTGAACAGAGACATAAATCGATGGCAAATTGGATTGCATTAGACGCAACCATCACTTGAACAAAATCAATCATTATATTTGTTTTCAGTTTTTTTAAAATATTTTTCAAAAAATTTTATATATATATTTTGTTTTTACTGAATTTTTTTGAATATTTTAATTAATTTTTAAAATTTTTAAATACACTTAAAAATTATAATTTTTATGAAAAATTCTTTAAAAAATTCACTAAATACCAAAAATATATAAAAAAAAAAACACAAAAATTCAGTATATTTTTTATATTTTTGTGTATTTATTAGTTTTTTTAAATATTTTTTCATAAATATTTTACTTTTTAGATATATCTAAATAAGGTTCATCTAAAAAAGTAAAAAAAAAAAAACTTAAAATTTTAAAAATATTCACTAAAAATAAAATATATATATAAAAAATAAAAAACTCAATTTTAAAAAAATTAAATTTAAAAAATTGAAACCAAAACCAAATGAAATGCCCAAAGGCATGGAAGCACGCACACCCCCATGCTCATACTTTGAGGCGAACAGGACTCACATTTGGGACTAAATTGAAATATTTTTATACATTAAGGCCTGATTCGGGATTCCAAAAAAAAGCTAAAAAATTAAAAAATTATTTAAAAAGTTAAAATATTATCACTATTCACAAAAAAAATATTAAAAAAATAATTTTACACAAAACAAATTTTCAAACAACTCTGATGTGGGACAAGCGGAGCTCACTTTTTGGAAAAGAGCTTCTATTTAGGTACACTAATAACTCGGTGTTGTTTGGCCCATGGGGACCCATCACGGGTCCCGTTTTAATAATCTGAACTGTTCAATGTGTAAAAATCGTTGACTATCATATGTCTGTAAAAAATTACGTTGATCAGATATCAGTAACTATATGATCAAATCAATTAAAATTTATAAAATGGATGGTGTTATAGTTAACGGTTGAAAACAAACTAATCCAATCAGATAGCTATCGATATCCGATCAACGTGATTTTTTGCAAAAAGATAGTATTCTACGAGTTTTACACATTAATGATTTTGATTAGCAAAACGGGACTCGTGATGGGTCTCCACGAGCTGAACAGCACCTCCAATTCAATGCCCGAAAAGCAGGGAATCATCTCCCTGCCTCTACTCTTCCTACGCTGTCCCTGTCCCTGCATTCAGCCCACCGTATCACCTATTCCATCCCATCTTCTCTTATACACTAATTTATATAATTTTTTAATACATATTTTTTCGTAAAAAGTCAAAAAGTTATCCTAAACAACTATATTTTTTTCCTCAACTTTTTAATCCAAAAAGTCAAAAAGTGCACTTATTTAGGACACCCCAAACAACCCCTAAGAATCAACTTGACATAATTTAAATTTTGAGAATCAAAATAACACAATATCCATATTTTGGGGATCAAAATTATAAGGGTAAGTTACACTTCATTCTTTTTATGTTTGGTCATGTTTCATTTTGACTCTTAAAATTTTTTTTCCCGCTTTGACTTTTTATGCTTTAAATTTTTTTCAATTTACTCAAAAAGCTAATTTATGTTTAAAAATAGACGGAAAAAAATAGCATATTAATGATCACATGGTATAATATATATATATATATATAACTCACACTTCTGATAATTCAAACTTTAATATAATAATATATTTTTTATGTCTTGTGATAGTTAATGTAACATTTCTTGTCTTATTTTGAATAGAAATTAATTTTTGGAGTAAATTGAAAAAAAAAAAAAAAAATTTGAAACATAAAAGGCCAAAGTTTTTTTTTAAAAAAATGTCAATGGCTAAAATGAAAAAATCACTAAACATAAAAGAGATAAAGTGCAATTTATTAAATAATAAAAAAAATTAACCCTTGAATCAATAATCAAATAATAATGTAGGAGTAATTTATATTGTATGTTATCAAATCAAATGGACTTTTATGTCCAACTTTATTTTTATTTATTATATGTTCATATACTACCTTATCAATCATTATTTATTATGTTGCTCATATTTTTAATTACTCAACATAAAATCATAATACTCCATAATTTTTACTAATCATAATATTATAAAACACCAGGTTATTATCTGAATATCCAATAATCACTCTGTTTTGGCCCCTCTTTTTTCCCAATATTCACGGTTGAATCCTCGCATTGATGTCCTTTCCTTATAAATTCTATTCTCAGTACAATATCCTCATTCATTCATTGATTGTTGTTTTGGGAAAGATTCATATCCACCAAGACCACTCACTACTTTAGTAGAGAAAGAAAGAGAGAGATGGCAAGGCATTCTTCGCACAACACACTCCTCTTATTGCTAGTCTCGCTACTTCTCTTGATTACATTCTCCAATGTGGTTGAGGTAATTAAATAACAAACACACCCCCCCCCCCCCCCCCCCCCTTTCTCTCTCTCTCTCTCTAATGTCTAATGCCATCCCTTTTTCTTTGTTTTTAATATATATATATTTTTTTTGTAACAGGGATACAATAGGCTTCATCCTGCAGGTATATATATATATATTTTTATGAACCATTTGTTTCAATACCTTGTTATTTAGAAAAATAAAAATAAAAATTCAATTTTTTAATATAAAAAAATTCTTGAATTGCTCAAGAAAAAAGAAAAAACATTCTTGAAGTGTATATGCATTGTAAGTAATATTGCTAGCCGTAAAGTAATAAAAAATGGCAAATACTAAGAAGTAGTTGTGTATTAAGTCACACAAAAAATGTAATTCTTTTGAAATGGACAGATTGCAGACCAAGATGTACGTATAGATGCTCAGCAACATCTCACAAGAAGCCATGCATGTTCTTCTGCCTCAAGTGCTGCTCAAAATGCCTTTGTGTGCCCCCTGGCACTTATGGCAATAAACAAACATGCCCTTGCTACAACAACTGGAAGACCAAACAAGGTGGCCCCAAATGCCCTTAACCAACTTCCTACTTCCAAATCCCATTAATCTCTCTTCTATATATATATATACCTGCGTTCTCTATTAATTGTTACTTTCCATCAAAATTTTTAAAATATGTTTTACTAGAAGATAATTATGGGCATTTTCGTATTTTCGTGGGGAACTTAGAACTGGTTGCAGGTTCAATTCTGCCAAGGTAGTTCACTTTTGTTTTCAATCAAATGATATACTTTTTAAAGTTCTTGCTCAAGTTTCCTAAGTTATCAGATGGATGTTTCATAAACTCAAATTCATTCAGTGCAATGCATCCCAAAAACCACAGTGAGAGAGAAAGACAGAATGAATGTAATAATGCCCATGTAGTAAAATCAAAGGGAGAGAGAGAGAGATGAATGTAATAATAGCTATGTATGTAGTAAAATCTCAGTCGATGCTTTTTGGTTAGTTTGGGTACTTTTGGTTTGGTTTGGTTTACAAGGAAAGGAGTAGGATGGTTTCGAGACCCACCAATGCAAACATACTTCAGTTTGTTTGATAAGGTGAAGGTGGGCTATTAGGCAACAAGATCTGGTTATGAACTGGAGGCCTAACAATTGGGCGATTCTCTGTCCTAAACATAATACTAGCCACTAGGGGTGCTCGCGGATTGGTTTTGTGCAGTTTGCGGTTCGGTTTTGACCCGCTCACATCTATGCGGTTTGAGAAAAAGTCAACCCGCAACCACCCGCAGTGCGGTTTGCGGTTTGTACGGATAGGGTTTGTAGATTTGCGGGCAATTTGCGGTTTATACTTTTTTCTTTAAAAATTAATTTTTGAGTTTTTTTTTTTTTCCATCGAATTTAGGCATCAGATTCATTTTATATATTTATAATCATTTGACAACAATTTTCTAATGAGTTTACAAATAAAAATTGAATATCAATGCATTGAATGAAAGTACCCAAAACAAAGAGACCATACACTAACATTTTTGCCATGAAAAAAATGTATATCAATGTATTAAAAAATATATATCAATACATTAAAGGTTGTACTCAATAAGAATTGTCAGTTCAGTAATCAATAATCAAACTAGAAGCTCCATCGATCACCAGAAGGAAAATTTTATTAGAAAAAAATGGATGAGTCACTAATGAAAATTATATAAGAAATCAAGTTTAAGACTTGATAATTTTACGGCATTAAGAAAGTTGAGAAATACTTAAAAATATGGATCCTAGTGTCATAGAGAATATAATAGTGCTCCTATTAAAGTTACAAAGTTGGTATATAAAAAATAATAATAATAATAATAATAATTGAAGTGCGGGTAGTTTTTGCGTGTTGCGGGTTTAACCCGTGACCCGCCCGCAACCCGTAAATTTGTCATATTTCAAACCGCATCCGCTCGTATTATGTTTGTGAAACCGCCCATTTATATGCGGGTTGGGTGGTTTGAGTAGTTCGGATAAACCGTTGCCCACCCCTACTGGCCACATTAATTATGATTCAGATTTTTTAGTAACAAATTTAAAAAAACGTGATTTTTCACCGATATATTTATTAAATCATTACAAAAAGTATTTTTTAACGACAATCTTGACAAATTAATTTTTAATGATGAATTGATAAAACTTTTTAATCTATACAAACACTTGTGAGACTTACTGGTTGTAGACACCCCATTTTTGACCGACCTTAAGACTCAGACGTCACCAATTGAGCGCTTGGTGATGTTGCATATCGTGCTCGTCCAGAGGTTTCAGAGTCTCGGCTGCGAGCCTTGCCTCCGGACTTCCGAACTCTTTCGTGCTTTGCCTCGGTTTGCGAACGAGGCTCTGTTTTCTCTGTTTTCTCCTCCCGAAGGGAGGGAGAGGTCTCGTAGATCATCTCTCAGTGGCCGTAGGCTACGTTTCGTGGTCGCAGGCCATTTTTCCCATTTCGGAGCCCGGTTCCCGGTTTTCGGAGCCGTCAGGCTGTGTGCCTCGGTTCGGGACCGCCTAACCACCTCCGTTTGCTCCGGTTTTTGGCACACACCTTATTTCCTCCCTTTCGAGGGACACTGTGGTCCGAGAGACCAACTTCGTGGTCGGACACCACTTCCGGTGCCTAACAGCTCACTTTCGGGGCCTCGAATTGCGTGTTTCGGCTCCCGAACCTTCATTTTGCATTTTTGGGCTCCCACCTAAACTTAAGATAGTCATATTTTGAGGTCCTTTTCATATTTGATTAAGGACCTTTTATTGTTTGAGATCTCCATCTGTCACTTGCCTCTTTACCTCTTTTTAGGCCTATTTTGCACGGTATTTTAGGCGTACTTGTGGGCTGTGTTGGACTTGGTCATAAACTACAAAGTGTCTTATTTTGAGCCCCTCTTCAACTTTGTTGAAGGGCTCTCAACCGTTTGGAACCAGCAGCTACCACTTTCTTTTATACCCCTCTTTAGGCCAATTTTTGGAGGGAAACTTGAAATATTTCCCCCCCTTTTTTTCCCCCTCTTTTCCAGCCTCTTTTGCCTATAAATACAGCACCCCAGGTCTGTGTTGAAGGGTTAGAAATTTTTGTATAAGCCTCTCACATTAAATTTCTCTCTCTCTCTCTATATTCTAACCATCAAAACTCTAAGTTCCTTCCACCATTTCTTCATCACCACCAAGCACCACCACCACTACTCCATTTCCAGCAGCTTGGGAAGCTTTCTAGAAGCTAGGAGGAAACATTTTTTGTCCAAGAGGCAGCAAAAGGGTTGGTCTACAAGGGTAAGTCATATTTCCCTCCTTTTGGCCCTTATTTTGCAACATTTTTCTAGCCTCTTTGCTTGCTGTTTTAAGCTCCAACCAAAACTGAAAAGGTCATTTTTTTGAGCTCATTTTCTTGTTTCATTAAGGGCTCAACACTGTTTGAGCCCCCCATGTTGCACTTGCTTCGATACCCTCTTGAATGCCATTTTCTTGCATGATATTTTTAGCTTGTGTGTGATCTGTTTTGGGGCCTGATGTAAACTGTAATTAGGCCTATTTTGAGCCCCTCTTCAACATTGAAGAAGGGCTCAACATTATTTGAGACCTCCATGTATCACTTGTCATTATCACCCTCTTTGGTCCCCTATTTTGCATGATTTATTAGGCTATTGTGTCTCTGTTTTTGGGCTTTGGTCCGAACTGAAAATGACCCTAAAATGACCCCCTCTTCATGTTTCATTAAGGGTCTAGGGCTGTTTGAGACATCCTTGGTATACTTCATGTTATAGCCCTCTTGTGGCCTTAATTTTGCATGGCATTTTGAGCATATTTCTACACTGTTTTGGGCTTGATCATCTACTGTAAAAATCCATATTTTGGGCCCCTCTTCAACATTGTTGAAGGGCCCTAACCTGTTTGGGGCCAGCATATATCAGTTACTTCTTTGCCCCTTTGATGGCCCATTTCTTGCATAGCATTTTGAGCATACTTGTATCTGTTTTTGGGGTTTGACATAAACTGTAAAATATCATATTTTTGGCCCCTCTTCAATATTTTAGAAGGGGCCTTCTGTGTTTGAGATCAGCAGCTATGACTTGCTTCATTACCTCTCTTGGCCCCCCACTTTTGCATGCTAATTTAGCCCCACTTGTGCTCACTGTTTGGCCATGCTTTAAACTGTAAAAGTGCTTGTTTTGGGGCTGCCTTGAATCTGTCTTCACACTTCATGTTCCAATTATGCATGCTTTGTATAGCTGTAAGCCATTTCATGTACATAGTTTTGCATTTCGGGTCTCGTTCCATGCATCGGGTATCTTTTCGCCATGATTCGGGGCTGTTTTGCATCTTATTTTGCCTCTGATTTTTGCATGTTTACATATCATATCCCATGTCTTGCCATGTCTCATTAGAGTGGCATTCCGTGCCGTAGGTTCGGTTCTCGGTTTGCGTGCACGCGTGCACGCATTTCGAGGTGTCTCATTTTCATCTGATGGCCTCCTATGTGAGTGTGGATGAGGTCCACTCATGTTGGTGTAAGCCCATTATTGCATTGCGTATGCCATTTCATTCATAGCATTGTGTATGCTCGGTTGTGTATCACCTCGTGTAGCGTGTATGCCATTCCATAACATTGTGTATGTTAGAATTGTATCTTAGTTACATTTCACGCATATCATGCATATTGCATCGTGTTCGGGATAGGAGTTAGCCCGGGCACGGGAAACGAGGTACGTTCCGTACTCCGAGTGACGGAACGTGTCTCAATTCCCCAGTCACCGACACTCCGGATTATCCATGATGGAGTTAGGTTTTAGTTGAGTTTTCACGTGCATTCATTCTATATTGAATTGTGCAATTCGGCTCTTCGGCCATCATGCATCGGGATGCGTGATTGGTGGCACGAGGATCGAGACATGCATACATTTGTGAAAATACATTGCTATGCCCCTTTCCTGCTCTCTGTTGCAGCAAAATCAAGAATCAGTGGTCTTCCGAGGCTTGGCGCGCTTTTCAAGAAACATTGCAAAACAGAGGCTAATCGGGGCATCGCCGTGGATTTTCGCGCAAAGCAGCCCAAACATGCATCATTCCATCATCCGGAGCAGAATCAAGGCAGTCCCTGACTTGCATGCCAGTTTTATTTTTCTTAGTTAATTTGTTAATTAATTAGGGATTTGTACATTATTTGGACTGTATATTTTGGACTGTATTATTCTTTTATTCGGGACTGTACATTTATTTGGACCCTCTGCGCGAGGGCATAATTGTAATAAGTGTGCGTGAGTGTGATGTATGTCTTCCAACCCCACGTCTTTCTCCCTTTTATTTACCAGCTTATGATGGTTAGATTAGGGCATATTTCAATTAGCATACAGTATGACAGCATGTTTGCATCATTCATCTGTTTTGCACGCACCGGGCTCGGCGCATCATACAAACTGCATTTGTATTTCAATTCCAAATTGAATACGTGTTAGTTGTAGCATTCCATATGCCATGTTTAGAATAGCCGAGCCTGCTATAGTTGCATCTTTGCATGTGTTGCATTAGGCATTTTAGCATATTTAGGATCATGCATGATTTCTAATGAGCTTCTGTTTTGGCTTGGAGTACTCGGTGAGTTTTTATGCTTTAGCATCCTTGCATGCGTGTGAGTGATTACCATGAATAGCATGCTTACCATGAGGCTCTATGCTTATGTGATATAACTGCCTTGAATGCCTGTGGGTGAAGGTTGGGTTATTTGGATTGGAACAATTCATCAAATGTTTGTTTTAAGCCCACTAGATGGTGGCAAAACCATTGTTTTCTAAGCCCACCCGAGGGTGGCAAATCCACGTCTTAGCCTACCTGCGGGTAGCACCATCAAACCATTTTCAAAGAAACAAACATGAAGTGTTTTGTTCCAATTCAGGCGACCCAGTCTATACTTGTATGCTGTGCGCATCACATAGTAACCTAGGCTAATAACCGGAATAAGAACACACAATGTTTTCAAAACTAGATATCACGATTAGTAGAGGCCGGTCTTTGACCGGGAGAGCGGGGGTGCTCAGGAAGTGACCTTCCCCAATCGTACCCAAGTTCCCGAGCCGAGGCAACTTTGGTGATGACGGACACGTGGCCTTTGGCACCGAGTCAGGGTTTCCTAAATTTCCCCATTAAAAAATATTTAGGTGGCGACTCTGTATCTGGCAAAGCAGTCCATGTTTGGCACTTCTTTCAAAAATTTGTTTTCTCAAAAACGATTTGCTGGATTTGGACTCTTTGGTTCAAGATTTAGAACCGTGACAATCAAGTCCTTGAACTATAGTGAGCCCAAATGAGCAGAACGGGACTTAACCCTCCCGGGGCGTTCGGGGACGTCTACACTAGTGCACAAGTCTTTATAACAAGATTTGTGGAGTAATTACTCCTAAAAAAAATAGTTTACAAACATAAATTTTCTACAAAAAATTTAACCAAAATGATATGACAATGCTAGGGACAATGTTGAAATTATAAATAATAATGAACAATGTTTTAGTTAGAAGACAAATCTATATGAAATTTTTATTTGTATGTTGTTATCTTTAAAGTTATAAGTGTTGAATAATCTTCATTGTATTTAAATAAATTAAATACTGTTGTGTACTAAACAACAACTAGAATAAAAAGAAATAAAGGAAATGAGAGAATTTATTTGATTACAAAAATCAAACTTGAAATAAAAATAAAAACAGATTTTATTTTGTTACAAAAATAAAATTAAAATCTGATTTAAATAAATAAAACAGAATAATAAATTAAACAACTTACTTGATTAATTTCTTTAAATAATTATCTGATCAAGTCCAGTGTTTGACACTGTGTCCTTAAGACAGATACGTCCTCTCCACGGTGCTTTCAGAATTTAGACGTCTATCTCCCAGGATAAAATGATCTATTACAAACAATAGCATCACTACAAATTGTTTGCCTAACGAACACACTAAGTGTTTATACTCTCTCTGACAAGAAAATAATGCAGCAACATGAAGAGAATGTTTTCAGAATTATGAAGGAGGAAAATTAGAGTTCTTAAAAATCCAAATGAGGGCTGTCCTATTTATAGATGGAATGGTGGCTCTAGGTTTTGAATTGAACAGGTATGATACCTGTTGGTTTTGAATTCAAACAGATTTGAAGCTGTTGGGTTACAATTCAAACAGATAACAAAAAGGGGAAGGGCCTTGTTTGGTTGTACAGTAAATCCGGATCAGATTATTTCCGATTTAATACGGGAAGGGCCCTAAAATTAAATTCAAATGTTTTTTATCCAAAAGGATTAGTATTGGGCCAGACAAGCCCAACCACACCACACACCCCAGCCTAGCTGGCCCGACTGGGCGGCGGCGCGCGTGTATGGTGATTTTTGAGTCCAATGGGTCTAGCTCATTTTGCCCATAACCTCTCCCTCTAAAACACTTGGGTACCCCTTGGGGCATACCCCAAGTACCAAACTCATGCCTTATAAACCCATTGAAAACTTCCCACCAAATCAATGTAGGACAAGCCTTATTCAAACCTTTAAGGGTTTTCCACCAAAACTCCATTTCCATGGAGCACACTTTGGCTTCAATTTCACATTCACTCGCTAATGGTTTTGAGCAACCAAATATACCACGTAAATCACAACGCGGCATAGAACGCGTTACCACTTTGACCTGTGAAAATCGACGCACGGGGCCCACCTAAAAAATAGACCAAACTTAGGAAAAAATTCTGATTTTACCCAAAATTTTATAACCATTTCCAACAATAAGGATCAACTATAAGGATTAGTAGTATAATTTAGGAAAATTACAAAATAGTGGGAAGTGGGAAATTATTTACTAAGAAATGGGTACAACTTTTGCTGTAAAAAAATGTTACACCTCGTATATGTGTAATTATTTTTTTCTTCTAGATTAACTTATAATTTCTCCATATAATTTAGAGTAGTCTTGTTTGACCAAAAGATTCACACTAGGAAAATGTTTTGTGGCACTAAATTGGCGACACTAATGCCCCTGCCTTATATGGAAATTAGGGGCATTAGTGCCCCCAATTTAGTGCCACAAATCAAAACCCTTCACACTAATGCTTAAAGCCCAATATGACAGCTCACTAAAACATCTCAAGACATTTCATCTGAGTATATGCATCATTTGGAATTTTTTTTATTTTTTTATTTTTTAAAAAAGAGAAATTACTATTTAGAAGGCATTTAAAAAAATTATTATAAAATAATTTTAAAAATTAATTATAATTTTAATTATTATTATTTTTTTTTGTAATTTTTTTTATATATTTTTTGAAACCCTTATGACATGTAATTATCCCTTTAAAAGACAAGTCAAGAAAGCCGCCATATATATGTTTTCCCGATAATTTATCCAAAAGAAAACGCAGTTAACACACGTACACTCAAATATATATACATATATAGAAAGGGCACATGGGTTAGAAGTCTAACTTTTAAATTTTTGAGCAATTGTTTCAAAGTCTATTCACTTGTCTTACTTATCTGTTCATATGTTTTACTTATCTGTTTATATGTTCACTTGTCTGTTGTTGTCGATGATGTTTTTGTGACTTTTTCGATGCTGACCAATTTTTCAATGGTGTTTTTTAGTAATTTTTTGATAACCTTTTCTGACAAGTAACTAGGCAACGATTGATAATAGTGTGTGAGAAATAAAAAAAGTAGAAATTAAAGAAGAACCAGACTCAAAATGGAGAGAAAAAAAAAGTCTTTTAAAACAGTAATTTGTTTCATTTCCATATTCTTATTATTATAATCAAAATAAATTCATTATTGAATCTTATGTCATATATATTCATTAAAATGAATTCTTCACCAATTAATTTTAAAATAATAATAATAAATAAAAAAGTTATCTGGGCAACAGAGATGGGAATCCAAAGGATTGATGTGTTTCCAAACTCGTCTGGGAATTCAGACTTTATTATTTCAGATTTGGGCCAAGAATGAAATGTATAATGGAGATTGAAAGTGTGTATTATAAGATCCATATATAAAATGAATTTGCACCATACATGGTATTTTTGGGTAATTTCTGAGTAAATTTTTCTGAGTTTGTAGTATTACTAATTTTCAAATCTATAAAAATCCAAAACTTTTAACTTAAGCAAAACTTATCTTAGGGAGTTGAGGTAAGTTCTTAAGTTATAATTGTTTACTTGAAACGGATGACAAGATACCTGAATGATCTCTACAAGTGGCGCTGCCTTAGACTTGCAGTGAGTGAGAGAATTTTCCTATAACCAAAAAAAAAAAAAAAATCATTTTCTCAAGATTATTACTCAAAAATCAATTCAATCCTTATTTTTTTTAATAATATCAATTTTACACATAAATTATTTAATTTTGGGTCAATTTTATTACCGTTAGCTACCATTTATAATCAAATAGAAATTACTGACATGATACAGAAATTCAATTTGAGATTTAATTTTACCCCCAAACCATCTCTAAAATATCAATTAGACCTCTATAACTTTTTTTTTTTTTAAAGAAGTCTAATTGATATTTTAAAATAGTTTAAAAGTAAAATAAAATTTTTAATGAATTTTAGATGCTACATCAACAACCTCCCTTTAATCATAAACGGCAAGTAATGATAAGGTTAAAATTGTGACAAAATCAAATAATTTAAATATAAAATTAATATTATTAAAAGATATAGATTAAATTAATTTTTAGATTATAATTTACGGGATAAAATAATATATTTTCTCACCTTGCAATGGTGTAGTGTAGTTGGCAATCCGGGGGCCACAGGCTCAGCTTGTGGATGAAATTTCGTTGCATCTTTGCATGGTCCCTCTCTTTACCTCCTCACCCGCCCCCTTCTCTCTCTCTCTCTCTCTTTCTCTTTCTCTCTCTAGAGTGAGGTAAGTGCTGCATTTGTTCGTTGAGTATTCAGGATCTGCATTACCCTTCACTCTTGAATCTTGATTGTCTTTTCACTGTACTTTGTTTGGTGGATTGCCTAATTCTGTGATGGTTTTTTAACTTCATTGATATGTGGGTATTCTATTATCACTACTGTTTCAATCTCTCAGTCACCATATATATCGCTCTTTCTTTTTAGTTACTGTTCAGGTTTGTTTGAATTTTCTGTTATTTCATTTGTTCTGGTGACAATAATCCAAAATTTGTGTAGAGCTCATCATTTGTGACTATCTGCTTATAGAACAAAGCTAGAAGAAAAGAATATGAGGTCTTTATTCTGTGAGTGAATTCATAATAAGCTACTTCCTGATGATTTCCTCATCTGGGCTTCAATTTCTCTATGGGTTTTTTTTTTTTTTTTTTTCTAGGTTCCCATATATAGGAATCTGAACTTCTTTCAGTACATTTAATTTGATTCACTACTTGTTATGCAATTGCTCTGAGGTATATATCATTATTGAGGACTGTCAGCCCATCCTTGAAGGGATTTTATTTTAATTTAATTTTAACTTTTGATTTAATATGCAGATAAGATAAAGGTCAGGCTTTGAAGAATTATTTGATTATGACAAAACACCACTCAACATAAACAATAACACTGTAGTTAAGTCATGGAGTCGAGTTTTATTGCTTTTTCGCCCAAATGGATCAAGGTGCTTGACATGGCAACTTAAAACAAGATATAATATAACTATTTATAGATGTCGAGACCCCATTGGCATCAAGTAGTTTTTGGGTGGTTGATATAATATAGCTAACAAATTAGAGTAAGCAAGTGAAAGTGTTAAATTCATAGCCTTCCCTCTTGCGTGCGAATCCCATAATGTGAGAGAGGGAGAGCTATGAATACAACAATGATGCAAATTTGTCAATGTCTAAAATGATGGTGACATAATAATTTATTGGCAGCATTGAAAGCCATCACTGGTAGAAGTGTAGATATCTTTCCCAATTCGTTAGACTTTTGTGCTTGCTTGCTAATCCAGGCTGAAATGACAAACTTTAAGCAGTAGTGTATCAACTAGCAATTAATTTGAACTCACTGAGTGTCGCAACTATTTTGAATGTGAACGCAATCTATTCTTATAGTTGTTAGTGTATGTCTTGGTTGTTAAAATTTTACACAAACAATGCAGTTACACGTTAAACATGAAACAGATACAATTGAAGTTTTAGAAAATACCTTTGTGGAAAACATCAGTTGGTTTGATTATAACTTCACTGGTTCAATGGCACTTTTATGACTTTAACGTGCCTCAATATTGTTCATTTGTAATCGAAGTATCAATTTGTGTGCCCCAAGGAATTTGCATAAGGACATTGATATGGTGTTATTCACAAAAGAGAGAGCACTACTTCTAAAATATTGAGCTGAATGAATTTTTTTGAAGCCTATAGTGCAGAACCATTACGTATTTCTGAAAAAGATTGACATGGTAAAGTTGTTTGTTGCCTGATGATTTTAGTTTCTTAGAAGCACTTATTTGTACTTTCTTCAGTGTTGACCTCCTAATTCCATTTTATAATTTGCTTCAGCTTTCAGCTTATTCAAAGGATATGCTGGCTGGGATTGTAAGCTTATCTTGATCCTTCTATGGCTCTCACTGCAACCAAGGTTTCAAAAGGTTCTGTAGCGATTGATGCAACAACTGTCAATAACTTGCAAGGAAGCAATTATATTTTTGCCAAGTCACCGCAGCACACTAGATTACATGGTACAAGTCCAGCACATGAGTTTGGTAAACAGACTGATGGACATCTCTGGACATTAAAGTTGAAGTTTCCTAAGAAAGTTTTGTGGCACATATGTGGAAAACCTAGTAGTTTTGTTCTCTCTCGAGGACTTTCTGCCATATGTCGATCAACAAACACAAGCAATACTGAAACACAAGAATGTATTAGAGACCATGGTGATTGTTCAGAAGCATCTAGGTATGGGCTTTGGGCAAAACATATAACTGAAACTGCTTGCAGCACAATTTATTATACCGTTATTGTTTTCATTCTTCTGTTGATAAATCAATGATTCATGATAGATTTCATACAATAACATTATTGATTCCAATTTACTAGGCTCTAAAAAATATATTTTGATAGGAGCAACTTTTTTTAACAAATATCTCCGAAATGTAAGCCGTTTTTCATCAGTGTTTTAATCTTGAGTCTATGGTTGGATTTTTTGAATGCTTAGATGTAGTTATTGCTAAGTGATTAACTATGCATTCTTAGTTGTTCTAATATGAAGCTTACTACAATACATGGTTCTAAAGGGCCACTAGTGTTGCCCTTGCTTAAGAGATACACAACATAGACCTAATGTTTGTTCATTAAGAGAAAGGGCCCAAGTGCCTTTGAATGATGAGAATAATGTCACATTTAGAGACAGATTGCACTATTCAAATGCCAGAAAAAAACTGCCTTGTGAAGGTACTACATTGATGCGCAAAATATGAATTTCATAAAGTTCACCAGAGTCATTAAAGAAAGGGAGAAAACAATGAATTAAGACAATATTATTATTACCTTACAAGGATGGACATGCGATAAATACATATTTGGGTGTACATCGGAGGCTGTAGCCTGGGGCAGGAGGGAGTCTTGCCTGTGTGACAAGACTTGAACCCTTGACCTCCTAGCGAGGTGCAAGGGTTCTAGCCAACTGCTCTAGCTCCAGTTGGTTGGACATACTATATATAACTTAAGTATGGTTAAGCCTAAAGTTTTTTTCTTTGTTTTTGGTCGGCAAAAATCAATTGTTATTTGTTGGATAAACTTGCCTTTTCTTCCTTGTTTCCCCTGCCAATCATAGATGACACTGTATTTATATAGTAGATAAGGTGTATCTCACCATTGACCTCCGAATTTATTTGAATATTGAATTTTGTTTTATTTATTTATTTCAGTCATTTGTACAAATTGAATAGCATTTTGTAATGCTCCGTTGCTATGTTATGATCAGCCAATTTCATTGTTGATAAAATCTAAATTTCATCATGCAAATATTTTTAATAAATTTATCTAGTTTAATTAATTTCAACAGTAGCATGTTGCATGTTACAGCTTGGTTGAAGATTTTTTTTTTTTTTTTTTTTCATTCACCTTCTACTTATAAAATACAACTGTGTGTCAGAGCACAAGGTTGTAGTGAGGATGATGAACATCCTGTCATGCCTGAGAGAACTATTCACTCAATTCAAGGATTAGCTGAGGCTTGCCAATTTGTTTACAATGATGCCAGATTTGTTAATGAAAGAGCTCGAAACGATATTGTCTTGCTTTCTCGGTAATATTTAGTATTTCATTGTCTTATCTGCATAAATTACTTGCAATTGCCATCAGCAAGTCATTTCCTACCAGTCCTTAGTGTGTGTCCTATTTACAAATTAGAAAAAAGTGTTTCTTGTCACTTTGGATTGCTGTTAAAAAAAAAAGTAGTAATCTTTGTGATGGTGGGTGCTCATTGGTAAAGAAGATATACGAGCTCGGGAGGACATATGAAATGAAAGCATGTGGAATGATCTCTCCCAAGCTTCTAGGATCTTCTTGTCAATATTTGCATATGTATATATATTGAAAATATATAGTATGTATGGAGGATATTATAAATCTTCCGTATGCCGTTTGTAACTTGTAATCAACTGATTATTATTTGCCATTTATTTTCAGTGGCATGATGAGGTTGGATGCCCGTGTTCGCCAAGATGTTGCTATTATTGGTTCTGAGTTTCTTAAGCTTGACGGTAATTTCATTGACCTTCTATGCTATGATCAATTCTACCTTTGATCTTAATGACGTAGATATTCTGAAACATAATTATCTGACATGGTTCCTTGCCAGCCCGCTAAAATTAAGTGATTTGATATTTCATATCAAAGCATAAGAGATTATTCAATTTGATATTTGACTGCATTTAAAATGAGAATATTTTTCCGCACTTGTAAATGATTTCATTTTTCATCAAGGTTATTGCTTCAATTCTTCCATCAAAAAAAAAAAAAAAAAGTTTATTGCTTCAAATATATATATATGTTTTTTATTTGAACTTACTGATAATAACTTTTTTTTCCCTTTGCTAGAGCTTGGGGTGGGGATCTTAATGAGTCAGTTTAGAGAATGGATTGTCCCAAAAAAATTTGAATTTAAAAAACCAAATAATTTTAAGTGGTGTCCAAATGATCTCTTATTTAATTACACTTGTCATTTTGAACTCACTTGTCTTTCTTTGAATTGAAAATTTTCTTGGTAGCTCGGGCAAGAAAGGATACTAAGAAAATTGACCATGATGTGAAGAAAAAAGCTGAATGCCTTAATCATATAGCTGCTGTATGTATCGTAAAGATTCACCCATTTCTCTGCTTGCAGTTATAGTCACACACTTCTAGTCCCTTAGTAGTGACTAACTTTCTAACAGATCTTGTATTCTTATCAGATTTTGAAAGACAAAGCACAATCTAGGTTGAAAAAGGCCGCTGACAAGCACTGGAGTGATGGAGCCTTGGAGGTGCTTTAATTTACATTGTTATAAACTTTACTTGCCGCTGCATTTACACATCTGATATTTGGATGACCTTATTTTCTGAAAATGAGGAATCTAGCTTTATGTTTACATTCAGTTCAAAAAAAAAGCTTTATGCTTACATCCAATAGACAGATGGAGAGTGCAGGCACTTGTAGTTGTAGTAGTAATGAGTTCCTATATATGTACATATATTATTTTAATGCCCTTGTCATGCAATCCATTAGTTGATAACTGAGATTACTTCAGTGTGTTTTTTTTTTTTTTTTTTTCTCGAAGGAAGGAGTTGAAAGTTTTGTTCTAATACTATGGTATCATTGCTACACTGGCTGATTGTCCTTAAGGTAGAGGCTAGGAAAAAAGAAATCTACTTTTTTGGTTCCAAAATTTTCCTTCTTTTTTTCTTTTTCCTCTTATCTTCCAACAAATGCGTGTATAAAGGTTTTCTCTGATCTCTTAGGCCTTGTTTGGTTTATTTTTGAGAAACAAATTTTGGAGAAAATTTTCTAAAATTTTGTTTGGTTTAGTGATTTTGGAAAAAAAACAATTCCAAAATCACTTTTTCTCTCCTACACATCAATCAATCACTTTTTCTTTCACACACATCTACTCAATTGCAACAAAATATCAAATCATCCCAAACTCCCATACTCCAAAACTATTTTCAAAATATACAACCAAACAAACAAAAAAAATTTCTATACTCTTTCCCTAAAATTTTTTTTGAAATTTTATCTCCCAAAACCAAACCAAACACACCCTTAGTCTCTGCTTCTCCCTCTTTGTCAGTTATATTAGTAGCTGGTATAACTTCCACTATATAGCCAAAATAGCTCTTGTGAGAACTGGTCTCTGTTGAGTCAATGTAAAGTATTTAAGTATATAGAAATACGCAAGAGAACAACAATTATTTCTTATTTTCAGAATATAGGAATAAAATGTATTATTAGTGGTGAGGGATTAACGCTGTATATACCATGGTTAATCATAAATAGCACGTAAGCCTTATCACATTTCACAATCTGAAAAGTCTAATTTCAAACATGCGTAGTGATTATTACCATAAGGTCTATTGAAGTTTCAGATATTCTTCTAGTCATTATAATTATATAAAATAAAATAAAAAATCCATATATTAAATGCAAAGAAAGTCCTGCACAACTCTGTGCTTGTAGTCCAATTAGAAAATTCAGCATATACTACTGTAATATTAGTGATAAGATATGGTTTTATACAATTTGAAGCGATTTCCCCATCTCATCCTCAGGCTGATTTGCGGCGTGCCGACTTCTTTGCCAAGCAACGTGCAATGGAAGATGCCTTAATGGCGTTAGAGGTATGTTTAAATTAACTCTGCATATACTTCACATGGAACTACTGGATTCAAATAATAGATTTATTAGCTTTCAGAAAAGACAAATTTACTGTTCCATCCTTAATTGTTCGTTTCCATTATAAAATTCATGTTATTGTTTTATTTTTCAACAGTTTGTCAAAGACATACATGACATGATGGTGAGCAAGATGTGCAAGTTGTAAGTTGCTCTAGTGACGGCTTATCTTTCCATTTAAGAAGGGATAAAATGCAACTTGTTATTAATAAGTATTTTAGGCGTTGATATTTTAAAAGCTGAGTTGTTGACCCCCATCCACTGTACAGGAAAAGAGGTTGTCAATCGACTGACGGCATGGTAGGGCGTATAATGATTGAAAAGAATGGAAAAACTCTCGACTTCTTTCCAGGAGAAGTGTCCACAGATCGCATTACTGCTATTCAGGTTCTTTCTCTTGCTCTTTTCAACACAATCTTTCATTGATAGTCTAATAGCATCAGGGTCATGAATTCATACTGTGTTTTGATGATGTGTAGGAGGCTTACTGGAGTATGGCATCTGCACTCTCCGAAGCTGATGGAATTGACTATACTGATCCCGAGGAGGTTTGAATTGAGGAATATGTTTTCTCTTCTTTTCTTTTCTTTTCTTTTTTAACAAAAATGAGGTAGTTGTAGATGTAATGGTTCTGTGTTTGTCTGTTTACCTGTTCTTCCCATCTGGAACAGCTCGAGTTGTTGGTTGCTACGCTTATAGATCTTGATGCAATGGATGGTAAAAGTAGTGTATCTTTATTGGCTGAGTGTTCGAGTTCTCCTGATGTCAATACGAGGTAAGGTTTCTGTCTATATATTTTATCAGAGCATGCAACATAAGTGAAAAATATACCTAGAAATTCTCTCATGACATGATTATGTCAACTCACCAATTATCCTAAAAGTTTAAGTTGTTAGGAAATGGCCGAATAAGCATGCAATCCACATAAAACCGTGAAATATGGGTAGGTATAACCATGGGCCGAATAAGCATGCAATCCACATAAAACCGTGTAATAAGCATACAATCCACATAAAACCATGTAAATGGGCCGAATTGTGGATTGCTTCACGGTTTTGGGTAGGACTTTGCTTCACATATTAAACATGAAGCTTGTAATCCACATAAATCTACTGCTTGCTAGCAATTGTGCATCTGATGTGAAGCTTTAACATAACCTATGACAACCGAGAGTCTTAAAACAAAAAACAAAAAGCAAAGAAAAGGATATAGGTCGAGTATTATAAACCATGGTTGCTATATCTCGAGTGACGGGGTTTGGGAAGATGATTGCTACCTCTGTTCTTACTATCATCTGGTTCATTTTTGTCCATTCTCTCTCTTCGGAAAACTCCTCAACTTATATTCTCATAGGCATTTTCATTTCAGTACAAATTAACTTGAAATTCTTGATGCTTGCATTCCAATAGTCTACATGGAAATTCAGTATTATCCGTGTATTAAGCATGAGCATCTTGGCAGGTAGTTTCTTTCTTACCA
The DNA here is from genome assembly GCA_036172215.1 of Camellia granthamiana. Classification (NCBI taxonomy): domain Eukaryota; kingdom Viridiplantae; phylum Streptophyta; class Magnoliopsida; order Ericales; family Theaceae; genus Camellia; species Camellia granthamiana. Next base: position 92,708,517 of record CM069906.1, read on the forward strand.
GGGACTGCATCATTCTGCCATAGCATTCTTTTCATTATTTCCATTGCATAATTTACTACATCACATTACATAGTTGCCATCATGCTAATGAAGGAAAGCTGTGGGTGCATAATAATATGATGAAAGAATCTGAGGCCCCTGAAAATTCAAGTGTCAAGTTCCAGCTTTCTCACTGAATTTTGATTTTATTAATTTTTTTTTTTCCACTTCAGGTTCTTTTTCTTTTTTGAATTTTTATATGATTGTTTTGAATTTTTTGATATTTTGGTTCTTCTCTATGTGCAGAAAAGCATTAGCTAATGCATTAGCAGCAGCGCCATCGATGTGGACTCTTGGAAATGCAGGCATGGGAGCATTGCAGGTTTTTAATTTCTTGAAACAAATGACCTTTTGGAGCCTTCACATCTGTCTTCTCTTCCTTCTCTTCTTCTTACCGTCATGTTGTTAAGTTAATTTATTTATATAAAAATAATAATAATAATTCACATACTTATAATTGTACATGCAGAGACTGGCAGAAGACAGCAACCCAACAATTGCTGTAGCGGCATCGAAAGCTATCTATGAACTGAAAAAACAATGGGAAATAGAGGACGGAGATAGCTGGAGGTTCATGATGAATCAAAAACCAATAGATGGCCAAAAAGTTGACGATAGGGATGCAGCAACAGAGTAAGAAAAGTTTATAAAATCATAATTGTAGATATCAGCATGATGGACTAAGTAATTGTTCAGATACATTCACTAATCATTTATGTAACAAATAGAATGTATCTTCTGATCTTAGTGTTTATGTTAACCTTCTTAATTTTAATCTAATTTGCTAAAATAATAGAAGAATAGATATCTGCTGAAAGGTGTTTGGATGAGGACTTGGTGGTTTTAGGATGAACACAATGGAATATTCTTTCCTCCTGAAAATCTTTTCGCATGCTTAAAATGTATAATAGTTGTTACGCTTGCTGCAACATTTGATATGCTCTTCAATACATAATGAAAGTTATTGTAAGATTTACGGTTGTGTTTGGATACCAATGTAGAAAGAGACGGGAAAAAGTGAGAGAAATGTGAATCAAATATGAACTCTTTTTTTTTTTCTTTTCTTTTTTTCTTTTTCTTTTTTCATTTTCCTTGCTTTTTATTTTATTTTATTTTTCCAATAAAAAATAAAAAAATCTCTGTAGTTCAGATTTCAACATACACTAAACCACCAGACTACTGTCTCAGCAATGAACAAACACTAGATTATCAAACTAACAAGTTTGCTACCAATATTTTATACTTCTTGAACTCTGGTGTATGGCTACTTATCTTGATTGAGGCTCTAGGCTTTTCTTGACAAGCATTATTTAAATATAAATTTTATACATTCTTATGCTTTGTTTGACTTTTTCTTTTTAATTGAAAAGTCATTTTTCAATAATTGAAAAAAAGGAGGTCATTCTATTCACACAATGATTCTCTTTATCTATATTTTTTTTTATTATAATTTTATCCATTATCAAAATTACTTTTTAGGATAAAATTTTTGAAAAATCAAAATCAATTTTTTTGCTTACCCCTATCTCTTTCCCTCATGATGGACTACCAATGCCGCCATCGCTAACCATTAGTTGCCGCCCTTCTCCACCTCACCGATCACCATCGTCTCCTCTCCCTATTTCGCCAACCACTGTTGCCATACCTTAACTCTATTCATTTTCCATCACTCCTCATCTATCTTGCAGTACTCTCGTCTCATCTAAAAAAAAAATCACTAATAACAAAATTTCAAATCACGTCTAAACTTTTGCAAATATATATATATATATATATTAACATTTGCTAAACACATTAATTTTTTTAACAACTATTTTATCGTTAAAAAATGAAAACCAATAGCCATACTAAAAAAATTATTTCTCTTTCAAAGGCCACAATCAGAGTGCCCTCCCTTCATCCAATTCTTTTTCTACTTTATGCTTCTTCTTTTTCTTCTTACCCTTTCCATCATGCTAACCATTTGTTGACAGCTAATCTCATCATTCCCCACCAATCTACTTTAATCTTTGGTAAGCACATACCAACTTCTTTATCTTATTTTTGGACTCTTTTTGCCTGGTTTTTATTATTTTTACAAAATTTAGATAGTATTAAATTGTTACTTTTTTTCCATGGGGCATTTTAGACTAAAACATCTATAAAACAAAACAAAATTAATATTAAAAAATACACACACAAAAAATAATAATAATAATAAATAAATCAACTTAAAAACAATCATCAAACTGTTTCAGAACTTTTATGTAAAGCATCTTTCATAACTTCTATGTTTATTGTTTTTTTGTTTAATTTTCAAAATAATTTAAAAATTGAAAACGAAAACTACTTTTTGTTTCCAAAAATATATGTCAACATTTTTTTAAAATAAATTTAAATAGTTCTCTAAATTTATAAAATTTTAGAAAATAGAAAATAAATTGTGTCTTAACTTGTTTTGAATGTAAAATTTTATTTCATCCTCCTTTGACCATCACCTCTCACTTATCATCTCTATATTATGCAACTAATCAACATGTGTTGGAGCATGGTTCAAGGTAAAGTTTAATACTTGTAATTACTCTATTATCGATTAACAAAAAGAAAAAAGAAAAAAGATAGAATCTCATATTGAATAAAGTGCAAAAGAGATAAGCCTTAATATATTAGATAGGCTCTCCACTTACAAATTTAAGTAGGTGTGAGTTACCCTTTTTGTTTTAAGTAAATAAAGGAAATGCACAAGTCATACCATAGTCTAGGGTATACAACCCCTCTAGCATCATCAAATAGTTGCTTAACAATGAAAAAAGGAACAGAAAAATAAGGATGCAGTCAGGGATGAAATTAGGAGAAAATTATAGGAGGCAATGGCTCCTTTATTTCTGTGAAAAATTATGTTTGCCGTAGTACTTTTAAATATATATATATATATATTATTGCATAAATAAAATGGTCTCTTAGTATAAAAAATATATATCTTATTCTTCTCCTGTCTTGCATTCTCTTTTTATTTTCTACCAAAATTCATGATCTTATTAGAGATTGTTTCTATAATATTTAAATTTTTTTATGTGTATATATATAATTTATATATCGTATTACACATATATGTGCGTTTGTCTATATGATAAAAAAATATTATGTCTTTTGACTCATGCAATGATAAAGTCGTAATTTCGTCCCTGGATGTCGTCCTTCCTCCAACTTGCTACCTTCGTTCGCCAGTAGGTCCGCACAAGCATTGGCTTCCCTATAAACGTGCTTAATTTCCATCACTTCGAGCTGGGCCATGAGGTACTTGATCAGTTTTGTGTCAATCTCTACTTCCAAATTCCGAATATTGAGATTGAAAGCCAACTGGAGGACTATCCCCAAGAGCCCAAAAGTTCCACTACAACACTGGTTGTGGTACCGATGCTACAGCTGCAACCCTAATGTAAAACATGTGGATTCTGAAATTTTTTCACCGATTACGTTGATATTCTTGTGCGTTTGTGGGCTTTCCGATTCTCTAATATGTTTTCATATTTTTTATTTGAAAAAACCTATTCATACTGCACATTTAATATGGTGAGTGGAGTCGATTTAACTTATCTTGGCCCGTGAGTGAAAGACAAAGTCAACCTATCTATCTTCTTTCATGCAATTTCATTGGTAAAAAAAGTACCATGTATACATGTCACGATAGTACTCCGAAAGTGTTAAATAATTTTTTCAAAAAATAACAACTCTTTGGAGCTACTTTGCCATTTAGCAAGCTTTTTTGATTTCTTGTGATTGTACGTTGATGACTTCAATGAAATCTATACCTATGATATTATAAATTGCAAAATAATTTTTTCAAAAAATAACAACACTTTGGAGCTACTTTGCCATTTAGCAAGCTTTTTTGATTTCTTGTGATTGTACATTGATGACTTCAATGAAATCTATATCTATACTATTATAAATTGCAAAATGTTGGGAGGCCTTTAAAGGCCAAACTCTCAATTTATTTTTCTCAATTTTTCAAATTTTTTTAATTATGAAAATTACATATGTTATTATGTGTTTCAATCTTATTGGCCCAACACTAAAATTTTCATATAATTTTAAGTTATTACTATTAAAATGTCATTGAATCTTTCCTTAAATTATGCTATGAAAATTGTAACATTAATTAGGAAAAATACAAAGTTTTGTTGTCTCTGTCACGACTCACACCAGCCCCTATGGGTTTAGCACCGTAACCGGCCAGTAATCCGTGATTACCGAAGGCCTACTTAACAGTAATAACAGTAATACAGAGTACAGGGGTTGGCGGAAGCCAAAACAGTAATAAAAGATGTCCATGAGCTGTGACAGTCTGTATGCAAAAAAAAAAAAAAAAACTTTTCATACATATTCACATTCAAAACCAAAACAGTATATACATACATATGCAATCATCCAGGACAGGGACCTAATCCCTATTAGAACAGTACAGTACATGTACAGTCAGTCTATACAAAAACAGAGACAGAAAGGATGAATCTAAAACACTCCAAAAAGCCCTAGCTAGAAGGAATTGGAACCTCTCAGTGAGGCACAGTGGTTGGCTTGACAAAAAGGAAGTTAAACCCAACGCTCCTAACTCCGATCCGGTGCCTGGACACCTACATATATATATAAACAGTGAGCTAAAGCCCAGTGAATAACATATGCGTAAAGAGGTTAAGAATGAATGTCCTTTCAGTATTTAAAACAGTCAGTTATAACAGTATATCAGTCATTCAGTCACAACAGTCATATGTGGTACATCCCATAGCAAAATAGTACAGTAGGTCTTAACAGACCGAACAGTCAGTTGATGGCCATCATATCAGTAAACAGTAGTGGTTCCAAGATGGGAACCGACTGAGATCTCTGTAACAGTAGCAGTAACAGTAAATTGCTATGGATGCCACGAATATAGTTCGCAAATAGGACAAACATTTATTCAGTAAGAAATATCATTTCAGAAAGCAGTACAGTTGGTCATTCAGAAAATATTCATGATTGAATATATCTTTACAACATTGTTACTCACAGAGTTCTGGGCTACAGATAAGCTAGTGAGCGTCCTCGGATGCCAACCCTACACAGTTACAGGATGAACACACCCTATCTTGACTCGGTGTGGTTCTATAGCATTATCCTTATTAAGATGCCTTAAACTAAGCCTAGGAATGCCTAGGATGAAATGAGGATGCAAAGATACACTTTAAAACACTTTTCAAATTTTTGTTGAAACAGGGGTCCCGCTCGAGCGTGGCTTTCTCCACTCGAGCGGACATGCAGACAAAAGAGCTACGCTCGAGCGTGACTTTCCTCGCTCGAGCAGACTGTAAAAGTACTGGATGCATGAAATTCACGCTCGACGGGCGCTCGACCCCCGCTCGAGCGTGAGACACAAGTCCTCGCTCAAACGTGCATTCCCTCGCTCGAGCGGACTGTAAACACATGCAAAGTATTGGATACACGCATTTCACGCTCGAGCGTTACTTTCCCCGCTCGAGCGGACTGCATGAACTCAGAGTGTACGCTCGAGAGTGGAGTTTCTCGCTTGAGCGTGGATCCGAAATCTGGAATTTCCAGATTTGTCTCCAAGCATGAAACTCAACATTTAAAGTATCAAATTCAATCCTTTTGGGCTAATTTTCTGGAAAACACTTTAAAACTTATAATATGACATGTTTCAAAGATCAATTTGCAAAATCAAAGCCCAAAGGTAGTTCAATTGAACCCATTTCCAAACAAAACTTCAAGAACATGATGTACATGCAACATACATGAATTTAATCAACTTTAAAGCTTTTAATACAAGAACAAATGAGTCAATCCTTTCAAAAACATGCTGTATTCATGGACCAAAGCTAGAATATGGACATGCATGTGAGGATTTCCATGAAATCAACCTCAAAACTCAACAATGTATCCAAGCATGCATGAATTCCTACTCAATTCAACATATTAAGCTAATTCACGCCTTAAATCACTAACCTTACCATGAATCATGCAAGAACAACTCAAACTCACAATTAAAAGGGTGAGTCTCCTACCTCAAGTCTCCAATTCAAGGTATAGAAGCTCCAATTTTGCAAGTTCCTTCAAATCTTCCAATTCTCCAAGTAATCTCCTAGTTGAAACCAATTCTCCCTATTCTCACTCTCTCTCTCTCGAAATGGCCTCAATATGGCTGAAGAGTGATGTGATCAAGTGTAATAAAGCTTCAACATTGTCTTAGGTAGTGGTCCACTAAGTGGCAAAATGGTAGATAAGTCCAATTAATGTAATTTAGCTTATTTAATTCAATTTAATCATACCAAATCAAATTTCAACTAAATTTACCATAAAATCATATTAATTCTAATTAACACAAAACACTAATCAGTTCCAGATTCGGCCGCCGATAAGGCCTTCAATTTGCAGTTTAAAACATAAAACATGAACAGATCATTAGCAGTCAAAAAGATAGACATGCATTCAAACTAATACACTCAATCAATCAGTTAGAATTTCAATCAATCAGTCACTTAACATGCTTAATCATAGATTAGCACTAATTAGTGGTGAGGGTTGTCACATTTGCCTACATTGATAAACGATGGTTTTATTATCTTCTATAGAATAAGCGTGTGAGGCTGCGGATATATTTTATTTTTCAATTCTTTAAGATAGTTTTTGTTATGCAATATGCTATATACATTCTAAAAAGTTTGTTTCATACATACTGTAAATTCATGTATTTAAATTTTTTGAATTTTGAGAAGTATCCTCAAATTTTTATTATAATTATTATGTTCTCCAATGTTTGAGTGGCCCATATGGCCAACAAATCATTTGTTATATAACCATTAAAAAATATGTGATTGTTAAATGATGACACTCATCATATACTAAGGTAGTCCTTAAAAATGATTTGCTAGGTAAGTGAGTGGAAATAACAAGGATTTTTCTAAGCCTAATGACAAAAAATATATATATACACTTTTTTTGGAATAATAGATATTCGCACTGGTTTTATTTTCAAAATTTATTTTTAATTTTATCTTTTAAAATTCTAGAAGTTAATTTGGTGAGAAAAAAAACACACACACACATATCATTTTCATATAGTCTTATCTATTAGAAGGGCATAAATAATTTTTAAAAAAAATGTAGTAATTATTTTTGTCAAACTAGTTTTATTTTTTCAAAAAAAAATTCAGAAAACTTTTTCTTAAAATCAAACCAAACAGAACCATTATTTTTAGTATGGTATGTTACAAATACACCCTTTAAGATTTGCTTTACATATAAATTGTTCCATGTGGTTTTGAAAATTATAAATAATACCTTGTTAGAATTTTGTATTTAACAAAATTAATAAAAAAATTGAAATTCCTAACTGCTTTTCTATGTAACAATAGAATTATTAGAATTGTTAATTGAAATATATTTCTAATATCATTAAAAAATATTAATTAACTTAATAATTTATTAACAAAAAGGGTCATTTATAATTCTATAAGAAATTTGAAGGGGAATAATATAATTTTTAAAATTACAAGGGTAATTTATATTTTAAATAAATCTTAGAGAGTGTATTTGTAATTTACTTTTTTTTTTATTAATTAAGCTTTTGTAATATTGTTTCTATATATTTAACAAAAAGTTGTTCTTTCATAAATATGTCCATTACATTATATGAACCCCTAACAGCTACTTAGAAAAGAACATGAAAAGTAACACTTACTTTTCAAAAATTTAATCCACTCAAAATTCTAAATTGAACAAAATACCTCATTTACCCTTCTTATAGCTTCTTTACACAAATCATTCAAATACATAGTAAATAAAAATAATACGAAAATGGATAGTAAACAATTTGTATGAAATATTTTGAAATACATAATTCTAAGTGAAAAATATTTAAATTTGACTTTTTACATAATAAGTCAATGTCAAATAAATTTTTAACAAGTCAATTACAAACAGGGCCGGCCCTGGGGTGAAGAGACTAAGGCGGTCGCCTCGGTCCCCCAATTTTGAACAAAATTTAGGGTCCCCAATTAAGGGAGTGTATCATATTGTGTTATTTCATAATTACTTCATTACTAGCTCAATTCATTTATTATCATGTTATCGTATGGTGTTATTTTGATTTGTGTCCGATTGATATTTAATGTGAAAACTTTCACTTTTAGTTAAAATTAACTTAGCAAGTGTATGGAGAGATTGAAATTTTCAGCCGTGATTTATACACCCAGTGGGGGTCGACCCCCAGTGAGGTGGCGACCCCCTATTCGCTGAAAACATTAAAAAAAAAAAAAAAAAAAAAAAAAAAAACTGTTTTTTTTTTGGACCAATCCCCCAGTGACACCTCACTGGGGGTCGACCCCCAGCTGGGGGTAGGAAGCTTTTTTGTAAAATTTTTCCCATAAGTTGAATTTTATAAAAATTTATTTCTACTAAATGAAATTATTCATAGAATGTTTGATTTTAATTCAATTGCATTTTTCTAATTAAAAAAATTGTACCTTATTACTATATTTTTTTTACTAGATTGACTTTAAAATAGGTAACAAATTTTTTTTTTATCTTAGATGAAAAAAAGATATTAGCCTTAATTATTATTTTACATACTTTTTTTTATTCAGTTAGATGGAGTTAAATAAAAGATTAAAAAATTATCATGGCTTCCCTTAGTGAACATTAAAATATATAATTAATAATTCATATTATTGAATCGTGTCATACTTGGATTCATGTTGAAAAATAGTCAACCTTAACTTACTAATTTTATATATTGCTTGAGTTGTGTAAAAAATTCGCATCCTTATACCCAATTAATTTTAGTTCTTATAGCATTGGTAAACTAAAAAATAAAAATTCGATTCAACTAATTGAAATTCAACTATTATATATATATATATTTGTTATCTAAATTTTGTTAAATTATAATGCAATAGAAATAAATTTTTATCCTTTTATCTAAACAATTTTTTTTTTTTAAGATAATAATATATGAAGGGCCCAATTTAAAAAATTCGCCTTAAGCCCCTAGTAAGTCAGGGCCGGCCCTGATTACAAATCGAGTTCAAGAAACTTTGATCATTTTACCATTGTAACTAAAATAGATATGCAAGGAAATCAATGTTAAATTAAATATTAAAAAAATTATCAATGTAAAAAATAAATATTAAAATATATAAATAAATAAATAAATAAATATCCTTTATTGAGATTCCACTTGAGTTGGGCTACCCTTGTAGCATTCACTGCATGCCACTCGATAATCGGAGTTAAATAATAAAACAATATTAGATAATCTCTTAATCATGTCACCCTGTTTGGTATAGTGTTTTTAAAAATAACTTTTTGAGTTTTTAATTCTTATTTTTATATTCTTAGTAATTTTTTAATTTAATTTAATTTAATTTTTTTTATTTTACTTTTTAGATCTACTTAATATTTATATATTTAAATAGTATAAAATTTATATAAAATTTTAAAAAAAATTCATTGAATACAACAAAATATTATAATGTATTGAATTTTATTAATTTTTTTTTTTGTATTTTTATATTTTGTAAATTTTTTTAATTCACAAATATTATACTTTTTTAGTATATCTAAAAATAAAAATAAAATTACGTAAAATATTAAAAAAATTCAAAAAACACTCAATTAAAAAAAGAAGAAGATAAAAAACAGATAACCAAACAAGTTTTAGACCCATAAAATAATGTGACAATTTTCGCCCAATGAGATTAGTACATGTAACCTATAAGAGAATAATGGGGGCAGTGGGGCTATATTTACTAATTATCCATATATGTTATGACATTGTGATTTCAAAATTATGGACCTCACACATTATATAAATTATAAAGATTCTAAAATTTTAAAATTATGTTACATCATCCGTTAGTACACTAATTGATATATGGGTAAACTACCAATAGGTCCTATTTTGGAGACTTATTACTCAATAGGTCCTACTTTGGAGACTTAATACCCATTAAGTCCTATTTGATAAATTTATTAAGTGATAAAGATAAATTTATCAGTCTTTTTTTTATGAATAAATTTATAGTGATAAATTTATCAGTCTCTTTGTTTTTATGAATAAATTTTTAGTGATAAATTTATCACTCTCTTATTTTTATAGTGTTAAATTTATTAGTTAGGACCTGTAGGTAAATAAGTCTAGTGAATAGGACTAATTGGTAAGTACCCCTTAATATATCAATTGGTGCGTATAACTTTATTCTATTGAGGGTGTTTGGTGTGGCTTATTTTGGCCAATTTATGAAAAAGTTATTTTTGACTGTTTGGTTAATCTTATTAAGTTGTTTTGGACTGTTTGATTGAACTTATTTCAAATAGTTTTCAATTCTAGCAACTTATTTTAACTCAAAAAAGCTGATTGTGATAAGCTGTTACCCCCTGATTATCAATTTTTGTTGTGGGATTGTTAATTTATGATTATACCTTTAGAAATTATTATTAGGGCAATTTTTTTTCAGGTCCCTAATAAGAGTAATTTGCAGCATAAAGGACACCAAAAATAGGAATGATGCCTCAAGTCCCTCACTAACGACAGACGCGTTTTTAATTTTTTTTTTGGGCCAAAATACCTTTCACAGATCAACATAGAACGCTCAACTCGATCGCATTCCGACGACTCAATTCATTCCAAACATCCAACCATTTTCATGAGCAAGAGAACATGAGAATTAGGGTTTCACTATCATCTTCACTGTCGCCATTACGGTTCATTATCTTCTGCCAAACTCTTTTCAATTCGTTCCTCACAAATTTCTCTGACCTGTTTTCATTGTTCATCGTCATCTCAGTTCATCTTCATCTCATTGCATCTTCATCTCAGGCCATTTCAGTTCGAAATTAGGGTTTTCATCATCACTCTGGTAAGTTTTCTCCAATCCAACTAGTTTTTCTCCGAAATATAGTTGACTAGCTTTCCATTAATTAGGATTTCAATTTCGTAATAAAAACCTACATGAATTTAAAAAGTGTTATTTCTCTAAGTTTCGAACTTATTCTTGAAGATGTTTGTGTGATTTTGTCTGTAATTTCTCTGTCATTTGAATTTCTCTGGTATTTGCTTGATCTATGTGTTTTCTTTGCATTTTCTCTGGCATGTTTATTCCCCCATTTGTTTCTGGTTATTCCCTATTTTTCTCTGGTTTTCTGTAAATTTCTCTGGCATTTTCATATTATGAAATTCATATTTTTTCTGGCTTGCCATGTTTAATTTTCTTTGTCATATATGTAATTTTCTCTGGCTTGCCATGTGTAATTTTCTCTGATATGTTTATTTTGTTCCATTCTTAAATTTTCTATGGCCACATCACTTTTCTCTTTTGTGTGGTTCTGTCATGTTCCATTTTCTCTAGTTGTTTGTAAATTTCTCTGGCATTTTTCATATTATGGAATACACACGTGTTTAATTTTCTCTAGCTTACCATGTGTAATTTTCTCTGGTATGTTTATTTTGTTCCATTCTTGAATTTTCTCTGGCCACATCACTTTTCTCATTTGTGTGTGTCTGTTATGTTCAATTTTCTCTGGTTGTCTATAAATTTCTCTAGCATTTTCATATTATGGAATGAACATTTTCTCTAGTTTGCCTTGTTTAATTTTCTTTGGCATATATGTAATATTTTCTGGCTTACCATGTGTAATTTTCTCTGATATGTTTATTTTGTTCCATACTTGAATTTTCTATGGCCAAATCATTTTTCTCCTTTGTGTGTGTCTGTCATGTTCTATTTTCTTTGGTTGTCTGTAAATTTCTCTGGGATTTTTATATTATGGAATGCATATTTTCTCTGGCTTGCCTTGTTAATTTTCTCTGGCATATATGTAATTTCTCCTGGCTTGCCATGTGTAATTTTCTCTGGTATATGTTTAGTTTGTTCCATTCTTGAATTTTCTCCGGCCACATCACTTTTCTCCTTTGTGTGTGTTTGTCATGTTCCATTTTCTCTTGTTGTCTGTAAATTTCTCTGGGATTTAATGTTAACATCTTTATGTTTTCATTGTCTAAAAATGACGAAACATAAAAGCAGCAAAACACCATAAACACCAAGTAAGAAACAGAAACTCTATAAATAAGATAATCTAATTTGAATATTTCTTAAAACTAACTATACCTATAATTTATATGCAGTGTGGATTGTGGCCTCTTCATTTGCTACATAATGAGACAATATAGCAACCATGAACCTATCAGCTCAACATTGTCAAAACAAGACGTAAGGTTCACGAGGACAGAAAATCATAGAGAGATTTGCGACCGAAATTGGCCGGTCATGGACAGAACCAATTGAAATACCACCAAAAGAAGAACTGAAAGTATAATAGTGAAAGCATACTAGTGAAATGAAGACAATGTACACAATGTAATTAAGAATGACCCTTCAATTTTTTTTTTCGTACATTGAAGAAATGATGTTGTTTGACATATATGTATATATATTTTTTTAACTAATGTAAATTTCATAACTATCAATAGTTAAATATTTTTTTTATAATGCATATTTAGTGGTGATTATCAACAAAATCCACACAGAGAAAATTGTCTAAAGAAATTTTTCTTGTATGAAGTTACCAAAATTTCACAGAAAAATTTAACTCGTATCGTGCCAAAAGGGTGCCTATATGATCATGTAATTTGTAATGCACTGTGTTGGTACGAAACAATCATCAAATTCAAAAAACACAATGCACATTGTAGTTTTCTCTGCTATTGGCAAATTTCTCTATATGAATTTGAGCACACAAAACACAGTGCACTATTGGCAAATTTCTCTAGATGAATTTGACCTCACAAAACATAGTGCAGAAAGTAATTTTCTCTGCTAGTGGCAAATTTCTCTAGATGAATTTGCCACAATGCACATAGTAAATTTCTCTGGATGAATTTCACCTCACAAATTTCTCTAGATGAATTTGACCTTACAAAACATAGTGCACAAAGTAATTTTCTCTGCTACTGGAAAATTTCTCTGGATAAATTTGCCACAATGCACATAATAAATTTCTTTGGATGAATTTGACCTCACAAATTTCTCTACTATTGACAAATTTCACTGGATGAATTTGACCTCACAAAACACAATGCACATTTCAACAAACACAATACACATAGCAAATTTCTCTGCTATAAGAAAATTTCTCTGGATCAATTTGATTGGTATTATAAAGGCACTCCCAAAGTATGTTTCTAAAAACGCAACACAAAAAGTAATTTTCACTGCTATTAAAAAATTTCTCTGGATGAATTTGATTGGTATTATATATGCACTATCCAAAAAGTACATTTCACAAAACAAAATACACAAAGTAATTCTCAAATGTATTATTCAATCAATAAATGTAATATCCTCAACTATTTAACAAAGGTTCCTTGCATATCAATCCTATCACATCGATTACACTTCATCACCCTTTTAAACTCTTCAGTAGAAGCAATTCTGTTCTTCTTTGGCCTCCCAGCTGGTCTCTTACTCAATGCAAGTAAAATCATAGCATCATCAATTCAATTCGCATGAAACATTAATGATAATAGTATCATTCCCATATTTGCACAGCAACAACACTGCACTGTCTATCTAACCTGAAAGAAAAAATACCAAAAATAACTTGTTCAATATAAAAATACTTCACAAGAACAACATAAAAGTCTAGAGAAATTTCTAATAATTATAATTTTCTCTGGACTCAAATAAAAGTCCAGAGAAATTTACAAACTTAAATTCACCTTCAAGATAACAAAAACAAAATTACAGAAGAATTAATGAATCTAGAAAAAATCACAGAGATATTCAATGCTAACTATTAAACACAATCATAGACAAAAATCACACAGAAGATCAGTTATCAAATTATAAGCTTCTATGTGATTTTCACTAGATTACAAGCTTATAATTTTCTCTATGTGATTGTGCATTATTGGTCTCAAATCAGAATGCAGAGAAATTTCTCTGGAATATAAACATATAATTTTCTCTGGAATATGAACATATAATTTTCTCTGGAATACAAAGCAAAGTGTAGAAAAATGAAAAGTGCAGAATAAATGAAAAAAACAGAGCACAAAACTTAAGACAGTGAAGAAAAACAGAGCCGGTCTCCAAACACAAAGAACAAAACTTATCATTGATAAATATGTAACACAGAATGAAAAATCAACTCCATTGTCAATAACAAAGAATGAAAAATCAACTTCAAAAATCAAAAAATAATTCACTAAGCTGGCTTTTCTATCACATTGATCAAAACTGAAAATAAAAACCTAATTCAAAATAAACTACAAAAACTTATTTGAAATCGGAGTCCATATATACAAATCAAATGAAAAATAAAAAACTTAAACTGATTATTAAACTTACCTGATTCAACTCTACTGGAAATTCGAGCTTCAACACGACTTCAACTTTTACACGATCAACGAAACTCAACTACTATACGACTACAAAATTCCTATAAAATTTCCAGGAAATCTGCATCATCGAAATCTCCATCGATCGCCAAGTTCATCCCAAAGTAATCTTCCACAAAAATAGTAACGTAATCTTCAGATTCCAAAATTGAAAACTACGTATAATATACAAAAGGGTAAAATAGGTATTTTATAAACTAAACTAACATTAAGGGACCTTAGACACCAGAAAATATTATTGTGGATCTCTCCTCATACTAAAAGTTGAGTAGGGAACTTAGACCAATTTTCTCTTATTATTATTGTTGTGAAATAGAAAAACGACCTAAATAGACTGTAAATTATTATTATAATAATAATAATTATTATTGTTATTTATGAAAAATGTGAGCTAGTAGTGAATAACAAAAAGTATAAATTAATTCAATTTACAATTAATAGGAGTAAAAATGACATTTACACATTAATAACAGTTTATTTATCAAATATTATTCAGTAACTTAAATTTATAATTCAATAGTAACAAAAACATATTAACAACTTCTTATTAAAGTTCTAATTTATAATCTGTTATAATTTATAATATGTTTTAACAACAACATCAAACACTCTCATTTTAAAATGTTGGTTAAGTATGGGAAATTGGATTATTAGTTAGATAAGTCCAACCTATAGCATGTTTGGTTGCTTAATTGGCAACAAGATTGTTAGGTGGACTACTAATCCCATCGTGTAGACTAACAATACCTTCGGGTTGAGATTCACAATCCAAAATCTTATAAAATTGGAGGTAAATTTACCAGTTTATCCTCACTTTCTAAAATAACAAAGCTATTTTTTATATATTAGTGACTTTTACGTAAATTTACTGATTTAATCCCAATCAATTAATATCATTTGAATTTACAAATAAACGCATTTTATCTTGCATCTCCAATATAATACTATCACACTAACAACTCCATCACTTAATTTAACGGTACACATAATTTTATCTAACCTAATACGCCAAATAACGAGACCGTAAATCTTAACTTAGAGTCAATAGAATAGTGTTTGCTTGCTTGAGTGGGTATTTGGGATTTACTTATTGGGAAATTACTTAAAAGTCTTATTTAAAAAACAATAAGTCTATTTAGTCCCACAACTTTTTGAATACTCTCAAAAATCCATTACGTATTTTTCTTCTTTATTCTTCTCTATGCATTTGTTTTTCTCTACCTCTTCCTCTTTATGATTTCGGGTGATCGACGACCATGCCTTACTTCTTCTCTTTCTCTTTCTAATATATAATCACTGATGAATGACGACCATCATTACTTGGGGTTCACTGACAACCACTGACCATCGACTCCTTATTTCACTCCCACCGACGGCGAACGAGACGAGTTTCTGGCGAAAAAAATGAGTAGATCAACTCAGATCTAATGTAAATCTACTCAAATTTACATCAGATCTAAGTAAATTTACATGAGATCTGACTAGATCTAAACCAAAAATAGTTACCAAAATATATTCTCTCTATATCTGTTTTTTTCATTCGATTTCTCTTTTCTTTGTCACATACTTCTATTTTTCTGTTTTAATGGAGAAAATTTTCAAGTTCTGAACAAATTGTTTTTAGATTTTAGTTATAGGCGGTGCAAACTGTAAAATTTTACAGTTTCAGTTTTTTTGGTATTGAAATGAATCATGTTTTTAAACTGTAAAATTTTACAATTTCATATCTTTCTTTAGAACTATAAATTTTTTTAATTTCATAACATGTTTTCCAATTTGATTAATAATGATAAATGTTTAATAAAATCATATTTTGAAACTGTAACATTTTATAATTTCAAAACTTATTTTTCAGTTTGATTAATATTAGAAATTATTTGTTTAAATCCTATATAAATTAAAAAATAATATATACTTTTTTCCATTGTTGTTTGTTGTTGTTATGTTTTTTTTTTTTAAGTTTATTAATATTTAGCACATTTTGTCATTTTTTTTACTATAATTTCTCCATTTATTTGTTTATTTATTTTTGACAATATTTTGAACATTTCGTTGAGTCTCCGATGATGTTCTTGGCGTTCAACGAACATTCTGGGCATTCTAGCGACCTTCAGTAACGTTCAGAACATTCTGGCGATACTCCGGTGAACTTTCGGCAATATGCCGGTGACGTCTCGGTGATGTTGAATATTCTGGCGAGTCTCCGGTGACCATTTGACAGAAGTCCGGTGATGGTAGGATGTAGTATCGTTTTTAAAGTTATAAAAAAAATTAAAAGAAAAAAAAAATTTGGTAACAATTAAAAATATATAAGACTAATTGATGTAAGTGTTTTGTTTTGGGACTAGATGGATTTTGAATTTTGTGTGTGAGACTTGTTGGTAAATTCCCTTTTACTTATTTAGTGTATTTTTTTTTTTTTTTTTGGTATGCTTATTTTCATCTTTAATGATTTTTTTTTTTAAAAAAAAATTAGGTTTCTAAATTCAACTCAATGAGAAGAACCGAAAAATTAAAAAAGTTCCCAAAAAAAAAATCTAGAAAAGACAATTAATCCAAAAAATTTAAAAAAATTACTTTATTGAAAAAGTTAAAAAAATTGACATAATTTTGGATTTTTTTTTATTAAAGATAAAAAAAAAAATCAAAAAAAGATGTGTTTGCAGGTGTTGCCAAAGACCCTCTGAATAATCTAAAGAGCATTGATAGAGGCCTCGAATTTGCCTCGAATGAAATTTTTTTTTTTTTTTTTTCTGGTTCAGTCAGAGACGAAGAAGACGAAGAAGGAAGAAGGAGAAGAGAAGGGAGGAGGAGGAGGAGGAGGAGGAGGAGGAAGGAGGAGGACTGGAGGGGGCCCTATTTACAGGGGGAGGAGGAGGCGGAGGCGAGGCAGAGGGGGGCTGCCGGAGACGACGATCGGGCAGAGGCGGGGGCTGCCGGAGACGACGATCGGACGAGGCGACGCCGGGTGACGCTGCGACGAGCTGCTGCGAGGACGCCGGCGACGATCGGGCGGCGACCTCGAGCCCTCTTCCCCTCTCTTCTCTCTGTCTCTGTCTCTCTCTGTCTCTCTCTCTCTCTCTCTCGAGGCAAATTCGAGCCTCAATCTCTCGAGGCCTCAATCATTTTTCTAATCTAAATTTACTAATTTATTAATATTTTATTAAAATTTGGAGAAATTACAAATACATAGAGTAGTAGTAAAAAAATTGCACTACAAATGAAAAATTTTAAAAAAAAAATTGGTACAACTCTAACACATAGAACACGTTGCATCAAACATAGAAATAAATTTACACCATATAAGGTTGCATTATCATAAAAATGTTGTGTTTGGGAAAGCTCTCCAACCATATTTCTATCCATTGATTTCAGTGTAGTATTTGTTTTGAATTTTCAAATTATAATTTCACATACACTTTGGGAAACTTCTTTCTAGGCGAGAAAATTTAGCTAACCTGGTCGTCCTCCTGAGCGCCCTGCCGGTTGACTAGAATAGTGTTTGTTTGTTTGTTTTTTTTTTTTTTTCACTTGTTATTTTTATATTTTAAATAAAAAATATTTTCAGAATTTTTTAAATTTTTTTAGTAGTTTTGAATAAGATTTTGAGTTATGTGTTTAGTTATGAATTATAAATTTTTAAATTAAGTATCATATGTTATATAATTTATTTTAAATTCAATTCAAAATTTTTTTCAAAACTTATAACCAAACAAATTTTTCATACTTAAATTATAATTTCAAAACTCTCAAAACTAAAATACAACTCTATTATCAAATCTTATTTAAAAAATTTTACCAAACGTTACGTAATTTTTCCCCCCCACTGTACTGAAATTTCCACTTAAAATTTACGACAATGCTACGTAACTCAAATTTTGTGGCTCAAAAGTGGCTCAAATGACCAAAACGACGTCGTTTTGAGTACAGAACAACATACAAATGGCCAAAACGACGTTGTTTTGGCTATTTGAGCCACTTTTGAGCCACAAAATTTGAGTTACGAGTCATTTTCCTAAAATTTAACCGAAAATACTTCGTAGCTCGACAAATACGGGGCTCGAAATGGCTCGAATACTCATTTTTTGTTTTGTTTTTCCTTTTCTGTCTCTGAAACTGACAGAAAAAAGAGAGAAGAGGCGAGAGAGAGAAGGAGAAGAGATGGAGAGGAGGAGGAGAGAGAGAAGAAAAAGATGGAGATGAGGAAGAGAAGAAGAAAAACTGAGAGGGGGATCTGTATACACACAGATCTGTGTGTGTAGATCTGTGTATACACAGAGGAGACCAGTACAAATGCAAATTTGGAGTCCAGTGCTGTACACAATGGTGCCCGTGCACAACCTATGTTACCGGGTGTGAGAACTCTCTCTCTCTCTAAGGGTACACCTTTCTTATAGAATTATAAAGATGATTTGTTGCCTGCACATTACAAATGAAGAATTGGTTATGGGTTTAATGATTTCTTCAGTTTGCTGACTGTGTCAGAATTATAATAACATTGCTTGTTGTTAATTGAATGCAAATGCTAGAAAGAGGGCTTTGTCTTAGGGGAAGACAACAGTTGTTGAGATTAAGAAAAGACACATCAGTGGGTTTGATTTTTTGTTTTAATTTGAATCAAACCCACACAGAAAACAGAGAAGGTTTGATTTTTGGTTTTGATTTGAATCTGTCTGGATTTGATTTTGATGTTTGATTTTTGAGTTTGAATCTCTCTGCTCTATCTCTTTCTTCTCCTCTTCTCTTCTTTCTTATTCTTCTTTCTTCCTTTTCTTCTCTGAGCTATGAACCTGCGAGTTATGGAAACAAAAAAAAAAAAAATACAAAGCGACGTTATTTTGTATTTCGGGCCACTCGAGCCTCTCATTTCTCGAGCTACCTAGCGGGAAATAGTACCAGGTCATCAATCTGTGTGACCCTTCATTAGCCGACAACAACCATACGATCATTGTCCAATCAACAAATCTTCAGCCGTCAGATTTCCCCTCAGGTGAAAGAAATCCCTTTGGCTCGCCCTCTCTCTCTCGTTTTCTTTACCGTCATCACTGTGCTTTCGAAGCTGACGCTGCTTTATTTGTGGCGACTTGAAAGCTTCTCTCTCTCTCTTTCTCTCTCTCTCTCCCTGCAACTTTCAATGGCGTCCGAAGAGGTCAGCAAACCTCCTTCACTCCCTCCTTACCCTGAGGTAAAAACACCCAACTCTTCTCTCAACACCCAGATTTCCCTTTCCTTTCCCATTCCTTTTCCACATCAACACTCTCATCTCAAATTGATCTAAACTCTTCAATATTTTCTGACTTTATTTTTTTTTTATTTCTTTAACATTTCTGATGAATTTTTGGTTTGTAAAACCTAACTTCAGGATTGTCAAACATTTGTCAAAAATACCTTTAGATTTTTTGTAACCCTTATTTTCTATTTTAAGAAATCAAAATTGAACCTAAGTTTTATCTAAATTTCGTTGTAATCTACTATTTTTTTTCTACTTTTAAGTTCGTTCCTAGTGTTTTAATTATAGAATTACATTACCCAAAAACACGATCATCTAACCCTCATCTCACATCCCTCTTTTGGGTTCGAATTGTTGTAAAATTTGACTGTACAATCTCTAAACTTTCTGGCATTTAAAAAAATTTCAGTATTCCGAGTTAAAACTGCAGAGCTGAATCTGTAAACCTTGCAGATGATTTTGGCAGCCCTAGACGCTTTGAAGGAGAAGGACGGCTCAAACAAGTCCGCGATATCGAAATACATCGAATCCACGTACGGTGACTTGCCAGCGGGGCACACGACCTTGCTTTCGCACCACCTGAACCGAATGAAAGAGACTGGGCAGCTGGTATTTGCCAAGAACAACTACATGAGGTTCGACCCAAATGCGCCGCCTAGAAGGGGCCGCGGAAGGCCCCCGAAACCCAAGAGTCCAATGCCTCCCGGGGCGCTTCCTTCCCCATCCAGGCCAAGAGGGCGGCCGCCAAAGGACCCGAATGCTCCCCCACCACCGCCGAAGAAGGTTTCTTCTTCTTCTTCTTCTTCTTCAGTGGGGAGTGGGAGGCCTCGCGGGCGGCCGCCAAAGAGTGGTGGGTCTAGCGATGGAGGTTCGGGGGCCGGGGAGAAGAGTGGGAGGCCTAGAGGAAGGCCTCCTAAGGTCAAGCCACAACAGGCACAAGTTGGTGTGCAAGCAAATTGAGTTGTACTTTGTACCTTAATTCCGTGGTACTGCTTTGATATCTCTTTTTCTAGGGATGTTGTTTCATTTGGAATTTCATTTTCTTTTGCTTGTTTGTTCGGTATTGTGTGTGAGTTGCATGTACATTGTGATTGTGCAGTAGTTGTTGAAGTTGAGGCTTGTTTGTTCCAATCTAATACTTCATGTTCATATGGGTTGTTGCTTGAGAATTTCATTTTATTCCCTCACTTTCAACAAAACACACTCATTTATTTGCTACAATAATTGAGTCTTTCCCTTCAAATAGACCTATCATACTGTTTCACTTTGCTTTTATCAATGATTTCAATTAGCTTGTTTTACAAATTTGTAAAGCCAATGTTCTTAAAACACAATTTAAGACATTAGATTTGTAAAATAAGCTAAGGCTCCGTTTGGCAAGAATTTTTTTGGCTATTTTAGCCACAAAAGACAAAATAGGTTTTTTTAGCCACAAAAAACAAAACATCACATCCAACCCATAATCATTACACTCCTCTCTCACAAAAAAAGTCAAAAAAGCCAAAAAGCTAAAAAGCCCTTCCCAAACCAAACTTTTAAGCCCAGGCTAAAAAAGCCAAAAAAGCCAAAAAGCCAAAAAGCCAACCCACTTCCCAAACGGAGGCTAAGAAAAACCTGCATTTGAAAAGTAAAATTTTGAAACAACTTAAATTGGGTAAATAACTCAGTTTATTATTCATCATTTTGTAGGTCATAACAAGAAAAGAACACTGAATTTGATAAGGCATTTGAGTTTTGATGAAATTGGGTTTTGAGGGAGAGAGCTGAGTTGCAGTAGTTAGTGAGCAGTGAAATGAAGGTACCAAGGAGGAAGGTTCAGAGGAATTTTGGATAAACAGAAAAAGTTAAAAGGCATAAAATGTATGGTGTGGTGTGGTGTGGTATGGTGTGGGGTCTTTTGGAGAATTTGTAGGAGGGGCAGTCTCTTATAAGTTGGACACCAAACAGTTTTAATTGCCTCGCTTTCATGCAAACTCATCAGCCTCTGACTGATTTGATGTCTTTATCAGAGACCACACATTGTGCCCTTTTGCTCACTCTCTCTAATTGACCTGCCTATGTTAGTTATTGAGTAGTCGATCAATTTGCCTCACAACCATGTGGCAATAATGGTTTGACAATTCGCTCACATTTTTACAACAAAGTAATGACGTTTACCCAATCATTTCAAATTCATTACTCTCTTGGTTCTAAAACAATAGTCCTTTTTAAGAAATTTATTTTTTTTATAATACAATTATTATATTTTAAAATTATTAATTTTTTAAAATTACCTTTTGATAGTAAATTTTTTTTAAAATATCAATTATCATAATTGTATTTTTTATATTGTTAATAAATTTCAAAGAATGACAAAATAGAAAATTCATATTATTTCTAGTCTTTAATTTTTGAAAATGAACTAATATTTTGTGACAATAAAAAATATAATAAGAGACTAATATTTTGAGACGGATGAAGTATTATTGAAATTTAAATCTATAATACTAATTAAGAGGATATTTGATATAGTGCTTGTTTGGGAAGATAGGTTTGGGGTTTTTTTGGTTAAAATAGTCACAAAAAAATAAAATAGGTTTTTTAGTCCAATAGTATAAAACAACACATCCAACCCATAATCATTACATTTTTTCTCTTACAAAAGTCAAAAAAATCCATTCCAAACGAGGTTTTTTAGCCCTAGGCTAAAATAGCAAAAAAACCAACCCACTTCTCGAACGAACCCATAATGGTGTTGATACCATATTTTATTTTTTCGTCGATTATGACCAAATTTGATTATGAATTGGCTACAAAGACCATAGACTATTTTTTAAGAATAACTTAGGCCACATTTATTATTATTATTATTCCATCAACAAATATACGAACATGGCGTAACAAATATGCTAGTAATGTGGTATGAAAGAGATGATAATGTGACTTGAAAATATTAAATAAAAGTCAGTAAAGATATCTGTTAAAATCAATTAGAAACCATATGCTAAAATCAACGGATCAATATCAAGTCAAAACACAAAATCTGCAAGTAGTTCCTATGAAGATGGGATATGGTTGAGTGGAACAAGGATTAAAGAAGATTATGAATTGACGGTTACAACATGAGATGGCCAATCAAAGGAAGACTTGAGGAATGAAGAAAAAAAAAAGAAAAGAAAATCGATCAATCAATCCACAAAACTCACAAATTGTGATTATCTGTTTAGGAGTAGTTAAGTTAGCACTTTTAGGAGTATGTTAGCAAAAATATGGTTTGGGTTTGATATTGACAAACAACAAACAAATCAATTTTTACAAACAGCAGGATCAAGCAATGTGGTCGAGTGTCTTAATGCCTTGACAGGTTTAAGAACTTCTTTGAAGGTTTACTTCTCAAATAAACAAAGTAAATATAACTAGAAATTGACTGAAAATAATAAAACTTGTCACTTTAACCACGAGGATCAAATTCCAAGTCTTTTAGTATTACAATCGACAGAAATTTGAATAAACACTAACTGCAACTACTACTGCTACTCCTAGTTATAGGTACATCTACTCCTAAACAGACTAGATTACTCCTAGACTTCTCAAGTTGTGAATTGATTTGTCCATCCACTTTACAATAGAGCCATCAATGGCAATATTATACCAAAAAAATGTAGGGAAAAACTTTTATTAACCATCATCTAACCACTCATATAATTTCCACCTTCTTACATTGCCACTTGTCCTCCATCCTTTGAATCTTTAAAACTTGACTTAATTTCTTTTAACTTTCAAGATTTTCCTACATAATCATAATAATAATAACAATAATAATAATAAATAATAGAAAGTTTAAACCTAGTTATAATCGATAGAAATTTTATTTATGATGCAAACAATGCCCCCCAACTATTTAAGAATGAGTATTTAAAATTCTTGAAGAGTTGCATGACATAAATATATAATAGAAATTATGAAAATTATAATTAATTGGCCATATATATAGTTTTTTGTTTGTTGTGGCTACATCGAAATACTCCCCAATTACTGTTATATAAAAAATAGAAATAAAATTCAGAATTTCTTTTTGTAAACCGCTTTATCAAAATTAATTTTTGATGTGAACCACAAAGCCATTGTCGTTGTTGGATAACAGAAATCATAATGTCAATTGAATTTAGAAAATTAAATTTTTTGACAAAATTAACAATGTCGAAAAATTCAAATTCATCAAATGTGAGTTGTTCATAATTTTTAGACATGTTTGGCTTAAAATCATACCCCCTTAATTGGATTTTCACAATCATGTTATGATGTTTTTTCATCAAATTTAGCCATATTTCAAAAACTTAAAACATGCCCTTCAATTGGATTTTCATCATCATTTTGTGATGGTTGTTCATCAAATTTAGCCATGTTTGACTTAAAATCATATTCTCCAATTGAATGTTCACCATCATTTTTAATGATTGTTTAAGATTCTTTGTCATATTTGACTTAAAATCATATCCTCCAATTGGATTAAAATGCTCAATAGCTTTTGGCAAAAAGAAGTTGGTCTTATTTTTCGATTAATGGCTTAAAAAATGCCCCTCGGGCATGCCATTTTCATAACTTAATTTTTCCTTGGCCATGATTTTTGTGGAGAGAAAGCTTTTCTTGGAAAAGCCTCTTAGAAACACATCAAATTTATACTTTTTAAGATTCTCTAATTTTTTACTCCAATATTAAATTTCTCCATGAACTTGATAAAATTGACAACTAAGTTGACGATTTTTTTCATTAAAGTAATTTATATCTTTTAGCATCAAATAATATGATGGTGATGAAATTATTTGAAATTTTTGCCAATCAAGAGAATTAATTTCTTTTTGTAGAGCCAAAATTTCACTCTTGCTCCAATAAATTTTATTCTCGCAACGCCGAATTATTCTTTCCATGTCATTTGTCATGCGATTATGTTGGCAATAGATGGTAGAATCATTGTCATCATATTGACAATTATTATACATAGAAGATGAGGCATTCCACTAATAATTTATACCCATTGGAACATTGCCACTCCATTAGTAGTTTGCATCCATTGGTGCACAAGGTGCAAACATGCCACTTGATGGCATAATTTCTTGATATTTTGTTTGTATCATTATTTTTTCTCTTCAAGTTAGGACGATGTCCCACTGAGCGTGTCAAAATATGTTAACAAAAATCTGATTTGGGTGTGATATTGACAAACAACAAACAAACCAAATTTCCCAAACAATAGAATCAATAATGTAGTTGAGTGTCTTAATGCTTTGATATGTTCAAAGACTTCTTTGGAGGTTTACTTCTCGAAGAAACAAAGTAAATATAACTGGAAATTGACTGAAAATAATAAAACTTGTCACTTTAACCACGAGGATCAAATTTCAAGTCTTTAAATATTACAATCGACAGAAATTTGAACAAACACTAACTGCTACTACTACTGCCACTCCTAGTTACAAGCACTGCTACTCCTAAACAGACTAGATTACTTCTAGACTTCTCAAGTTGTGAATTGATTTGTTCATCCACATTACAATAGAGCCATCAATGGCAATATTATACCCAAAAAAAATGTAGGAAAAAACTTCTATTAACCATCATCTAACCACCTATATAACTTCCACCTTCTTACATTGCCACTTGTCCTCCATCCGTTGAATCTTCAAAACTTGACTTAGTTTCTCTTAACTTTCAAGATTTTCCTGCATAATCATAATAATAATAACAATAATAATAATAATAATAATAAGTAATAGAAAGTGTGGGGATGTATTTTCTGAATACCACCACGTGGCCGAGATGACACCGAAGTGTCAGCCGAGGTGCCACGTGTCTTGGTAGTTACGCCGAGGTTATCTCGGAGTTGCCGAGGTTATCTGCGAGAATGCAGGAGTCCGGGGTTACCGCCGAAGAAATCGGAATCCGAGATGATCAGATAAGGGGCAAGAGTCCCCAGAATGAAGAAAGACTTCAAGATGGATAAGGATAGTATTCTTAGGGAGTCTATCCTTATCTCTTGTAGAGTCCAGAGTAGGTACTGAATGAGAGTCCATAGAAGCGAGACTTCTAGTGGGACTAGGACAGAGAAAGACTATAAAAGAAGGGCACCCCCGGCGGGTCTAAGGTACGCAATTTGTAGTTTTGAGCAGTAATTTAAGCACTTGTATTATCTTTGAGAGATATTGAGACTGACTTGATCGTCGGAGTTCCCCCGGGTGGAAGAACCACTGCCGGAGCCTTTTCTTTCTGTGCAGATTGCAGGGAGCCATCTATTCTGCCTGTGTTCTACAGCTGATTCACTAAGGAGGGCAGTGTGATCGGAAAATCACTCACATAATTTGGCGCCGTCTGTGGGAACGAAAGAAGAGTAGATGGCCAGTAACACGCAGAAGGAAAAGATTGGGGACGACGCTCCCGCCGGGAGTGGCAGGCCTATCGACCTTGATGTCGAAGGAGACAACCACAACGAAGAAACACGTGATCAGAATCACGCAGAGAAAAGCGTCGGCCGAGATAGCGACACAGCAAAGAAAGCGGATCGGGGAAAATACTATAATGAGGACGACCTCCAGACCTGGAAAGACAGATGCCTGAGGAGGGACGAAGAAGTGAAGGAGATGGCAAACAAGTTGGCAGACCTTCAATCGGTCGTCAACTTCATGATGCAAAATAACGTAATGCAGCCGCCCTACCCGCTACAGGACACACCAATGCCAGCAGCAAACGCCCAGAAGAAGGGGCAAAAAGAAATCCCCGAAGCACCACAGCACGCGAGGAGTGGAAGGCCTCTCACCGACCTTCCAGGGAAGTCGGCCGAGAAGAGCCGAGAAGAGAAGAGTCCCGAAGGACATATCGCCAGAGGGAAGTAGACCCCAAAGAACATCGGCATGTTCCGGGGCGGATATTGTGCTTCGATGCATCCTGCGGGGAAGGGTCGAAAAGGGGCCACCATGAGGCCGAGAGTAGTGCGCCAAAAAGGCTGAAGTCTGGAGACAGCCGGGCTGCAGGGAGAAGTAAAGAAGACTTGAGAGGATTACCTCAAGAGGAAGCAAGGGAATGCAGAGATCCGGAGTCGAAGTGACCTCCTCGGTCAAGTCGAGGACACCATTCTCGGTGGAATTGGACAGATTCGTCGCGCCGAAAAGATTCAGTATGCCGAGGTTCCAAATATATGATGTGTAAGTCAGACCTTAACTTCCATGTTGGATTATTTTTGAATTCAATGGCATTATATAGTGAGAACGAGCCGTTGCTCTGCAAAGTGTTCCCTTCATCCTTCGGGGAGATTGCATCGGATTGGTTCCACAAATTACCGAAGGGGAGCGTGAAGAATTGGGAAGGCCTGGTCGAGATGTTTGTGGCCAGGTTCATAACAAATAAACTTCAGCCATTGAGGGTGGATGCATTGATGGCTCTGAAGATCAGCAAAGACGAAAGCCTTAGGGCTTATGCAAAAGAGGTACTATGAGGTGTTCAACAGGATACCTGAATGCAACCAGGAGGTGGCCGTCGTGTCTTTCAAGAACGGCCTAAAGGATGACTGTCCGCTGCAGAAGTCTTTGGCGAAAACCCTGCCAAAGAGCATGGAGGAACTGATGGCGAGAATTGAGAAGTATGCACGAGCCGAGGAAGATACCTCGGGGAACAAGGAGACAAAGACAGAAAAAGTCAACGGCTCGTCGAAGCGAGGCCGATGGTAACAACGGACCCAACAAACAGGAGACGGAGTTGAGGGCCAAGCAAGTAGTGACAACGGTGTTCCGAATTCCGCTCCACAAAGTCCTTGATCAAATTCGGAATCAGCCCTACTTCAGGGCGCCGGCGAGAGCACCAGGAGAATTTATGGGAAGAAACCTTGGTAGGCGTTGTGCCTACGCACAATGAGGAGGGGCACCCAACTCAGGGTTGACAGAGCCCTTAAGGCACACTTAGAAGATTTGGTGAGGCAAGGCCATCTGAGAGACCTTGTGGATGAGGCCAAAACGAGGGAGGAACAGGCACGATTGCCTCAAGCACCAGCAGCCCCGCCACCGCCAGCACAGCAACCACAGGCAGGCGGACCTCGGGTGGTTAATGTGATCCACTCAAAGGTGAATGAAAACGACATACGGGGGGAGACACAGAGGGTAAGACACCTGCAGCACATCAACCAGGTCGGACTAAAAAGACCTCGGCCTGAAGAATGCCAAGGACAGATGATAGCTTTCACAGAAGCCGACCTAGATATGGTTCAGCACCCGCACAATGATGCCTTGGTAGTATCCCTCCAGGTTGGGGAGTGCCAGGTGAAACGCATCTTGATTGATCAAGGCAGCTCCTGCGACATCATGTATGTCAGATGTTACAAGGAGCTAGGCCTTTACCCTGATGACATGGATCAGTCGAACGGCCCGATGGTCGGCTTCATGGACCCGCTCATGAGCGACATGGCCATTAGGCGCAACAACCTTGGAAGTACAAGCAGGCACGAAGAACATCAAGACGGAATTCATTGTGATTGACACGCCCTCGCCGTACAACATCATTTTAGGGAGGCCGTGGTTGCATGCAATGGGGGCAGTTCCCTCAACATTGCATCAACTACTACGGTTCCTAACAGAACATGGGATTGAGGAAGTTAGAGGAGATCAGGTTGCAGGCGAAAAATTGCTCCATGGCAGCAATGAAGTTAACCTGCAGCATTCGGGAACCAGGAGAAGGCAGAAGTTGAAAAAAGAGGACATGAAGGTCCTAGATGATGTCGGCAAGGAGCCGACCGAGAAAAGTGAAGAAGCATTGAAGAAGATCTTCGTCCAGTGAGGGCGATGAAGAACGTTTCTTTCTTCTCGGCACAGGATTAGCCGAAGAAGAGGAAAGGGAGCTGGAAGCCTTTCTGAGGAAGAATATTGAGGTGTTCGCCTGGACACCTTATGAAATGCCTGGCATTGACCCCGAGGTCACATGTCACAGACTCAACGTCGACAGGTCGCGGCAAAGCCTGTAATACAACGGGCCAGAAGACCGACGTTGATACATGTCGAAGCAGTGGAGGAGGAAGTGGACAGACTTCTGGAGGCCAGGGCCATCAGAGAAGCTAATTACCCGACATGGCTGTCGAACACCGTGGTAGTGAAGAAGAAGAATGGCAAGTGGAGGGTCTGTGTAGATTTTACAAACTTGAACAAAGCTTGTCCCAAAGACAGCTTCCCTCTGCCAAAGATCGACCAGTTGGTGGACGCCACGTCGGGACATGGAAGAATGAGCTTCTTGGACGCATATAGGGGGTATCACCAGATAGCCATGTACCC